>JAJOZX010003181.1:127500-516853 GCA_023014485.1 Bathynomus jamesi | reverse complement strand
ATATATATATATATATATATATGCTGGAGAATTTATTAGTGTTATTTTTAGAGTTTTAAATGATCTGAGGGAAAGCTTTTAATTATTATACAGTAGGTATAATTCGAAGTGGGAAAGCTACAGTGGTCCATCTGTTTGTGATAATACATTGCAGTTAATTCATCTTAATTTCCTCGTTCCCGTTAGGCCTAATAGTAGAATTCGGGTCACTAGGAGAGCTTTGTTGCCTGTGACGAGTGATATCGGTAGGCAGCTTATGCAGAATCAATTTTATCATCATTCATTGATAGATCTGATATTAAATAGTGTCTATTTAAACTTTAAGTTAGTGTTTACTTAAAATTTAATTAATTTAGCGAGATTTTAATTAAAATTGAATGTAACGTGTTTTTAAGTTATTTAGAATAGTTTTTATGTAGCAATATTATATGCGTTGGAGATCCCTTACAAGTCTAATTTTATAATTTTTTTTAATTTTTTTAAATACGTCTTATAATTATTGGATATTTAAAACAACGGTATAATATATAATATATATATATATATAGATATATATTATATATATAATAATGAAATGCCTTAGTTTTTAATTTCTTTAAAGAATGCAATAATACATTATTAAGAATTGAAATGGTAACGATAAATTGCATAATCTTTATTTAATGTAAGACTATTACATTTTTTAATAGTGAATGGAATTTTATTATGTAAATAAAAGTATCCTAATTTATTAAAATATTTTTAACCTTTTATGAATTTTTTTATTTAGCTTTCGGCATTGGTATGGAGATGGAAGAGAGGACTATTTTTTTTGCGTACATTATAAGGAATTATAACGCTGTAATGTATCATCAGAGATAAGTACTGTAAGTATTATAAGTACAGTATTGCGCTAGTGTTATGATGGAAAGTTTCACAGCGCTCGTTATCTCGTTATTTCCTTGGGTACAACGCACGCGCGACTGAATAGTTGTGTGAACATTCCACGTGCTTTCACAGAAATTTTTTATGTAGTAAATCCATAGACAGTGGCGAATTATGGGAAGCATAACTAAAAGAAGAAAAGGAACGGTTTACTGACGTCATAGCCGCTAGGATGTGATTGGCTAGAATTTTTCTAAAATCTGCCTACTTATTTCCTATTGGCTAAGGCGTTACTGTGGAAAATACGAGACGCTCAATAATTTTTTCTGTCTGTCTGTGTTAGATTTTCTCTGGTAAACTTTGCGTCAACTCTAAGGGAAAAATATTTATTATATATTAAGACTCCGCTTAAATAAGTCACGCACTGTTACTTTGAGTGAATTGGATGGCATCAAAATATGCATATATTTTTTGGAACGGTAAAGGACACGGAAACTGTAAATTGACTTGATTTACATGAACTAACTTTTAACATTTGTTTTTTAAACATATTTGTAAATAAATAGTTACAAAAACTCGCTCCTCTTAAGCTTCGTAGTGTCTTCGTGCTTTTACTAACTAGTAATTTAGACTCCTATATCCTATTAGAATGGTATTATTTTATTTTTCATACAAAATATAAACGTAAATAATATATATATTCTTATATTCTGTAAAAAAAATTCATACCAGTCTCCGCTTTTACTGAAAACTCTGGAAAGCTAAAAAGCAGTTTTGAAAGAATTCTTAAGATGGAATCATTCTGCAAATTAAATCTAGAATGCGGAATCCCTTAAATTCTTTTCGAGTTTTGTAAATATTTCGCCATGATCATACGAGAAGACGCAGTTAAAATTTTACCTAAATCCAGTTCTGTTTTGGTTGAAAAGACGACCAAATTTTCAGAATTCGCGAAACTTGTGATCATTTTTGTTTTTATGACGGGGAAAAATGTATTCTGCGTTGATTACAGTAGGTAAGTGGCTAAGCACTATAATGTGTGAAGGGATGTTTCAGTTAATTATGTTTTTTTAAATGATTTAATTATTTTATAGTATGAATGAAAGCAATTCCATGATTATAACATTCAAAATGTAGACCAAAAACGCAATAATGTGAAATATATCAACGAACACACACACACACACACACACACACACACATATATATATATATATATATATATATATGAACCTATTTGCGTATTGAAAATATACTTAAGAACAAAAAAAAAACATTACAGTAGGTAAAAATTACATTTCTTTTTACCATCTCCGATAAATAATGATAAAATTTGTTACATAACTCTAACATCCAGATTCTTCCATGCAGCGCATTTCCCCTGTCTTGCTCTCCACCCCTTTCGCGAGACAGTTCTTCCCCCACTTTCAAGCGCCCCCCGCCCTTTTTCAAAGTATAAGAAAATGAGATTAATAATTTGGTCCCCACGGAACCCAAAGCCTTGAATGAACTTTCGACCTTCGTTCAATTGTGTGGCCTTCACATAATTTGGTGCGGCCCAACTGGGACTCTAGAACGGGCCTCGGATTACGGTTATCCATCTTTCAAGGAAAGTTAAATGATCCTCCACTCTTTATTATCATCATTATCGTCGTTATCATCATTATCTTTTTACGTTAGACGGATTAAACGGGTTTCACGGCAGGTTTTCCTTTCTGACGAGGGTCAAACGCATTGGTCCCTCTCGATGGGGAATTGATGGAAAAGAGAATTTGTCCTACAAGTTCTCCTTTACGCGCAGCCATGCAGAAATCCTTCATAGCAAGATGCCTCGTATTTAATCTCCACACAATCATTGGTGATAGTTTTAAAATTTCTTTAGCAGTAAAATAGTTTTGTTCTTCCGAAGACGTACGTTTTCCTTCAATTTATCTTCATTTATGACTGTATGCTCGTTATTCTGCTTTCCACTTCTATGGATTGTAATAGGGTTTGTTACAAGATCTAGTAAACTATTTTCTACGTACAAAAGCTAAAAAATCCCTTTTGGAAAAAAAAAAAAATTCTCTTTCCAGCAAGTACAAATGGAACTCACGCAAACTTTCCTAAAAATCTAGGTCACTTTAAGATCATGGTTTGCTCTAATCCTTTATAAAACGCTTTACGAGTATACCGTAGTTTTGGTTAACGCCAAACGATTTTATTCAATTTTAGGAAAGACCATAGACACCCAAAAGTTTTAACGAGGGGAATCATTACTTTTTATTATTAATTTTGAGAGCTGAATATTTGTCCTGTTGCTTATTCATTTAGTTACTCGTAGTCTTGTTATTGCAGGTGTAGTCATGTTGCGTTTTACCGAGCCCCCGCATCATCCCTGCATTTATTCCCAAGCCCTTTCATTATAGATTTCTTTTTGTTTCTTACCCATTTCATGACCATTTCCAGAGCCATGTCGGAATTAAATCACCCAAAATCACAAAAGTTACGTTCAAAAATGATCAAATATGTTCAATAAAGTTCGTGTAAAGGTTTTTAGATGTCGAGAAAGTAGCGTATAGTTCCTTTTTTCTCTTCCATTAAATGGTTGGTGGTTTTGAAAGACCGCATATGGCCCAATCCTCCTATAACATACGCGTATTAAACCGCAAAACATCCTGAATGAGAGAGAGCTTTACGAATGCGTGTGTATTTAGAAGAATTAAGGCATCCTACGCCAATTCGCGTTCCTATTTCCATTATACTAACTTATATTATTGCTGGTATCTACGAGACCTGTGTTTGGACTGACCTTTAGATGGCAAAGAGGGATTCCGCGCGTTGTTTCTGTAAACACTACAACTGTCCGTTCTAGTTAGTAATTCGCTTCTCGCGTATTAATTTGACGAAAACTCGCAGTGATGTTACGAACTATCACCCGAGTTATCTGGTGTTCACCCAAACAACAGTCTTTGCTTTCCTTTAAGGAGAAAAACAGTTTCGCCCAAAAGTGTCGCAAATCCATGGATCACTCCAGGAATTATCACTTCGATAAAGAACAGAGATAAATTATTCAAATTGCAATTACAGAGCAAAATTCCTAAAATACAATATACTCAATACATAAACAAATTAACTAAAATAATCAAAATATAACTATTATAACAATCAATTTTCAAAACATAAAGGAGACATGAAAAACATTTGGACAACCATAAACAATCTTCTCGGAAAACAAATTAAGAAAAATTCAATAGAGAAATTAAATGTTGATAATAAAGAAATTACTGATGATACTGCTGTTGCAGACTCTTTAAATGCACATTTTACTTCAATAGCGGATAAGGTTCGCTCACAATTAATAAATAATGATCACTCACCTCTAGAATATATGCCACCCAGCCCACTAAATTAATTTTCTTTTGTTCCTGCTACCTCTACTGAGGTCCAGAATATTATTGGTAAATTAAAAAATACAAAAAATAACATTCATAACATTCCTGTACCTATATTGAAACTTGTTAAAAATAAGATATCTGTAACTTTGGCTAAGATTATCAATCAAAGTATTTCCAAAGGAATATTCCCATCAATGCTAAAAACTAGTTGTATAACACCCCTTTTTAAACGGGGTGATCCTACACTAGCAACAAATTACAGGCCGGTGTGTTCATTATCTGTATTCAGCAAAGTTTTTGAAAAAATTGTAAAAAGTAGAATGAAGCGATATTTAGAATCCTACAATTTATTATCTCCAAATCAATATGGCTTCCGTAATAATAAAAAAACGGAAATGGCTATTTTAAATCTTATGGAATATGTAAATATAGCTAAGGAGAACAAAGACATAATGATATCAATATTTATATGGATTTGAGTAAGGCGTTTGATGTAATAGACCATAATATTCTACTTAATAAATTATATTGTTACGGCTTCAGAGGAACAATCAGTGATTGGTTTAAAAGTTATTTGTCCAATAGATATCATTTTGTATCAGTAAATAAGGTTTGCTCAACTAAAGCGCTTGTCAAACATGGTGTGCCACAGGGCTCAGTTCTGGGTCCACTGTTATTTTTATTATATATAAATGACCTTCTACGTTCATCTGATATACTGAACTTCAAAATGTTTGCAGATGATACAATTGTCTCTTTTTCTCACAAAGATGTTAATACAGCTAAGAATATATTTCATTCAGAATTCATCAGTGTAATGAAATGGTTGACCACCAATAAACTCTTCCTAAATACCAGTAAAACAAATTTCATGATTTTTACTAATAAAAGAAATGTATATCTTGATGAACTTAATGTTAATGAAATCGCCATAAAGGAGTGTACTGTAACAAAATTTCTTGGTGTATGCTAGATAAGAATTTGCAATGGAGTGATCATGTAAATTATATCGCGAAAAAGATTTCAAGGAGCGTTGCTATAATGTTTAAACTTAGAAATGTAGCTCCTAAACAAGTTTTATTGACTCTTTATCATACTCTTGTTCTTCCTTATATAACATACTGCACCCTTGTTTGGGGAAACTCCGCTAACAACGCATTAAATGGTATCTTTGTCATCCAAAAACGAGCAATAAGGTTATTATCTGATGCTGATTTCCTTGATCACTGTAGTGCATTATTTAAAGAACTAAACCTACTAAAGCTCAACGATATAACCAAACTGGCACATTTTATTTTTATTTACGAGTATAAGAACAAAATCATTAATTTGCAATGGGTAAATAGATATTTTGTAACTCATCAAGAAATCGACTCGTATCAGACCAGAAATAGATCAAAACGTTTTATACCTCAATTTAGATTGTCTTCATCTCAAAAACTACCCATTTTCATTGGATTGAAACTATGGAATGACTCGCATGCCGATATAAAAAATATTGTGAATGTAAATTTGTTTAAAACCAAGTTGAAATCCCGATTAATAATGGCATACTAACAAAAATCTAGGATTAATGTCCACTAATATTGTTTAATATTGTCCATTAATATCGTAATACATGTTTTAACTCTTAATAATACTTATTTACTTATTTATTATTATTAATTAATAACAACTAGCCGCTTATTTTTAATAAGAGCCCAGTAAAGCCTAAAGCTTAAGGGCCAAATTAAATAAAATAAATAGTCGAGCTTCACAATTATTCATGTCATTGTAAATTGAAAAAATGTATTTATTTTATTATTATTAATAAAGATTATTCTATTCTATTCCATTCTGACTGCGAAATCACGCATACAGGGTCATACAGGGTCATACAGGGTGTCCCATAAGTCCGGTCTCGTAGGAAAATTTATTTTAAATTAAATTTACAAAAGGAATAGATTAAAACTAAAAAGAAATGTTCAAATTAATGTCTCGTTTTGGGACCTTTTATTTTTTGTTGCGGGTAGAATAACGCTCAATGTTTAATATGGAAGCGAGTTACACTCGTGAGGAAAAGGCGGAAATTTCCGCTTTTCCTCACCCTGTATACTGTATACGATCGATTTCGACGCACGCATTCTGTTTGTAACCCATAACACAGACCTCGCGCGTGAAACTGGTTGTTCCCACTACTTTTTCTGGGTATTCCATTATTATTATTAATATTATTATTATTAATTAATATTATTATTAATTAATATTATTATTATTAATATTATTATTATTAATTAATATTATTATTATTATTAATATTATTATTAATTAATATTATTATTATTATTAATATTATTATTATTACATTTTTTCTGCACTAAACAAGTTTGTTGACCGCTTCTCAAACTTGTCAACTTCTTTTCTTTTATTCTTTTATTTTTCTTCTTTTTTTCATGCCGAAAACGAGTAATTGACTAAATCCAATAAATTTTAGACGAACAAATAAATGAATTAAAAAAAAAACTTCTCACTTGAAACGAGAAAAAAATAAAAATTTAGAGACGAATTTCGTGGATATATATAGTATATATACATAGGCGTACGAGGCGGGGGGTCTGGGAAGGGGGCAGCCCCCCAGCCCCCAGAATTCACAAAAAATAATCTATTCGGGCAATGACATCTGTGAATTGGGCAAAGTGACTTAGCGACTTCATTCGCCTCGATCAGCCTTTTTGTGTTCTTTGCTGCCTTTCAATATTTCATAATGTTCAATTGTTCATACATTACATTATAGCATATAGTCAATACTGGCAAAATGTCTGAAAATGTAAATCATGTTAAACAAGTTTTTTTTTATATATATATATATATATATATATATATATATATCAGTGCGTGCGGTGGGTACGTCTACAGGGTAAGCGGTATTGCGTGCGAGCACACGCACTATATGTACAATTTATATAATTATAGTAATTATAGTAGCTAATGATAAACTTCATAACTGGCTAGTGGGTATGTACTGTAGACTATTCTGAAAAATACGGTAGTCTTTAATATCTTTAATAAGGGTAGGCGGCACTTACCTAGCTTACCCTGAATGCACGCCACTGATATATATATATATCGGTGGTGTAGTGGTTAGTGTCGTTGACTACGAATTCATCGGCCCCGGGATCGAGACCCGGTGACGGCAGCTGGCGCGCAGCAAAGCCCAGCTGTTCATCCTTCCACACAATAAAGAAAGTGGTTGGTAGATAAACGGGTACCTGTGTGGCGTAATGGTTAAGACGCTGGGATGCTGGTGGGGCGTGGTTCGGATTCCATAGATTCAACGTGAAACTGTAGGTTTAAGGTGGAGTGAAAAAACTTGACCTTCGTCAGAATGAACAATTCGGAGGGAAGCAAACCAAAGTTACCAAGGGTATATATATATATATATATATATATATATAATTTGCCTTGTTTCTATACTATTCGGACACCATATGTTTTATTCGGGCAAATTTAGAGGCCCCCAGGAAAAAAAAATTGTCTGTACGCCTGTGTATGTGTGTGTGTGTGTGTGTGTGTGTGCTATCTTTTACTTTTATGTGATGACCTCCGAAATCAAGGATCCGTTGGGCTGACGTTGAAATACAGTATATCCCAACGTCGGCCCGACGGTCACTCGCATTCTGAGGCTAAATTTAGTATATAATTAATAAAAGGAAAAAGTATGCTTCATATATTTTAAACTGTTTTTCACGACGGAATCGATTTTGGTCTTTTCATTAAATTCTCCCTTAAAGATTTTCCTTCACCTCGCCGATAAAATCATCCATTCTTAGCAAGGAAGTAACACACCCAATACAGTATTCATTATTATCCTACGTGACGTCTTCGCAGTCTTGTATTGATGGAGATTTCTCGTAAATGTTAAAATACGGTGATGGGGTAATTTAGTCTTCTTCGCGACATCTAAGGTCGTATGACGAAGGAGACCTACGCCTTTAGGTGGGATCCGAATCACGGGTCGCTACATAACCCGGAGAACCGTTTCCTATCCAACTGCTGACCGGATCCAGTGTCGCTTAACTTCGCTGATCGACGAGAAGCAAGCGGTGTTACGACATTAACCACGACGTAGCATTAATACGTTACGTTACGTCAAGTAGCTTAAAAATTCGTGACGTAAGTTTAATATATATTATATGTTCAGTAAACTCTTCAGTAAACTCTATAGGAGGAGACTGTAGACACCAGTCGACCAGAGAAGTACTCCGGAGGGGTGGACGTTGGCAAGAGAAAGGGAGTGCCGGAACTCCCTTTTCTCCTGTCACTGTCCTCCTTAGCTGATTTTTTCGTGTCTCATCTACCCTGTGAGCAGTCCAGCATGCTCTCAAACACACACTTCTCTACCCATTTCTCACTATATATGCGTGCACTTACTACATAATCTTTTCAAAATTAAAAAAAAAATAGCAACTTCAAGAGCCTCGGAGTCCCCTGGGGAGGGGACCATAAATGTCTCCACTCTAGCTCTCCCCGTTGCCGATACCGTGAACGCAGACCCGGGTAGCGGGGCTGGATCTGCTACCTCCCATTCGAGATGTTCTGGGCCTCTGCCTGATTCATTTTTCATCAATTTCTGCAACATTCGTGGCTTTTTCTCAAATTTTCAATCTGTTGAACACCACCTCTCCTCCTCTAAACCTCACTATCTTTTCCTCACTGAAACTCAGGTGTCTGGGACGACTGACAGCAACTCTTTTTCTGTACCCTCCTACTTTCTCTATATTCAATTTCACTTGAAAGGTGGATGTTGCGTATATGTATGCAATGATCTAACATGTTCTCGTATTCCCGAATTCGAATATTCTGAATTCTATACCCTTTGGCTTCGACTTGCATGCCAATCTCAAACTAAATGCATCTGCGCTGTTTACCTTTCTCCTAATTCTACTGCTATCCAAAATTCTTTGAATACCTTATTTCCAAAGTGGAATACATTCTATACCGCTCTCCCTTTGCTGAAATCTCAATTTTAGGAGATTTGAATGTCCACCACCACCACCACCTTTGGCTTTCCTCCCATTTTATTAACATCCCTGGTGAACTAGCTTACAACTTTTCTATCCTAAATGACCCAGAGTAGATTGTACAGCACCCTACTCGTATCCCCGATCGCCTTGGAGATAGGTCTAACATTCTGGATTTATTTATTACCTGTCATCCTTCCCACTCTGTGAAACTTTTTTCTCCGTTGGGCTCCTCCGACCACAATCTTATGTCCGTTTCCTGTCCTATCGCTCCAATCCGGCCTTTGGATCTTACCAAGAGGAGGCGCCTTTAGCACTTTGGCGCCCCTGATTAGGAGGCCCTTAGGCAGGACTTCCGTGATTTCCCATAGAATGATTACTGTTTCCGTAGCCCTTCCGAGTGTGCTGAGCGCATCACGGAGGTGATTCTCTCGGGCATGGAGGCGTATATTCCATATTCTATTCCTACTACTAATGCAAAAAACCTTGGTTTAACTTTACTTGTTCTAATGCTATCCGCAACAGAGAGTAGTCTTTCAAAAGGTACCGTCGCCATCCAACCCCTGACTCTCACTCAGCTTATATTTCTGCCCGGAATCGTGCAAAGTCTGTTCTTCGACTCGCCAAAAATTCCTTCATTCGACAAAAATGTGAAAATCTATCCAACTCTAATTCTTCTCGTTTTTTCTGGCATCTAGCTAAGAACCTCTTCAACAACTTTACTTCCTCTTCTTTACTTCCTCTTCTTTTTTTCCTCTTTTCCATTCCGACTGCTCAGTTGCCGTCTCTTCTGACAAAGCTAAACTCTTCGCTCAAAATTTCGCTTCCAACTCAACCATGGACGATTCCGGTGCTATTCCTCCATTTCCCCCTGTCTATGACCTCCAATCTTTCAAATGCAGTGTCTAAGCATCTCGAAAACCCTGGATCTTGATTTTGGTTTTCTTCTTCTATGGGATGTGTGTACCGCTTTTGCTGGCATTCGCCCTTGGCCTCTCCTTCCTGCATATAAAAAAAATTCCAGCTTCTTTATGATCACCAGATTAATATATATATAATATATATAATATATATATATACACACGAGAGATAACGATGAAAATTAAAATGATATTCACATGTGAAAAGTATTCACAGTTCCTAATTATGTGCATGTTAATGACAGTATAGTGTTAAATCATAAGCAGAATAATACTTTCTTTACAGCATTCATTATGGTTCACCGTTTGACGTTAAAATATCACACACACACACACACACACACACACACACACACACTGTGTGTATGTATGTATATATATATATATATATATATATATTAACTTTAACAAGCGGTTTGCATTTTTTTGCATTTACAAGATGAAAATGATAACATACGGTAGTAAGTCCTGTTCACACGATTCTCACTTTGAACTTGTAGATAGGTATTATAATAATATAACATCTATACTGAGTGGGGCAAGAAAGCCTTCGATTAAATTATACAATTGCCTTACTAAAACTATTCCTGGATGGAATGGTTTTATTGGTCTTATGTAGATAATTAAAAGATGCTAATGATACACGGCGTTTCTTCGGTCGACCGAGAATAGGGCCAACTTACGTGAATGTGAGTGAAAGTATGGTTTATTATAAAGCAGCCATAGGACGATCTAAACGAAAAACTTCCATTCGAGTAGTAAAAATCTGTGAAGTAACTTAAATAATGATAAAAAGTTTTGGAAATTTATCAAGGAGGAAACGGGTGTCAAGAATGCCATCCCATCAACAATTGATGGGCTGCCTGGGGAGGAAGAAACATCTAAGCGGTAGAACGCGATACTCAAACATCTTTAACAGCGCGAGGAGAGTTAATTTTAATATAGGCTGCAACGGAACGTTAGGAGGTGCCAGTGAAAATACAGGCACTTCAGTGCCTGAAATTAAGAGTCTGATTAGAGAACTAAAGACAGGTATACCTCCCCAGGTATAGATGACCGGTCGAATGAGCAGTGAAAGTATACTAATGATGTGATCAATCTTCATATCTCATTACTGTTCTCAGCCATGCTTGCTCACCATATTCCTGCAGAGTTTATGAGGGTTTATATCACACTCCCTTGTCAGAAATAAATACGAGGACATTTTATCCAGCGATAACTACAGCCCTACTGCCGTTGTCCCCCGTTTGCTACGCCGACTAAATGATTATTTATGGACGTCTCCTCCTAATCAGTTTGGTTTTGAAAGGACCAATTCAAATAACCTGTGTATTTACGTTTTGAAGGAGATTGTACTTAAATATACTAGCAGTAATTCAACTATTTATAGTTGTTTCTTGGATGTAAGCAAAGCATAGAGGACAGAAAAGTTCCACTGTATGTTTTAAATATACTGAAATTCTGGTACACTTGCCAAATTTTTATGGTTGGATGGGGCAAAGTATTGTCCGAATGTTTTTGGTTCCTCATGCGAAGTTAGACAAGGCTCTTTGCTCTCGCCTCTGCTGTTTAACGTGTACGTTGATGAATTAATTACTTTTCTTAATGAGGGAAGAGTGGATGTTGTATAGATAGCATGAGGATAAGTAACTTGGTCTATGCCGATGATATAATATTAATAAGCCCTTCAGTTAAAGGTCTAGGTCATCTTATAAAAATTTTCGAATTGTATTCACAGAACCATGACATTGATTTTAATGTTACTAAAACTAAGAGTATGCAATTCCATTCTAAAAGCAAAAACAGCTAATATTATTTTCAAAATAAGAGACGATCCAATAGAGCACGTACAAGAATTTAAGTATCTGGATCAAGCTATCACCAGCTCCTTGAGTGGCGACTCGGACACAATGAAACAATATCGAAAGTACGCCTACTGTGGTAAGGCAAATATGATTATAAGGAACTTCAAATTCTGTACAAGCGAAGCTAAAGAGACTCTTTTTCGTACTTTCTGCACTAACATCTATGGGCAGCAACTGTAGATTAATTATAAAAAGGTTCTTGCAGAACCCTCAATTTGCTTTATAACCTATCTTTTAGACTGCTGCATAAGTTACCTGCATAAGTTACGTTTCAGCAATCTCAGTTAAAGGAAGGGCGTAAAACAGAACCAACCAACCAATGAAAGATAAGGGCTCATAACAATAGTAATAGACAAGCGACGATCTCCATTCCTTACAGTGATTTATTTTATGATGTATTACTTCATATTTTAAATGACAGGTGGCGCCACAGTAGAAGCAAACTGTTATTTTAGAGGCTTCATTTTTAAAAGAACATCAGTTATAGTGTGATCTAGTTGGACTTTTCGGTGAACCTTTGTGGTAATCGGACGTGCCTCGAATTGCTTGTTAACAAAAAGTTCAAATTCTTTATTACTGAAACAAGGGGTGTGGTGTTGAAAATTTTTTCCATGGCTGCAGTTGAGATTGATCCTGCGTTTTGGAATTATTTTTTAACTGGTATAAGATCCCTCCAGTGTTTCCTGTGCTTGTTTGTTAAAAGATCTTGGCAAGGCATAGGCCTTGTCTAGGGTTTGTTTTTGGTAACAACTGTGGCCTAGCCCATCTCATTGGGCTAGGCCTCGCCTTAGTGTGCCCTATACCCTAAGCCCTAGGGTATACGTTATATTTACTTTCCTAAATCCAATCATGAGTAAAGGAGTAACTTCTAAAAGTACTAAAAGGTTACGGGTGGATGATTCTAAGACCCTTGAGTCGGCTCGCAGTGATGACTTGATGGATTTGAGAAGATCATTAAGCAAACTGACCATGCTATCACTTCTTTTTGCAAGAAAAGTTCCAATGAAATTGCTCAAAGATTCGATACTCAGGAACCATCTAGTCTTACTCAACCCTTGAATTGTCCTACATCTCCTGCTAGACCTGCTACCAATAGTCCTGGACCTAATATTCCTATTGAGCATGTGTCTTATATTTTTTTGAATATCAAAGATTTGTCAGTTCCTTCAACCAAACTTAGTCCTTTTGGTGTTAAGTCTATAGAGCTTATTTGTGGTGGACCAGTGAAATCTGTCACCTATTGTAGGTCTGGCTCATTACTCGTGAATACCATCAACTCGAGACAGTCTCAGGCTCTTTTGGATACTAAATCAATTAATTATAAATGGTCTTTATGAAGTTGAGGCTAAGATTGCTTATAATCTGAATAAAATTCAGGGTATTATTCTTGCCCCGGAACTCCTTAATTTATCAACTGAGGAAATTTTGACTGAATTAAAGTCTTCTACCAATTCTGATCTTGGTATTAAACGATTAAATAAAGGTTCAGAGAAGATTCCTACTTCTCTTTTAGTATGTACTTTTGGTGGGACTACTCTTCCTAGTAAACTAGTAAACTATTCTGTGGATATTTAGCGTATGATGTCAAGCGATATTACCCTAATCCTTTACTTTGTTTTAAGTGTTGGAGGTATGGACATAGGGCAAGAACCTGCACAAATAGTAACAGATGTCTTAAATGTGGACAAGATCATGATAAAGAGACCTGTGTATTACCTGATAGAGATATTTCTTGTATTAATTGTAAAGCTTCTCATTTTGTTAATTCTCGACAGTGTCCCCATTGGATCAGAGAGAGTGAGATTATTCATATAAAAATTGATGATAATTTGTCTTTTCCTGAAGCTAGACGTAAGTACTTTTCTGAGTTATCTCCTCAGATCTCCTCTGCGTCTTATGCTCAAGTGGGTACCCAGAATTTGTCTAAATCTCTTACATATGTGTCAGTTGGAACTCAGTGTGAATTACATCCAGCCAGTAATGCATCTTCCAAGGCTACAACAAGTAATACTTCTTCTAACACTACCATTTCTCCTATAAAGAGTTTACTCAGCTCATCCAATGACATCCCAAACTTTTCTATTTGGGATATAATTAATGAATACAAGAAACTTTCCGAATTGAATCTTCAACCTGAGGCAATTGTTATCAAATTGGACCTCATGCTTGGGAAGCAAGGAATACCAAAGAGTCAAAAAGATAGTAGGGATGGTTTTAGGATTGTCTTTGGAGATTAATTTCTTTTTACCACTTTTATTCATCATGTTTGTTAAGTTATGTCAGTGGAATTTGAGGGGCTTTCATAAAAGATATCCTTCTTTCAGACCTTGATAAGTGATCATAAACCTACTATCCTTGCTTTGCAAGAAACTTATCTTTGTCAGGATGCTACTATTGGATTGAAGGGATATACTTGTGTTCGTAAAGATAGGACTAGGCAGGGTGGTGGTGTCCTTCTAGGGATACACAATTCCATCCCTTTTTCTCCTGTTGAAATTTGTTCGGATTTTGAGATTGTGGCAGCCAGAATTCACCTTAGGTCAGTGTCTTTTACTGTCTGTTCCATTTATCTACCTCCACATCTGAATCTTACAAGAAAGGAATTTGAGAGTGTCCTCTTGAAAGTGCCACAACCAGTCCTACTGATGGAAGATTTCAATAGCCATCATGTCTCCTGGGGTTCATATAATAGTTATATTAAGGGTAACTTACTGGCAGAACTGTTTACTGATCTAGATTTATATGTTTTGAACTCTCCAGTCCCAACTTATTGTGCTGAATTTAGGGGACACTTTTCAAGCATTGACTTAACAGTTGCCTCTTCTGGTTTATTTCAGCAACTATCTTGGATTCAATTGACTTAATTTATGTCATCAAAGTGACATGAGAATTGAAATCTTACCTGATCAGTTTTATGGTTCTTGAAATGTATCAAGGAGACTACTAATAAGGTACTCACAGACATATTATAAATACATGACTTACTTGACAACGATTATTTTTAAATATTCACTAGCACAAACATGTTGCGCAAGAGACAGACTGCAAATGAAACGAATGTAGTTATTTGTTGTAATTGTTACATATATATTATTGAAAGTGCCTTAAAATGCTCGTGATATTTCTTGAAAGAAGTTGAAACATTCAACTCAAATGGCAAATCTTTCCGCCTGATTTTACAGTCGACCATGTTTTGTTCAAACCAATGCCATAAATAACTATCATATTTGGTAAGACACAAATTGTGGCGACGGAAACAAATATATCGCCTGATTTTGCACTGCGGAAATGGAAATTCGTTCATCACTATTAACAGTGGCGGATTAATTGCGCACCTGCTCAGCACTGAAAATAATAGAAACTTTTAAACGTTTATTTATGAATTTTTGGGTTAACGGACTTGAGTTAACGGAAGTTAATGTAACGGAAGTTAATTAGTCCGATAATGATTTTCAAAGTTAACTTAAAAGTTAAATCGTTAACGAAAAAGTTAACTTCGTTAATTAGCGATTAACGGATTAACGGTTTGTGCCCAGCTTTGCCTAAGTCCAACCCTATTTTCCTTGATGATTAATGATTTATGTGAAGGAATCGATGACAGTGTCAGTTATGCCATGTATGCTGATGACTGTGCCTTGTGGGTGATTGGGGATGATTTGAATTTTCTGACATATGTGATGCAAGGTGTCCTAAATCATATTAGTGAATGGTCAGAGGAATGGGGCTTAAAATTTTCATCTTCCAAATCAAAATGCAAGATTTTCTCAGAGACCATGGAGAAATGATGATTTAACATTATATTTATCAGGAAAACCTGTTCAGTATATTTCAAGTTATAGATATCTGGGAATAGTTTTGGATCAGGGTTTGACTTGGTCTAAGCATATTAAATATCTGGAGGAAGCTTGTGTGAAAGCTATTTCTATATTAAAATTTTTTGCTAATTCAGTTTGGGGTTTAAGTAGATCAACTTTGTTGATGTTATATAAATCCTTGGTACGTAGTAAATTAGACTATGGGTTTTTTTGTACCATACGTGTTCTAAAACAAATTTACTGAAGCTAGATAGAATACAATATAAATGTATTAGACTGGCTTTGGGAGCTCTCAAATGCACAAGAGTTGATTATTTAGAAGCTGAAGCAAACATTATGCCCTTGCATTATTGAAGGAAACTGTTAGGTGCTAGGTCTGCTACTAAAATGTTAAGTTTTGATTCACATCCAACTAAAACATGTATTAATAGATTTTATAATTTTCAATTTTATAGACTACGCCCATACCCAATACCTTTTAGCGGCTGGATCAAGGATTTTATTCACCAAGTGGGTTTAACTTTTGATTTGCTAGCATCTCAGCAAAGCTCATATTTAATTTATCACCCTGTAACAGTGAGTTTTGACTTTTCTATTCATACCACTAACAACAAATTGGCTTTTGCAAATGTGCTCCAAAGAAGTTTTCTGAAAAGAGTAGAAACTTACAAAGGAGGATACTTACCTGTATATACTGATGGATCTAAATCAGAACGTGGCACTGGATGTGCATTTCTTTGGGATGGGGTGATTAAGGGTTTTTGCCTTCCAGAGCACTGTTTTATATTTACTGCAGAATTGTATGCTATACTACAGACTTTAATATATATTTGTCACAACTCAGACCTTACTAAGTTTGTTGTTTGTTCTGATTCCCTTTCTTCCCTGAACGCTATATAGTCCTCTTCTGGGCATCATATAGTCATTCAGATTATTAAATTACTCAATCAGTATAATCTTGATGTTGTCTTTTTATGGACTCCTGGTCATGTTGGTATCCGGGGGAATGATACTGTTGATGAAGCAGCACACATGGCTTGTAGTCTTGATGAAGTTCAGACCATCCCTTACTCTGTTGATCAATTTATGAAGCCCATTTCACATTGCCCCGATGCAATGGACTCCTTCCTCAGATGGAACCTGTCCTTTGGAAAAGGATGCCAGAAAAGAATCGCAGGAGTGATGTCATATTGACCAGGCTTAGGTTGAATTGCTCTAAATTGTCCCATGGACACGTTTTTATGCAACTTTATTTAAAAGGTGTGGTACTTGTAATGTTCAACTCACCCCAGAACATGCGATCGTTCATTGCCCTACTTGTAATTTTCTTAGAACTGATTTGATTAATTATTGTAATAGTAAAGGAATTTGTTTTTCTTATGAAAATGTTTTGGGAAATGAATTTCCATCATCCTTACTTTTGACCTTCTTAAAGAAAGCCAATTTATCTAACCTGATCTAGGTGTTTATTGTTTGATAGTCCTTTTGTAGTAGCTATAGCATTACTCTTTTACTAACAGGTTCCTTTTTCTTTTCCATCCTACGTGTTGTAGAGTGGAACCCTACAACTGAAGTGGTAGAGGTGTTTTTTCATTTCCTTTTTAGTCTTGGTGCCGATAATCCAGCAGGGTTGTAGCACCTTAAACAGAAATAAAAAAAATAATAAATCAGTTATAGTGTGTATAATAAAATGAGGCTCAGCGTTACTATGGTCTAAAACTTATTTACTTTTATTTGCTTTAATTTTGATAAAAAATATGTAATTTTGGGTTCAAGTTTCATAAAGCATAAAAACTAAGTAACTTGAAAGAACACAGCCTAGAATAATAATTTTTAAAAAATCTCAGCCTAACGTATGGTTAGTGGTTTATTTATTTTATTTTTATTATATTTCATTTTTCATTTTTAGTTTATTTTTATTGTTAGCTTAGGATTAGGTCTTGTAGCAGCCCACTAAATAGCACAATTAGATGGAACCTAAATAATGGTCATATTCTTAGGCAAATCCATACATATTTAAACAGAGTCGAACAAGTAGTTATATACGTACATATAATGAAGGTTATTGTGATTACGGTCCCTAAATTTTAATTCCCTATATAGGAATGTTATTAGCTATTGGTTTGCGCGTACTTTTAATTTTTTCAGGTTCTAATTAAAGCTGTCTTTAATATTTCTAGGCAGGGCCGTAACTAGGGTTTAGAAATTAGTGAGGTCCAGATTTTTTTCGAGCTCGGCGGGACGAGCAAAATTCAGACCAAAATGACATCTACAAACACAACCCAAGCTATACACTAAACACAAAACCCTTGTCTATAATTAAATACTGTACAAAGGGACCTGTTAGCAAAAATACTTTTATTAAAGCTGTACGGAGAACGGTTCAGTCTCTTTTTTTTTTTTTTAGGAAATAATTACCGAGGTCCGGACCTCGGTGACCTCATAGGTAGTTACGGCCATGTTTCTAGGCCATAGGATAGTGGCCACAGGCTAAATACTCCCTTTAGCGATCCTAGAATCTAGTTTACAAAATTGGCGTCACCCTATTCTTGGAATCAACTGTTTTTAATTAATTGGATTAATTCCATCAAATAATAAATAGAGCTGGGTTGGGTTAAAATAAAATTATGTTGAAATCGACTGTGAACCCTACTCACATTGATTATAATAAACTCGCGCTATTTCAAGTAGGGATGCGAGTAATTTAATCCCAAATAAAGGTTCCAATAATAAAATATTGTTCTTACACGACGAATAATGTTAAACGAGAACTATAAACGCTTAATTAATATTATCACGTATTCACTATGTTCACTAACCACTTTTTTAATAAAAAATAACTCAGAAATAACAACAACAATAACAATAATAATAATAATAACGATAATAATACCTGTTGACTTATTAAACAAATACAGTTAGAAACAATTGAGGTAGTCTACCCACAATTCTACACAAAATACCTCCATCCACGAACTTCTTCATTAACCCATTAGTGCCCATTGGTAGAATTCCTACCGACAAAATTGTTCGTCATTATTGCGTCACTTTTTCTTATATTCACGTGATCTTCATTGATATGACGCGATATTTTAGACTGCGTCATATCGATGACTCGTAAGAATATGAACGTGAATATAAGAAAAAGTGACGCGATAATAACGAACAATTTTGTCGGTAGGAAAGTCTACCAAAGCGCACTAATGGGTTA
Organism: Bathynomus jamesi; assembly: GCA_023014485.1. Classification (NCBI taxonomy): domain Eukaryota; kingdom Metazoa; phylum Arthropoda; class Malacostraca; order Isopoda; family Cirolanidae; genus Bathynomus; species Bathynomus jamesi. The sequence goes on along the minus strand of JAJOZX010003181.1, from coordinate 497,801 downwards.
ATTATTCCTACAGCTAAAATGATCGTACAATTAATTTTTTTTTACGTGAAATCATTTATTTAAACTTCATTAATTCTGTGTCTATACAATTTAATGGTTATAAAAAAGGTTCGCAACAAATCTTCTCAGTGACAAACATGACAATAGCAAAAACAGAGTTTTACCGTTATTAACCGAAGAATGCAATCGGCTTAAATATAAACTCACAAAGGAATTCAATTGGGCTCTTTTGCGACCACAATTTTACGCTTTCCGGCGCGCCATTGAGACAAAATTATCGAAAAATTTCCGACATTCTACACTACTTTATCCCAGCGGGAGACCAGATAGCGCATTATAGCATGACTGAAAGGGGGGTGGGTGGAGAGAGAGAGAGAGAGAGAGAGAGAGAGAGAGAGAGAGAGAGAGAGAGAGAGAATATAAGAATAGTGAAATTTGGAATTGCTAAACTAAGAAATCTACGGATTATTTAACCCAATTTTCATTATCAACCACAAAATTAAATAATTTTAATGTGTTTTATTTCGCTGAAGTATATTCAATTATTCATACTATTATTATTATTACTAAATATATGGGCATTTATTATTTACTTAATTTTATTCATCTTTGTTTCTTACATTAATTAATCATTATTTATTTAATTTCATTCCAATACACACACACACGTGTATTGCTGAATACACGAAAGACCTTGGAATAAGTTCTTTTTCCTTGTGGATTTGTATCATTCATTCATGTCACGTGTTTAAGTGTGAAATTCATCCCATATATACTGTGTGTGTGTGTGTGTGTGTGTGTGTGTGTACACAGGGTGTTCTAAAATTACCTAGTAAACTTTTACATGAACAATATCTTAACAAAAATTATGCGATATTTAACAATTTTATTTGAAATATAGCAACAATAATTGTTTATTTATATGTTTAAAGCGTTTTCCTTCAATTTGAACATTTTGTTCACAACGTCCGACTACTCATCAACAAACATATAAAGTTTACTAGGTAATTTTAGATTTTAGAACACTAATATATATATATATATATATATATATATATATATATATATATATATAATAGAATCTTTAATAGTAAAAATAAATATAACAATACTACAACTTACAATAACTTTTAATAGAACATTTATTTATTTCTACTGTAGGTAGTTATGATTTGGTAGTATAAATATTATGATTAATAAAACAAACTTCTCGTACGTAAATATGGTTAGCTACATACGAGATGCAGTGGGCGCTCATAAGTAGTATTTGTAGAGAGAAATATTTCAGTTATATTTGTCCTTATCTTACGTACCATCCGTAGGAAAATCATGAAAAGTTTACAGTTCATTTCGAAAATCTTAACAAATACGAAAATTAGTTCAACTCCAACATATAATGTAAAACATCAAAAAGAATTTGAGGAAAATAAAAAAGTTAAAATGCAAATGTTTTCGTACATTTATTTACAAAATTATTTAAAACTTTGCGTGTCCACCTTTTGCTCGAATGACTTTAATGATTCGTTTTGGGTTTTTTCCATGGTTGGCAAAAACCCAGCAAAAACCCAACTGGTTTTTTGCTGGGTAGTTGGGTTTTTGCTGGGTTTTTGCCAACCTTGGTTTTTTCTACGAGGTTTCGACATCTCTCAGTAGAAATTTTAGCTCATTCTTCTAAAGAAAATTGTCGCAATTCATTCAAATTCGAAGGGTTTCTCTTACGGACAACTTTTTTCAAATCAAACTATAAATTCTCCATTAAATTGGAATCTGAGCTTTGACTGGGCCATTCGAGAAACTTGAAATTCTTTTGTTAAAGCCATTTCATGGTGCTCTTATTTTATATTTTGGATCATTTTCTTGTTGCAGTACCCATTTGCGACCCATTCGCAACTCCCGAACTGAAGGCAATACATTTTCATCTAAAATTTCCTGGTATTTCTTCGAATTCAAGATTACGCTGATAACGACAAGCTTTCCAGAACCAGAAGCACTAAAACATCCCCCAAAGAAGGGGAACTACCACTACCACGTTTTAACTGTAGGAAGGATGTTTTTTCCTTAAATGCGGTATTTGATTTTCGCCAAACATACCGTCGCTCGTTATTCCCGAATAATTCAATTTTGGTCTAGTCTATCTAGAGAACTTTCTTTCAGAATGCAAATCCCTCATTCTGATGATCCTCGGCGTACTTTAAACGAGCTTCTTTGCGCGCTTTTCGTAGCGGAGGTTTTCTTCGTGCGACTCTTTCACGCGGACCATTCTTTCTCAATGTACGACGTAAGGTAGATGGATGGACATCGATCTTAGATAGTCTTAATGTTTGGAAAATATCACCCGCAGTCACTCGTGGATTTGCGGCAGCCATTCTTTCAGTCCGTTTAGCTGTATGTTCTGAAACCTCGCGAGGTGATCCATACCTTGGTAGAGTTGTTTTGATTGTTCCAAAAACTTTCCATTTCTTTATAACTGCAGCAACCGTCGTAAATGAAATTCGAAGTTCTTCTCTTATCTTATCTTCCTATAACTCTCTCCAGACTCGTGTGTAGCGAGAACAGATCGTTTAAGATCCGTAGACAAATCTTTACCGCGATGACCCATTGCTTACTAATGGCTCGTACAGTCATCCGTTTTCCACGAATATTTACGGAGAAAATTCTAGAATTCAGAATTGCCAACAGTCTCTAATCATTAAACAGCCAACTACTTATAAAGTTTTAAATTCCTCAAGCCTAAAAGGTGCACACACAAATTAGTAAATAATTTTGTAAATAAATGTACGAAAACTTTCGCATTTTAACTTTTTCTTATTTTCCTCAAATTATTATTGTTGAGGTTTTAAATTATATGTTGGACTTGAACTAATTTTTCTAGTTAATTTTTTCAAGAAGAACGGTCAAATTTTCCTAATTCTTCTATGCATAAGTACAAAAGATAAGGACGAATATAATTGAAATATTTCTCTATACGAACACTCGTGAGCGCCACTGTAACAAAAAGTTTATACTTTTGTAGGGCAATTTTCTAGAACACACAAACGAATTTGTAGTGTTGATTTGAGAAATGAATTGCGTTATGAGTATACTGTACATTAAATCTTGGTCAGTATAATAATTATTTAAATTTCGGTATTTAGAGTTAATAGTAAATGCAACAATTACGCGAGTAAAAGTAAATACTCTTACAATGATCAGACTTCAAACCTATGAAAACTGATGATTTTGTAAAAGGAAGATAATCTCAGGTGAGGAATAAGATATGTCTATTTCTATACTATAAGATGTGTCTATTTTTATGAAGGAATGAATCTTTTGAGGAGTTACAAAATATCTATTTATGCGGTCAAAGTTAATAATTTTATTCATACATTCATAAATAAAAATAAAATGTGCTAATTTGATTAAGTCTTTGATTTTTAACAATTTTAATTTTTTAAAGAATGCACTCGTAGGATCAAGAAAATTTGCGTCAGATAATAGTCTTGCTACTCGCTTTTGAACAACAAAAATACTCTATATACAGTATACAAAAAAATACTGTATATACAGTATGTTGAAATACTGTTGATAACGCATTATTAGACCGTATTAAAAATTGGGACCATATCACCGATGCATTAAAAAATGTCAGCTTTGACTCGTGTTTCATCAAATATAAAGAAGTAACATTATATAAAGTGTACAAATATCTATCTTAGAGATTACGCGTAATTTAAAACGGAACCCAAAAAATTTCATTGTCCGAATTCTCCGTTGAGAGCCGTCATTCGAAGGCCACGTGAGAAACACTTCGCAGGAATCGGGACAACTCGGGAGAAAAACGTCTGTTTAATGTTGACTGCCGCGATTCTAATTCAATTTAATATCTTCCAAGGTCGGTAGAAAAAAATAAAAATAGCTCTGATTAGCGCAGATGCGAGATTTTAAACAAACCAGATGCTATAAACGCGTAAAGAAGAAATACATAGATAATGGTAAAAGAAATTGCAGGAGGTAAAATGAAGGCAAAATTAGACAAAATTGTATCAGTTGGAGCCAAATCGAAAATGCGGGAGATATACTGAAGAAATTTGAGAAAAGACTCGATTATGAGACATAATGTCCGACAACAGCATCAAAATGAGAAACGGAGTGAAATAAATCATCGATAATCAGATTGTCGCGATTTGATCAACAGTTTGAGGATTCTGCGGATGTCGAATATCCGGAACCAAGTTGTAATTATATTGTACCAGATACATTTTTGGTGGTTATTCTTATTAATACTGTTTTGAAGCGAATTTTTCAAACAGGCAGCAACATCTCCACATATTTTCAGTACATTTATTTGGTTCTTTTAGTTGAGATGACTCCTATTTCTACCGTTTTTAGTTTCGGCAACTGATACAAACCAACCAACACCAAATATTTTTATTTATCCTAAAATGTGCTCGTATGTAGTGGAAATTAATCGCCTTAATCATGTTATGTTTTGGAAATATTATATGTAAAAAATGATCGTGTGTCAAGAACTTAAAATATTGCAAATCTGTGGCAAGATCATTACTCAAATATTCTTAATAGTATGAGCAGAGAAAAATTAACTTCGCTACCTAATATTTTTTACTATTTGAATGTTATTCAACCTTCAGTATGAGAGATTAAATCCCTTATATTAGAGAGCTTAAAACATAGTCTTCTGGTATAGATGGTCTTACGGGTGAATATTTAAAATAGGTTCACTAATCATTTTATTAGTGACCAACAAATACGGTAATGTATTATCCATTAATAACTACAGACAAACGCAGTCGTCTCCCGTTTTTTTAAATTGTTCGAGGAATTTTTGGTAGCTAGGCTCAATGATTATCTATGGTCATCCCCTAATTAGTTTGTTTGTAGACGAAGTCATTAACATTTAAATATCTACGTACGGAAAGAAGTCTTAATTAATAAATGCAAAACTTCATTTTTTTTACGTGAAAGTCGAAATGTGACAATAAAACCCACACTAATAGACGGAGTTTATTTCCGCAACAGTTTCGATGCCTATTATTGCCTACTGGCATCCTCTTCGGGTGGATACAGAAAAACGAATGAACAAAAGTGAGTAAGGAAACAATCCAGGAAAGGTAAGGAACATTCTGGAAGGCCAGAGACCATTAAAAAATTCACACCTAGGTTAAATCCCGTTCACCCGACACCGGAAGGGATTTTTTGACCAAGAATCTCATTAAAGGGTCCAGCTTATAAGTACCTTCGCACAAATTAAAATTATCTACTTGTTCTATACATACAGATTCTATTATTTTTCTTTTGACATAATTATTATATTTATAAAGTAACTTACTTGATTCCCAATCTATGGTATGATTATTTTGGCTGGCGTGATAAAAAATTGCATTATTAGTGTTACAACATCTGAAGGCATATTTATGTTTGAGTTTCAATATTTCTTCCAGTTTCTCCTACATATGCTAAATCACAATTTTTACAGGGAATGCTGTACACACCAGCTTTCTCCTGTTTTGCAAAGCTATTCATAACCAATTTACTTTTTACAGTAGACGAATATTTGAACGCCAAATCAAACCTAAAATCTTTCGTCAAAGGTTTTACACTTTCTAAGCCGGAAATGTAAGGCAAACACAAATATTATTTTTGGTTAACTAAAGGTTCCCGAGGGGCACAAAAAGATTTCCTGGCTTTGAAATACGCCTTTCTAATAAACCACTCGGGATATTTTAAATCCTTAAAAGATGTTCATAGCCAGGAAATCTTTTTATGCCCCTCGGGAACCTTTAGTTAACCAAAATAATATTTGTGTTTGCCTTACATTTCCGGCTTAGAAAGTGTAAACCTTTGACGAAAGATTTTAGGTTTGATTTGGCGTTCAAATATTCGTCTACTGTAAAAAGTAAATTGGTTATGAATAGCTTTGCAAAACAGGAGAAAGCTGGTGTGTACAGCATTCCCTGTAAAAATTGTGATTTGGTATATGTAGGAGAAACTGGAAGAAATATTGAAACTCAAACATAAATATGCCTTCAGATGTTGTAACACTAATAATGCAATTTTTTATCACGCCAGCCAAAATAATCATACCATAGACTGGGAATCAAGTTACTTTATAAATATAATAATTATGTCAAAAGAAAAATAATAGAATCTGTGTGTATAGAACAAGTAGATAATTTTAATTTGTGCGAAGGTACTTATAAGCTGGACCCTTTAATGAGATTATTGGTCAAAAAAATCCCTTCCGGTGTCGGGTGAATGGGATCTAACCTAGGCGTGAATTTCTTAATGGTCTCTGGCCTTCCAGAATGTTCCCTACCTTTCCTAGATTGTTTCCTTACTTTTGTTCATTCGTTTTTCTGTATCCACCCGAAGAGGATGCCAGTGGGCATCGAAACTGTTGCGGAAATAAACTCCGTCTATTAGCGTTGGTTTTATTGTCACAAAAAACTAAAAACAGTTCGATGATATATAACTGTTTGCTTCATACATAAATAAGGCTTACGAGAGGATTACTCATAATATATTTCAACAAGTTGTTGGCGAGAAATGTTCCTTGACATATATTTAGTATCCTAACGTAATGGTATTCAAATCAAACATTTACAATCAAATGAGGAAATGTGTTTTCCGATTCTTTTAAATCCTCTTATGGGGTACGTCAGGGGACTTTATTACTACCCCTACTATTTACTTTATATATTGATGGTCTGTCCAATTCGCTTAATAATGTCAGCGTCGATTGTTCTAAGGTAAATTTAGGATAAATAACTCGCTTTATGCTGAAGACATGGTGTTAATCAACCCATCAGTTAAAGGGCTTGAATGTTTATTAAACGTGTGTGAAAATTATGCAAAAGAACATGACATTGCGTTCAATGTAGATAAAACAAAAGTTACGTATTTGTATCCTAAATAGTTTCTATAGCAACTGTACGTATATTTAGATTATATGGTATTGTTATTAATCAGGTCCGTGAATTGGATGGGAGAATATAAGTACAAAAGCGACGATTCTCATATTGAGAAAGAATATCGTAACTTATGCGCCAAATCAAATATGTTTAACGAGAAATTCAGATAGTATATTACAACGACTGTGGGTGAGATAAAATAAAAGCGTAGAGAAAACACCGAACCTATCGTTCAGTAAAACGTTTAGAATGCTACGCAGATTGCTACCTTCATGTTCGGCTTCCCGAATGTTTGCCACTCATAATATAATTTTGTTAAAATTAGTTGGTGACCCAATACAGTTTCACACATCACTCAACCAATCCTTTAATTGAAGCCGTGATTCATTTTTGTCGTATATATTTCAAAAGTTTGATGTGAATGGCGAGAGAACATTTTTTTTTTTAATGAAATGACATATTCAGGCAAAGGTAATCTTCTCTTCGAGTTATTTAGCTTCATTGTATAGGATTGACTCTCCATATCATTTGCTTCCTCTATTTTACACTTTTTTGTTTTAAAAGATAATTCTTATTTTAATAACCATTTATTTTTGTAATTTTATCTTTATTACTGTACATTTTATAGGATTTCTCTGTCGGTTAATAGAGATTATTTTTATCGTTCACACACACACACACACACACACACACACTAAATAAATAAATATATATATACGGGTGAAATAAAGTAATAGAGCACCAGCAGGGCCAAAAGGTCCCAGGTACGTTCATAAAGATGTGAGGGGGTGAAACTTGATGACCTTGGCAACATTTTCTTTTGTATTATATAATATATTGTATATGTTATAGTCAATGTCAGTCATTTCACGTAATGCCTAAAAATTTCAGGCATTTCGCGTAATACCTGTGACCCTTAAACATAGGTAATAGTATTCCTAACCTAATCTAACCTAACCACCCCAACTTAACCTAACCTAACCTTCACGAAGTCGTTAATCGTTTAATCAAATTACCCTAAATGCTTGAAGCTTTGAGGCATTACGTGAAATGACTGGTTTCACACATTGACTAACACACACACACACACGCATATATATATATATATATATATATTATATATATATATATATATATATATACCGTATATATGTTAGTCAATGTGTGAAACCAGTCATATATATATTATAATATATATATATATATATATATATACACTATTATATACACACACACACACACACACAGTGGCACTCATAAGTATTCGTACAGAAAAATTTTTCAGCTATATTCGTCCTTATCTTTTGTACCATGTATAATTATGTAAAGGATAGTTATGAAAAGTTTACCTTTCGTTTCGAAAAATTTAACAAGTAAAATAATTGTTTCAACTCCACCATATAATTTAAAACATCAAAGAATTTGAGGCAAATAAAAAAAAAAGTTAAAATGCAAAACTTTTCGCACATTTACAAAATTATTTTTAATACTTTGTGTGTACACCTTAGGCTTGAAAAATAAAATTTTGATCAGTAGTTGGCTGTTTATCGATTAGAGACTGTTGGCAATTCTGAATTCTAGAATTTTCTCCGTGAATCTTCATGGAAGACGGATGAGTGTACGAGTCATTAGAAAGCAATGCGATCGTCGTGGTAAAGAGCTGTCTACGAATATTAAGAGATCTGTCCTTGCCACACACGAGTCTGGAAAGAGTGAAAGGAAGATAGGAGAAGAACTTCGAATTCCATTTAGGACGGGTGTTGCAGTTATAAAGAAATAGAAATGTTTTGGAATAATCAAAACTCTATCAAGGCGTAGACCACCTTGCTAGATTTCAGAACGTACACCTAGATGGATTGATAGAATGGCTGCTACAAATCCGAGAGTGACTGCGGGTGATATTTGCCAAACATTAAGACTGTCTAAAATCGATGTCCATCTCTCTACTGTACGTCGTACATTAAGAAAGAATGGTCTGTACGGAAGAGTCGCGCGAAGAAAACTTCCGCTTCGAAAAGCGTACAAAGAGGCTCGTTTAAAGTACGCTAAGGATCATCAAAACGATGGATTTGCATTTTGGAAGAAAGTTCTCTAGATAGACGAGACCAAAATTGAATTATTCTGGAACAACGAGTAACGATACGTTTGGCTAAAATGGATTCGAGGAAAAATAAACACTTCCTACGGTTAAACATGGTGCTGATAATTTGTTTCTTCGGGAAGGTTTTAGCGCTTCTGACGCGGAAAGCTCGTCGTCATCAAATGGAATCTTGAATTCGAAGAAATTCGAGAAAATTTTAGTTGAAAATGTATTGCCTTCAATTCGAGAATTGAGAATTGGTCGCAATTGAGTACTGCAACGAGAAAATGATCCAAAACATATAAGTAAGAGCGCCATGAAATGGCTTCAAAAAGAATTTCAAGTTTCTCGAATGGTCCAGTCGAAACCCAATCTCAATTTAATAGAGAATTTATGGTTTGATTTGAAAAGAGCCGACCGCGAGAGAAACCTTCGAATATGAATGAACTGCGACAATTTTCTTAAGAAGAAAAAGCTAAAATTTCTACTGAGAGACGTCGAAACCTCGTAGAAAAATACCCAAAACGAATCACTGAAATCATTCGAGCAAAAGGTGGACACGCGAAGTATTAAATAATTTTGTAAATAAATATCCGAAAACTTTTGCATTTTAACATTTTTTTTTAATATCCTAAAATTCTTTGATGTTTTAAATTATATGTTGGACTTCAACTAATTTTTTTATTAAATTTTTCCAAACGACGAACGGTAAACTTTTCATAACTATCGTATGCATGGCACGAAAGAAAAGGACGAATATAACAAACATTTCTCTGTACGAATACTTATGAGCGCAACTGTATATACGTAACTGAGAGGCGTGGTTTAGTTATTCCGAAATAGGATAGGTTGAAGTAAACCATTTTAGTGAGTAGTTCAGATTTAACAATCACGATCAAAGCGAGTCAGACTAAGTCTCTGACAGATGATGCATAATGCTGGATTTGGTTCACTGACTCGCTTCAGTTTGCTGCATAGTAAAACATTCGTGCGGGAAACTAAACATTAAGTTTAGAAGGCTCCTTTCAACTGAAAAATATAGACCTTACATTAATTGTAGCTAATACACATATACTGCCAATATCTTCACACTGACTCCAATAAAAGTTACATTCATGAGCTAGAATTTTGGCAATACTGTGTGTGTGTGTGTGTGTGTGTCGAAATTCCAGATGCCAAACGCAGTTCGGAGACATTCATGATAGCTTGGTAATATATTAAATTACTGTAGATTAGGTTAAGTTAGGTTAGATTAGGGTTGATTAGGTTAGCTTAAGTTAGGTTAGGTTAGTAATTAGGGCCTATGAACTGCGTCTGACACCTGAAATTTGACCATTGCCTATAATATATATATATAATATATATATATATATATATATATATAATATATATATATGTGTGTGTGTGTGTGTGTGTGTGAACATATATATATTTTTTATTTCTATTTTAGCAGAGAAGTTATAAGATCAATGAGTCCTGAAGCTTACAGAAAACTGGTTCCTCCCTCTTATGACAAGTACGAACCACCTGCCACAGATACCGAACCAGCTATCGTTTACTTTGACATGGAACTTTTGGACATAACTTCAGTGAACGAAAATGATATGGTAAGTACGAGGTCAGAGATGTACGATCACTCCAAAACCTCTTCATCTCTTTTTTATTGTATTCATTCCCATCAATGAAATTAACCCCTTAACCCCTTCAGTCACAGTGAATCTATAATAATAATGCGTAGTTTTTATCCTTCTCTCTATTCATCGTTTTCCTCGGAAACTGCTCGATGTAGGGCTCTCATCCTTACACCGTTGGAAAGGAAAGGACTCTTTTTCCGGGAGGATCCTATGGATATATTTTTTTTTCGCACACGCGTGCGCGCATGCGTAACTTTTAAACGAAGACAATGCATGTGGGAAACTTCAACCCATCATTTTTTGGTGGGTCCCGCCAATTGAAATTTGAAGGCGCATGAACTACATTAAAAAAATGCACTAGGTTTCCCAATTATATATTTTATTGTTAAATCATGAAGCAGCTCTTTTAGTTTCATGTGAAAAACTCTCGCAACAATACCTGGCCTAATAAATGCAAAAAACTTCTTTTTTTCTACGTGAAGGTCAAAATATGAAAATAAAAACCCACTCTAATAGACAGAGTTTATTTCCACAACAGTTTCGACGCCCACTGGCATCCTCCTCGGGTGAATATGTTCTGGTCTTAGCTAAGTTTCAATGCTTTCAGTGATTTCAGTCCATTTTGGATCGCGAGTAAACGCAATAAATAGATCCGCCTCCCCAAATTTTCAATTGCCAAAACGTCTTCATAATTCTGCTGCAATGTTCTCGGGCTGCCTCGCTAAAGATAATCATCTGACCGCGGATGTTTTATATTTTTATTCCTAAGCCTGTTTTTGCACATGGAGAGCTTTTTGTGGCTTTTTCTACGGAGAGAAGTTTCGATTCTGTTAAAGTCTTTGGCGAAAGAATAAGTAGAAATCCTGTATTTAAATAAATAATGTTGCGATAAAGATACTAATTTGACCGCAAATGTTTTGCAGTCCTCTGTTAGTATAATAATAATAATATAGAGTGGTGCTCATAAGTATTTTAGAGAAATATTAAGTTATATTCGTCCGTACCTTTTGTACCATGCATAGGATAGTTATAAATATTTTACCATTCGTATGAAAAAATATAACAAATAAAAAAATTAGTTCAACTCCAACATGATGGTGTGTGTGTGTGTGTGTGTGATGTATAAATATGACATGTTATTGAGTAAGACAATTTATATTTTATCTGTTTGAACATGGAACTTATGATATTTTACTTTGTTTCTAAACATCTTTATATTTTTAGCCAACAAACCTACAGTATAAACTCTTTAGATCGTTATATAGAAAGTTCATTGAAAAGTAGATCGAATGCCCTCGCTTGTAACTGTTCTGAATTATCAAATTTCTAATTTGTTTTATTGTTATATGGGAGAGTTGGTTAAAACGGGGTACTTAGTACTAAATTGTTTGTAAATCCTACTTTCCTGCTCAATCTGAATTATCTGTTCACACAAGCTTTTTCTGGTCCACTTCAAATTATTACGGTTGATTGGTTTTCATTGTTAATTGTTAGTGTGCAAATCTGTTTTTCCCCAAGGAGGGAGACATACCCATTTTACCCCTCTGGTAGGGTAAAATGTTAGTGTGTAAAATCGTAGTTAAAGTCATTAATGGATTCAGGGGGGAGGCCAAAGGGCCCATGGCCCCCAAAGCTAATCCCTGTATTACCAATTTTTGTAACAGTTTTGCCGAGCATCTTTGCCCAGCCTAATTTAACCCTTTACTGCCAAAATACTTTGTAGGGTTAAGTTATGAATGCGTGTATTTGAAAGGTTGTAAATTTGTCCTTTTGGGCAGTAAAGGGTTAACCATAATTAGCGACATTTGGACAATACATTTCGACCTTAGTCTGGAGCTTTTCCAGAAATTTGGACTGTTTCCGATTTTTTTAAAAATAAGATATTTCTCAAAAAAAAAAACCTTACATTTTTTAAATCAGCGTAAAAATCTATATTAAATATTTTATTTCAAAAAAATAGGAAACAGTCCAAATTTTGGAAAAGGCCCCTTAGTCTAGGGACTTGTTATTCTAATTAGAATCCAAATGTAAAGAAAATTGTTGAATGCACTCCAAGTTAACTTGGTCTATACTAATTAGTTTTAGACTAGTGTCTATCCTGAAATTGTTTAGGATACTTGGAGTTAGCCACTAGTGTTAAGCAAGCTATAACCTATAAGTTTACCTAAATTACAGTTCAGTAGTTACTACTTACTTAATGAGGCTTAGGAGCCGAGTGCTCTAGGCTAGATTAAGTGTAAAAAAGATAGGTTACTCTGTAAGTTTAATGTAGAAGTCTCTCCACGCTCATACAGAATTGATGAACTTTTTATGAAATTCAGGGAAGCCAGTCAGTCAATAAATTTATAAAATAACACATGCATCAGAGTTTTGAGCTTCACATCTGCAGCCAAAATTTGTGGTGTTGCATTTAAAACCTAAACGCCTCTTAAGCTTAAAGGGTGCTACTGTAGTATGCGGTCTACCTACGATTCGGCGGTCTACCTTTTAATTATAGCTTCTTATCTTCTTATTATTAGGTTAATTGTACGCCCTTGACGATTAGTTAGGTTAAGTCGTGATATTTTCGTTAAAACTAAAGAAAATATCACGACTTAACCTAACCAATCATCAAGGGCGTACTGTAGTATGCGGTCTACCGTTAAGTATGCGGTAGTAGTATGTTTAACTTCTTTAATAATTCCTTAATTGTGTAAATTAAATTATAATTCCTTTCAATTCATTTTCAACTCATTTTAAATATTTTGAACGGTAGACCGCATACTACAGTAGAAACTTAACGGTAGACCGCATACTACAGTAGAAACTTAACGGTAGACCGCATACTACAGTAGAAACTTAACGGTAGACCGCATACTACAGTAGAAACTTAACGGTAGACCGCATACTACAGTAGAAACTTAACGGTAGACCGCATACTACAGTAGAAACTTAACGGTAGACCGCATACTACAGTAGAAACTTAACGGTAGACCGCATACTACAGTAGCACCAGCTTAAAGTAAGTAGTAAACTGCAAATCTTCTGTCCATAATTTACGTTACAAGTAATGCGAACGCGGTAGAGACTGATTAGATACGAGTAGGCTTTCGTCTAACTAAAATATCAGGTTTCGTCTAACTAAAATATCAGGATCAAGATCCGTCATCCCAGCCTTTTTTAGTTAGCTTTATAAGGCTAACTAACGAAAATATCACGATCTAACCTAACCAATCGTCAAGGGCCTGCAGTTGACCTAACGATTGGTTAGGTTAGGTCGTGATATTTTGTTAATTAGTTAGATGTATGAAGCCTATAGTCTCAAAGACGTAAATGAAAATTTTTATTGGCAGAAAGTATTTTCCATTGTGCAAGGAATACAAACAATATAGGCTATATTTTAAATAGTATTTCAGGAACGAAATATCTCAGCAATCTACCGTAAAGAATTTGTGGTAAATTTTTACAAGTGTACATTACAGGCTTTGTAAATCAAAACTGTTTTTCTGATGGTTTTTGATGCGGTTTGAACGAAGGTTGATTTCGTTCAAACAACATCAAAAACATAGTTTTAATATATAACCTAACCTAACCTAACCTAAAATTCCAAAATTCCTCAAAAGCCTGTAATGTACTCTTGTAAAAAAATACTGAATTTGCTTTACATTATAGTTTTAACTCTTAATTAACTTGGATTCAAAGTCAGTTAGCTTAGTCCTAAGGTGCTACTTAATAAAAATAAATTCTTATTAGGATTATATTAGTCCAAATTATATTATTATATTCGTCCAAATTTGTCGTGTGTTCGAAATGATAGGGTTTAATATTAATAGCTCAAAACATAGGCCTAGGCCCTAGGATAAACTTGCATTTAGTCTTACATCATACTTCAGCTCCCAGCTTGGCTAGTTAGCCTGTCAGTGGAGCCAGCCTCCTTCGCCACTCCGCCCTGTCCAGCAGCACTCCCGTTTCCCCGAGCTCTTGCATGCTGACATCAACATACTGTATATAGGACCCACATTTCTATTATTAATATTTCGCCTCCTGCGTGATTGGGGTATATTAACTGTGGATACTGCATTTTCTTTCATTATTTTCCTAATGGTAATCCAAGCAATTCATTTGTTAGGTACCTAATATAATCACTACGAAACACATTCAAAACACACAACATGACCAAAGACTATGGCTATAAAATTATGAGTAGTTGGTTGGTTGATCTGGTTTACGTCCTTCGTCCAAATGAAAGCACTGAGGCTAAAGACTACTTAGACTACATCTAGTTAGACCACGTTCGTACAAAATTTCTATACACTTTTGTGAAATCGATGAAAAGCCAGTAAGATCATATATCACGAAAATACCACAGCCATCAAAATTTTTAGCTTTACATCCAACGCCAGTGAGTTAAACTTTGTGAAGCTGCACGCAAAATGTAAGTAGCTCGTGAGCTTAAATTAAATGTTATACCCTCATTGGCTTATAAATTTCAGTTAAAAATCGTTTGTATGAAATTATTTACATGTTAAAATGCGAGCGTGGACGAATTAGATATAGGTAAGCTTTGACTGAGACAGTAATTTGGGTAGACAGTGACTACGCACGTTTTCTGTCCTTTTTACATACTAAAAACTATACATTTACTCCTCTCTTGTCATAAACTATAAATTTACTCCTCTCTTATCATTAACTTCTACCATTTCTTGAATAATCGTTGCTGGTTGTGATGGCACAAACTGATACTTCCAGTAACACATTAGTTTCAAATGCATAGGAAATAAATTTATAAAAAGGCACAGTCACTTTTCTTCACCTATAGTGATATTATAAGTTTGAATTAGTTCAGTCTTACTAAAGATGGAGCCAGTTATCCCCCAAACTGTCGCCCTCGCCTCTGGAAGGGATTTTAAACCTTGGGTAGGAAAAAATAGAGATCATATTACAGACACTTGTTCTTAAAACACTTTGTTTTAGACATTCAGCGTCGAGTCTTTCGTGACGTACAGATGGAAGGACTGGAGGCTCCGCTGGCCCTCTGACAACATCGCCACGTCCCATTGTTGGAATCCGCCCCCTGTTAACAATCTTACAGGACCCCTAAGATTCTCAGAGGTAGGAACTTTCTCTTACTTGCATGAGAGAGAGAGAGAGAGAGAGAGAGAATGTTCGTCCAATAGTCACAAAAAACATCATGGAATTCGTTCCTTCACATTATGAGTATTGCTGCTGTTCAAATCTTGTTAGGAATTGTTTTCTCTTGCTTCCACGAACTATTGTTCCTTATAAAGGATGAAATAATTGAATTAAATAATTTAAAAAATGATAATTCATTTGGGTTAAATAAGTGAAAACATAATTTTCACTTTTTGTGAAATAAATGACCCTTTTCACATGTTTGGGTAATAAACTTGTTCAAAAATGTCTTCGTTTTAAAGTTAATGACTTTTAATTTAGTGAATAAATAAATCTAAATAAGTATTGATTCTTATTTTCTACAAGTAATACTGACAGTGAACCTGTTCAAAAATCATTATCTCTTTATAATCAATTACCTTTTATTAAATAATTATATTGTTTTTATTTTAGTCTCCTATCAAAAATATAATGTAAATAAAGAAAATCTACTGAAGACAATGTAGTATAAACTCATACTATTTATAATGATAGTAACACCCAACAACTAAATACATAAAAAATATTTTTAAGTAATTCTACTCTATCTTCCTTGGTCCCAGATCTGTCAGGGAAACTACACTCCAGAAATCTCCAAATGCGTGCTCAAAACTCCCGTGAAGAGTCAAAGACTCATCTTAGATATCAAGGTGGGTGTGAACATTTTGGCGTTACTCAAGCGAATCCTAAGTTCGAACCCAGAATGTTAGAAAATAAAATATTTGCTGCCATTTGCCAGAAAAGTTAGTCATTCCCTTGTTGTTGAACTTTCAGCAGTTACTCTAATTCCATAGAATTATTAACACTTCGATGACTGCACAATTTAGGGCGGCTCGTTTTTACACTTTTTTCGATATTTGATTGGGGGTAGTGCGGAAAAGTTGCGATTTGGAGAGAAAATAAAGTGTGTAAAATTTTTTTGATCTACGTCAATACCTTCCGGTGGCGGCGAGTCCTTAAAAATCGAAAAATAGGCCTAAAAACACATAAAAATTTTATATAATTTTATATAATTTTTATATAATGTTCATTGTTCAATGACTGCTATTAATTTATTCAAGCCTATAATAGTGTTCTCAGGGTTGTTTGCACAGAAATATACCGGAATTAACATTTGTATAACATCTTGTTAAAACTTGCTTTAAATCAATATTTTGGATATTTTAACGACTAAGACGCCACCGGAAGTTATTAACAGATTGTGCTGAAATTTTTATTGTTTATTTTATAAGTCTTTAAAACCATTTTCCAATCTACCCCGTTAGGCCTATTTTTCGATTTTTAAGGACTCCTCGCCACCGGAAGGTATTGACGTAGATCAAAAACATTTTACACACTTTATTTTCTCTCCAAATTGCAACTTTTCCGCACTACCCCCAATCAAATATCGAAAAAAGTGTAAAAACGAGCCGCCCTAACTGCACATTGTTGTTGAACTTTTATTGTCTGCTGTTAATAATATGTTTGGCCTTCAATTCTGACAAGGTCACATGATAAGGGATAGAAAACGATCTAAAGAAGAAGATTTAGTAAATAGAAACTGAGTGAAAAATTAAAAATGATTTCAATGTTTTTCAGAACAGAAACTTTCGTAATTTTATTAATTAATTATTATACTTTTAAATTAAGGTTTTAAACGACATTTGGCAACCGGATGCATTCTTCAAAAATGGAATTCGCTCCACTGTTCACGAAGACTGGGTTGCCAACAAATATTTAGCTTTCTACACCAACGATGCCCACGTCCGGCTCTTGAGTAGGTGGGTACTAGACAGGGAAGTGATAAAAGAAAGGCAAAGATCAATTATGCCGAAAATGGTCCATATATATATATATATATATATATATATATACAGGGTGTCCCGTAAGTCTGGAACCATAGGGCAAAATGATAAAAACGGCGCTAAAAACGCCGAAGAGACTTTTGGGGACTTTTTGTGAAATGAGCGAGGATGGTAGCGGCTGTTTCATCGTCGGTGGATGTCCTCGGAGGTCCACTGCGTGGTTTATCTCCTATGGATCCCGTTTCCCTGAAATTTGCTACAAGTTTGCTGACACAGCTGTGTGTTATCGGCGCGCGGTCCGGATGCAATTTGTTAAATTCCTCAGCGACCTCCCTCTGACTCCGATTTCCTACGAGCAGAATTACCTGGATGCGTTCTTCCTTACTCAAAGACATCATGGGCACTTGCATAAACGGAAAAACATGAATTACTTATTTTACCCTATGGTTCCAGACTTATGGGACACCCTGTGTGTATATATATATATATATATATATATATATATATATATTATATATAGGCCCGGATTTAGCTATAGGCGAACAAGGCGATCGCCTAGGGCCTCGCGTCAAAGGGGGCCTCGCTCAAGCCGTTTTGCGCGTTCTGTTCAAGTGATATTAATGATTTAGAACTCTATGAAGAACTTAAAGTACTTTGCAGGTTTATACCAGAGAAAACAGATCTCGGAAATGCCCTTGTTTATATAGTGCAAAAACAACTAAGTGAGATTTATCCTAATGTTTATGTTGCACTTCGAATAGTATTAACCATCCCAGTTATTGTTGCTTCGGCTGAAAGAAGTTTCTCGCGTCTCAAACTTATTAAAACATATTTGCGTTCCACCATGTCTCAAGCGAGATTGCAATCATTAGCTATGTTATCAATAGAAAACGATATAACAAATTCATTAGATTATTCTCAATTAATTGAAGAGTTTAGCTCGAAGAAAAGTAGAAAAGCATTGCTGTAATATTCAAGGAGCATCTGAACCAAATATTAAAGCATTAATATTTAGCCTGATAAGTCGATCGCTCACTATTATAAAAAATGAAATGTCAACATCTCTTATACATCACATATGAAAAACGTTTGTATACTATGGAAAGTCATTACCTATAATATTATATAAATCTTAGAAATCATTCTTATATTTTCGATACAAATCTTGATTCATATTATAATTTATACTTATTTGTATGGTTTATTTATATTTCTTGTACAATTTCCATGCGTGATTATTTTGGTTTGGTTTAATTTTTAAGTGCTGGCATAGTTCTGTCTATGCGGGATTCTAATATTGCTGGTATAGTACCGATAATTAAGTCCATATTTTCATATATATAGGCCTAGAGCCTCGCAATTTCTAGATCTGCCTAGGGCCTCGCAACTTCTAGATCCGGCCCTGTATATATATATATATATATATATATATATAATATGGGTGTGTGTGTGTGTAAACAGTTTACTTTATACGAGGGCCACTTAATATAGTTTGCTCCACCTTTTTTTTCTTTCCAAGTTTCTTCGTAAGTTCCAGAAATTTTGCACACAAGTAGTTACGTACCTTTTTTACAAGTTTTTATTTTTCCACATAGTCTCCATCCTTTTCTACAGCTTTCCTCCACCTCGAAACAAGGGCCGTTATTCCTTGCTGGTAAAAGTCTGCTGGGTTCCGCTGGAGCCACCTCTTAACCTCCTCAACAACCTCATCGTCACTCTGAAACTTTCTTCCACGAATACCATCCTTCATTGGCCCAAACAAATGGAAGTATGAAGGTGCCAGATCCGGGCTGTATGGAGGGTGGGGTAACGCAGTCAAGCGCATTTTTGTGATGGCCTCTCTCGTTTGCAAACTGTTGTGTGGTCTTGCGTTATCGTGCAAAAGAAGGACGTCTTCCAGTTTTCTCTCTGGTCGAACTCGCTTTATACGTCTCTGGAGTCTCTGTAGAGTAGCAATATATGCCTCTGAATTGATTGTTTGTCCTTTCTTCATAATATCCACCAGAATCACCCCTTTCATGTCTCAGAAGATGATGGTCATAACCTTTCCTGCAGAGGGAGCCATTTTGAACTTTTTCTTGTGTGAGGAGTCTGCGTGATGCCATTCCATGGATTGGCGTTTTGTTTCGGGTTCAAAGTGGTGTACCCAAGTCTCATCACCAGTCACAATTCGTGAAAGGAAGTCATCCCCTTCTGTCTCACATCGAACCAACGACTCGGAAGCAATTTCTTTTCTTTGGGCTTTGTGATCTTCAGTCAGTTCGCGAGGAACAAACCATGAACACACTTTTGGGTATCCCAGTTGTTGAATTATCGTATTCACACTTCCTTCACTAATTCCTAGCTCCAGTGATAGCGCCTTGTATGTGACGCGCCGATTTGATCGAATGATGCTGTTAGCACGTTGCACAGTGTGAGATGTCACAGCCGATGCCGGGCGACCGCTGCGTGGCTCATCATCGAGGCTGGCTCTCCCTCTCTCCGATAATTAATCTCACACGTTTAGACCAGCGTCCATCTGTGCTTCGATCAACAACAGCATCTCCGTAAACGCTTTGTAGACGTTTATGAATATTTCCAACTGTTTCCTTCTCTGCAGTTAAGAACTCGATAACAGCTCTCTGTTTACGACGCGCATCACTGTCAGACGCCATTTTCGAAACTGCGTTGACCATCGGTTTTATACAAGGGCGTTTAAAAGCGGTTTTATACAAGGAGGGGAGGTTCAAACTGGAAAAATCCTATTATTTAGCTAAGAAAAAAGGGTGTGGCAAAATATATTGAGTGCTCCTAGTAGTTTACGTGTACTTTGATTAACTGCAAAGAAACTAATTTATAGCATACACTACTTATGATTCATTTTAGATAATTCCATAAAATTTTTATGAAATATATTTTTCTAAGCAAAACTACTGTTTTGATTATAGCAAATTTCATGCCAATTTTTTTTTTATTTCAGTCATAATAACCCTGTGAAGCTGACAAAAATAATATATTAACAAAATAAATCTATTAAAAGGTGACATATCAGTTTACATTATAGTTTACTGTTCTTTGACTTTTAATTGTAAAGAAAACGATTTATAACAAACTATTTACGATTCTTTTAGATAATTCAAAGAATATTTTTAAAACTGTACTTTTTTAAGCAAAACTGCTATATACAGTAGATTGTATTCAATTTTATACCAAAGAATTTGTTTTACATTTTAGTCATAATAGTTATTTTAAGAGGCTGACGAAATTATTTGTCAACGTAAATTCCCCACCCCCTATATATTAATAATATATATATATATATATATATATATATAATATAATATATATATAGGAACAAAATATCAGTTCACTGAAAACACTTGTCCTTCGTTAGTATGTTGCAAGAAATTGTCAGTCCCTTGATTGCCAGTTAGTGTCTTTAGAAAAATGTACAAAAACTGAGAATGGAGTTCCACACTTTGTTAACAGTAAAGGGATGATTATGTCTTTCTATAATTCAAAGTACTTGAAGAGGCAGGCCGAGTATTTGTAGCAGTGTTACGAACAAATGATACAGACGTTCTTCATAAATATGCAAAGAGTGGGCACCGGCCTCAAAAAGGACCGACGGTCCCGGTCCCGGTCCTTGCCTCAAACTGCGACCGACGGTCCCGGTCACGGTCCTTTCTGAAGATAGGACCTAGGAACCATGGCCGTAACTACCTATGAGGTCACGAGGTCCGCGACCTCGCCGTAATTATTTCCTAAAAAAAAAAGAGACTGAACCGTTCTCCGTGCAGCTTTAATAAAAGTATTTTTGCTAACAGGTCCCTTTGTACAGTATTTAATTATAGACAAGGGTTTTGTGTTTAGTGTATAGCTTGGGTTGTGTTTGTAGATGTCATTTTGGTCTGAATTTTGCTCGTCCCGCCGCGCTCGAAAAAAATCTGGACCTCACTAATTTCTAAACCCTAGTTACGGCCCTGCTAGGAACGACTCGGTCCTCGGTCCTTATATATAATATAAGTGAAAAATTTGATTAAAATGAAAAATGAAATTAAAGATACCGGAAATCTTTGATTTTATTAACGTAAATTATAATTAATACAATACATAAATGATGAAAAAAAAGTTATTAAGTTAAATGCTTGAGTTTCCCTTCAAGAAGACTAGCATTTCAAAATGGCTGTCACTGAGCCCTGACCTTTTCGGCTTGAGGACGTCCTTCCCCAAAGAGAAGAGCCTCTCCACGGCGGCACTGGATGGTGCCAGGTGTTGAAACAAGTTTCAGTTCAGTCTCAGTCTCTTTCTGAGTCTTCTGGAGGAAACGATCCATCTTCTTTAGAACTTCAAATAATCACTAAACACACTAAAATCACTATAAAAGACCGTCCGGAATTGCTTAAAAATGGACCGTCGCTCCTCATTTCGGTCCTCACTGAGAAAAGGACCGACTTTCCTGCTCACGGTCCTTAAAAAGGACCGAGTTCCTGGAATTCGGTCCTTTTGGAACTCGGTCCTGCCCACCTTTGTAAATATGTAATGACTAGTGTATATAAGCGGGCCAACCACATTTCGCTGACAAGTTTTCTTGTTTTTTTTAAGTAACTTTAGATTTAGTTAGGTTTAATCAGACTACATCATTAAGTTAGGTTAAGTTAAATTATTAGAGTGTCGGTGAAATTCCCCGTTGACGAAGTATGTATACGAAACGAATATATCGTTCTTCTTCTCATGCTAATTGCAAGGCTTGAACTTGCCTAACTTTTATTGATAATTACAGCTGAGAATTAAATTTAAAGTTAGTGTACGTACAATATATATATAAAATAGTAAAAATATAGGTGACAAAACACGATAAATGAATTCATAAACGTAAAGATATGGACTTCATTCCTTTATAATTCATTATGATATTACAGTACTTTTAAATGATAAAACCGCTGTTACAAAAAAACAATGTGTTTTAGCGATAACTGTTATTTTTTCTTTTTAAATGGCTACTGTTTCATCTGCTAACTTAATTATGGTCTTCGGTCTTGCAGTTTATTTTGCAATTATTTTAATTCTCTGATTAACTGTATTAGTTAATTTTCGTTCATTTATCATTCACTCAATTCATTCATGAATTTACGAGATTATTTATTCGCTTATTCATATTATTATTTATTTGTTTTCACCTAATTTTATTGTTTGATTATTTGGTTTCACTTAACTTTCAAATTATTTAAATTAATTTTATTTTACATTTATTCATTTATTGGCTACTTCATTCATTCATTCATTTACTATTTTCATTTAGTCATACAATAAATACTAATTTTTATTCATCCACTTATATTTTCCACTGGAAAATAATAAGCCTTAAGAAGAAGACGAACTATAGTGAAATAAGTAAATATGAGTATTGTATAAATTGCGAAAGTATCACGCAATTTGGTTTTCACAATCTGCATTTTAAAATGATAACTTGAAGGCTATACCTCAACAACAGTTAGTTACCCCTTCAAGTAAGTAATGTAAAAGAGGCTAAATGTTCTATTCAACAAAACAAACGCGTAAGATTCAGGGAAGTATTTTAATTTAAAGGGAGTATTGTTCTCCATATCAAAATAAATTAACTCTGGTCACGTTCAGGTTTAGCCTCGCGATGGCAAATTTGAATTCCGTCGAAAGTTTATTCTAATTATTTAGACATTTATTTGTTCACCTTCTCATTCATTTATTTTCTATTCCAGAATGAGTATAACACTCGGATGCCATTTTGAATTCCACCATTACCCACATGACGAACAACGGTGTGAAATGCTCATCCAAAGTTGTAAGATTAGATTATATCTCTCTCTCTCTCTCTCTCTCTCTCTCTCTCTCTTCATATATATATATATATATATATATATATATATATATATTCGCCTACATTTCCCTCTGAATGATTGTTTTGCACGCACACAAATGCAGTTAAGCTTAGTATGTACGTGGCAGAATCTGAAAGATAAAATATCCTTATCGATCTCAGTTTAAAAAGCTTGTGTACAAATGTCTTAATGTATTTAACTGTATGGAAGAGTGACGATATTCCTATAAAACCTATAAAATGTGTGTACGAAAACGTAGCTGGGTCCTAACTAATAGAAAAACTAACCGAAAGTAGGTCTTGTCTTTTCACTTAGGATGTAACTACAAGAATAATGGTAAACTTTGTCAGAATAGGCCTAAATTCTTGATTTAATATAATATATAATGTTATTCAGTTTTCGCCTTTTTTTTTCCCGAACCGGATATTCATTTCTTTCCTATTCGGTGTACCGGACTATGCCGGCCTACTTTCACCACTGTAATTAACTAAAAATGCTAATATTTTTCCTTTTCTGGCGACCCGGCCACCTTTCCATTCTACAGTATCCTACCACAGTGACTTGGTGCAGTTTGAATGGTGCAAAAATTGGGTCACTGCTGAAAGCAAACTAGATGACATATTTTTTTCTTTACCGCATTTCACATTGGCTAAATATGAACACAAAACGTGCAGTGGTAAGTATATATAATTATAAATACAGAAGAAAATACAAAGTGCAGATTCTGGGTTAGATGCTTTCTTCTTATAGTGAAATAAGCATGTTTATGCGATAACAAAACGTGTGAATTATACGATACATCGATTGTGTTGTAAAAATGTTTTGTTTACAGTAAAGTTATGGAGTGATAATACACGTTGAATCGCATTATTTATTTTACATAATATACTGAAGCAAATTATATACAGTATGTATTATGATTAATTTCTACAAGCACCGTGCTTAGTACATAAGACAAATGTTTAGGTAAAAAATTAATATTAATTGATATTTTATTTCATTTTAGCAAAGTATCCGTGCGTAAAAGCTGTTTTCCTTCTACGGCGACATCCTGACTTCCACATTCTGCACACATACGTTCCAACTGTCCTTATCGTCATTCTTTCATGGATGTCCTTCTGGATTAGTCCCGACGCTACTCCTGGTAAGTAGAGTGAGTTCCCCACGGCACCTTTCTCTTCCTACCCTTCCAGGAAGGGACCAATCATGCATTCAGACCATTCCTTAAGCAAACCTTGAAGGCACGACGCTTTTGAATTTTGTACTACGTCGCATTATGCATAGCATATACAAGTTTTCCTGCTTCGCAGCTATATATATATATATATATATGCAAGATTTATTTCCCGCAAGGATTCGAACACGGGCTTCCGACCTGGAGACGCGGGTGATGACCATTGAGCTACGACTTGATAAAAGTTAACAACTTGGTAACATTTCATCCCCCGAGGGAAACAACCACTTCGCGTTCAGTGGGTTAGCAAAGTTAAAACATCTCTCGACCCGAAAAGGCTACGTCGTGGCCAGTCTCTTAACACTGTTTCCCATCGATCAGCGAAGTTAAACGACATTGGGTCTCGGTAGTAGTTGGCTGGAAGACCGTCCTCCGCATCCAGATTATGTAGCGACTCTCGTGAGTCGATAAAGATCAATAATGGTTAATAATAGTGGACACAGTTTTGTTTTATTTTAAAAATTAAAATGATCAATAAACCCCAAATAGATTTTTATGCCATGAATGTGTAGTTTTGTTAAATGCAATTTGTAAATAAATCTATAACAGTTAAACATAAGACTAGTTGGTGTAGCGTATAGAATCATTAGTTTTTCACCTCACTTAGCTAAATATAGTGGATTTGCCTTCCAAGTCGCAAGGCCTAGACTTAGTTGGACAGGAAATCTAAAACAAAAGATTTAGGAGTTGTAGTGACTGATGATGCGAAATTTGAAACGCAAAATAAGATATTATAGCAATAAACAGAGCAAAAAGAATAACTGGATAGATACTGAGAACCTTTAAAAGAAGGTATAGGAATATAATGATTCCTCTGTTGAAAACACTGATCATACCCAAGTTGGGGTACCGGGTGATTACGAATGATCTTCCCGATTTTAAACATTTATTATGGAAAAACTAACAAAGCTACAGTAAAAAGCAAAATATACAAATAAAGAATATTTCAGGGAATTTTTATTTGTAATATGGAACACGTCAGAGATAGCCCTTAAATTAACGTGTTTTGTCCTCTTACCGCTGAGAAAGTGTACGGTCCATTCTTCTTTGCTGAACAAATAATTAACGGTATTTTTTACCGCGATATGCTACAGATGTGGCTGATGGCCCAGCTGCTAGAGGACAAAGCTGATGTGTGTTTTCAGCAGGATGGTGCGCCACCCCATTTCCACAATGAGGTTACAACATTCCTGAATGAGCAATTGCCTGAGCGTTGAATCGGGTGTGGGGGGGCCCATTCCTTGGCCGGCTCGTTCGCCCGATCTAACCCCACCTTGATTTCTTCTGGTGCTATGTCAAAATTGATGTTTTTGTTCCACCAATGGCAACAGCTTTGGAACATTTGAAGGAAATGATACGTGAAGTTGTTAGAAAAGTTCAGTATGAGATACTACAAATGTATGGAGGGAAACAGAATACCGCTTTGATGTCTGCAGAGCCACAAAAAAAGTTCATATTGATCTTCAACAGCTTATAAATAAAACTTTTGGAGTTCTTTTTTTTTTTGTATATCTTGCTTTTCGCTGTAGCTTTTTTAGTTTTTCATAATAAATATTT
Organism: Bathynomus jamesi; assembly: GCA_023014485.1. Classification (NCBI taxonomy): domain Eukaryota; kingdom Metazoa; phylum Arthropoda; class Malacostraca; order Isopoda; family Cirolanidae; genus Bathynomus; species Bathynomus jamesi. Next base: position 471,616 of record JAJOZX010003181.1, on the reverse strand, counting down.
AAAATCGGGAAGATCATTTGTAATCACCCGGTATAGCTAGGTCTTAATACCCCCATATAAAAAGAAGACATTAGTCAACAAGAAGAGATTCACAGAAACTTCACAGTTAAGATGAATGGATGCAAAGAACTAAATTACTGGAAAATGTTACGTGAATTAAATTTATATTCGCTGGAAAGAAGAAGAGAGAGATACACCATTATTTAAAATAATGGAGGAACTAGTTCCTAATCTTACTTTGAACCGTATGACCACTCAAACAACAGTGGAAAGTAGGAAAGGAAGACTGTGTCGTGTTTCCAAATTAAAGGCTAGACAGGGAACATCGGACCCTCAACCCTGAAGGAAAATAGTTTTGTTGTGAGAGGACCAAGACTGTTCAACCAGCTGCCCAAGGAACTAAGGAACACGAGTTGTGTAGCGGTGGATATCTTCAAGAGAAGACCAGACGCCTGGCTCAGAACAATTGCAGATGAGCCGGGAATACTTGGCTATGTGGGGGTGAAGAGCGCAAGAAACCATCTCTTTATTTCACCAAGCCAACTCAAGAGGAGGGGCAACAAGCTTGACCTCCGTGAAATGAGGAATCATCGCAGGGAACATCCGAAAGGTTGAAAGGAAAAGTATTAAAAGATCATATTTTGTAATAAGCGTGGGAAAGCAAAAATTCTGAGGTAATTATTTTAACTAAACCTAAATTAACTTAATCCAACCTAACCTGACCTAACCCACGTAACCTAACTTAATCTAACCTAACCTGACCTAACCTACCTAATCTAAACGAACAAAAAATCACTTACATGTGGTTATATACTCTATTAAAAGTAATCCTCAATTTATTTTTTAAAATAGAACAAAAACATTGTCCACTATTGTTAATCTTAGCCGAAAATATCTACGTTTTAACCTAACCTAACCTAAAACCCATATACGGTATTATTTTTTGGACACCATATATACACAGTGTGTGTGTGTGTGTGTGTGTGTGTATATATATGATGAATTTCACAATTAAACGTGCGAAATGAATGAATGATGCAAATCCACAAGGAAAAAGGAGAATGATTCCAAGGCCTTTCGTGTATTCAGAAGTACACCTCGTCAGGGTGTACTTCTGAATACACAAAAGGCCTTGGAATCGTTTGCATCATATAAATATATATATATATTAGGCAGTATATATTTTTTAATGCTCTTTCTCTTGATTGTCTTACATGCAGCTCGTGTGACATTGGGCGTTACGTCAATTTTAACAATGGCGACCCAGTATTCTCAGTCGACTAAGAATTTACCTCCAGGTAAGAAGAATGTGAGAAAACAGTACGAACGAAAACTCAGTGTTCACTTCACTAGCAAAACAAATGTTAACTAATCATTCAGGAGGGCCAGAAACTGGTCCAGCGCTTAGGCCAACAATGCGGTCAATTGCTTTACCTCTTGTATATTACTGCTAGCATTATCGGGATTCGAACCGCCGACCTCAATGTCTTCACTTTGTTTATACGGAAATGTGTTACCCATTGAGCTACGCTCGCTGACCAAAACAAATGTTAAAAATAAAAATGAAGCTGAAAGAAATTACATTTATTATGTTGTTGTTGTTGTTGGTTAGCCGATCAGCCCACCCTGATCGAGCAAGCCGGCGGCACGCAGGTAACCGATCGCCTTCTCCGGAGTGGACCAGAGGTTCAGCGCACTAGTGATGTTGTGTTGTGTTCTATGTTGTGCTACAGCGGTACAACCTGTCATAATGTGTTCAATTGTTTGTGGTGTGTCCTGGCACAGGTGGCAGGTGTCGTCTGTGGAGTTGTTTAGTCTGTGTTTATATGTCTGTAAGTTGGGGTGATGTCCACTTCGGAATCGTGCTAAGTTAACTCGATCCAATCTGCTCAGGCTGGTCTCTGACCTGTCAATGGGTGGCGGCTTCGCGCCTAGGACCGCATTCGGACCGAGTCGTGTCAGTGCTTTGTGTGTTAGGTGTGAGTGTATGTGTTTTCTGTACTGCGTGATGTCTGTGGGGCGTGGTATGGAATGGAGTATTTGGTTATGTCTCTCTGGTGTTACCTTAATGGTGCGAGGTGTTGATGCATGATTGTACATGTAGTGGCAAGGGTGTTGTGGGTTAGTTGTCGCTGCTGCCATGAATTGTGTTTCCCTCATGTCTAAATGTTCCTTAACTTTCAGTATTTTTGTTTCTGTGTGCAGGTGTTCTATTGGTGTTGTTTCAGTACATCCTGTAATGATACGAAGTGCGTTTTTGTATTATCTATAAGGTGTTTATGTGTGTGTGTTTGAGATAATGGGTGCCCAGCATGGGCTAGCATAGTCCATAACTAAGCGAATATATTGTTTGTATATGAGTGATGATGTTTCCTGCTGGTGTCCAAAGTTTGTGCCTGTTAGTACCCTAAGCGTGTTAAGTCTTGACGTACATTTGTTTTTAATGTCTTGAATGTGGTTTGCAAAAGATGATGTGGTGTTGTATGTGACCCCAAGTATTTTGGTCCTGTAAGTGTGTGGAATGTTGGTGTTGTTTAGTGTAATCTGTGGAGTTATCTGGTGTTCTTTTGTGTTGCTTGTTAGCAAGGTGATGGTTGATTTTGTGGGCGCTACTTTGAGTCTATTATGTGTGAGCCAGTCTTGTATACTGTTTATGTATGTTTGTAGGTTATTTATAGCGGTGTCGATGTTGTTGTGGGTGGATGTTAGAGTGATGTCATCTGCATATGATGATAAGGTAAGCTTGTTATCCATGGGTGTTGAAATGTCATGTATGTATAAGTTGAACATTGATTATGTATGATAGATTTTATATGACGTCATTGAGTTTCCTAATTTTCAATTTTCCAATAATTATGACACTGCTAAGATAAAAGGTGAGCGTTCTATATTAATGTACAAAAATCCTTACGCTCGTATAAGATGTAGCCAAATAATTATATAAGAAAGAATTTGGAGAAAATATTTTAAGCCAGTGGTAGCCTTACATTTATTTTAAGCCCACGAGGCACTTAGATTTTAAATGGAGCTTCACAAATTTTGACCCACTGCCCTCGAATGTGGAGCTCAAAATTTTAATTAAATTTCATGGATTGTATGAAATTTTGTGGAATCGTTGATAATAGGTTAATCTGTATTCTCCATTGCCCCGGGGCCCCGAGGTGTGTTAATCCGCCTCTGTATATAATGTTGCGTTTAGACTATACCTTAACACCATTGTTTATAGAACTTTTCTTTAGACAAACCCACTTTGCAGTGTCGGTGTCATATGTACGATAACGGCCCTAGTAATATAAAGACCTGCGAAATTATTTAATAAGGTAACTTATTTAACCATTGTGTGTATATATATATATATACACACAATCATCTCCGAAAATACTTGTCACTTTCACAGAAAAGTGGGTTACAAATCATAAATTGTCCAATCATAGATCAGAAAACTGAGTTACATTACCTATTATGAACTGTCCAATCAGGGGGTCACGTTTCATTTCTTTCGAAGGCTGACCAATCAGAGAAATGAAGATATTTTACACTCAAATCCAGTACAATATTTAAATGTACGATGACTTAATTTCAGTAGAGTTTCTTCTTCATTATTTTCATGTAAACAAGATGATAACTAGTTCAAAGTGAAGCTACTGATACGCTGTCATTATTTTAACCTAATAAATCGGATATATTTTTATACAATCGATGTTCTAATTCATCGTCATTACTGTTTTCATTGAAGACAACTTGTGAAGTGTGACAGTTAAAATAGCGTTATTAAATCTCTCATCATTAATTATTAATAATAATTATTATTATTAATTAAATATATATATATGTATATATGTACATGTTTTTCTAAAAAATTTATTATAGTGTATCAGAAACGTTTTATTATACAGTATAGCATTTAACTTCATCAAAAGCAAATGCGAACTCTTGAGCCATCAAAAACTTTTGGGAATGACTGACATAAAACATGGCAAACATTACTCGCCAGAAGAGATTCTCTAGAAAAGATCTGCAGATGTGTCATGAGGAAGTTACTGAAAAAAGGAATATTTTCAGGGGAGCTCCTGGATTACTTAATAAAGTTAATTCTTCATTTTCGTCAAGAAGTCTTAGTAACAGGACATGTAAGAACTTTTTCGTATATAGAAATGCATTCGATGGAAATAAATGCAAAAGGCGTTCAAGATCTGAAGGCTACGACAATAGATCCAAAATTTGGGATGGTAAAAAGAAGGATTCCTGGCTTTTAAGACATCCAAAATTTTTGAAAGAAGATGATTCTAGACACGAACTTAAACCAATTTGGCATCTCAGAACATTCAATAACTGGGCTAAAAGTTCCTTAATGCTGCAAGGAGTGACAAAGTTTCCGGGTAATTCTTTAACAGGACTCGATCTTGGATGCAGTCAAGGAGGAGACTTAAAAAAATGGTTTCACTGTAGAGTTGAACATCTCTATTTAGTAGAGAGCAATTTCTCTTCTATGTTGGAATGTCGTCGTCGATATTCAACTTTAAGGAAGTCCTGGAGTAATTTTTATGATGCAACTTTCATGCAAGAAGATTTTACGAGTCAGATTCTCGACATTCCGAAAGTAGTAGACGTGATTTCCTCTCAAATGGCTATTCACAGAGCATTCGAAAGCCGAACCAAAGCTGAACGCATGGCATGTAATGTAGCTCAGACTTTAAAATGTGGAGGTTTCTTCGTTGTCTCATTAACAAATGCTTCTAAGATTATTAGAATGCTTAAAAAGTCACAGGAGGAAAGTCATTTGGAAATTCGGTTTACCAGGTTCATTTGTCAAAACCTCTGCCGAAGGTAAAGGACCATACCTGAATTCGGAGTCGTTTCGAGAGTTCAACGTCGGGTCCAACAGATTCGAGGAGTTTCTCGTGCAGATGCCGGTGCTCGAGAAGGTTATGGCCAAACACGGTCTATTCTAGAAGGTCGAAAATCGTTCCTGGAAATGGAAATGTACTTTTCTGCCCCGAAGAGATCCGGAGCAAGTACGATGCATGCAAAAAAATGGGTTGTAGTTCGAGGAGCCACAGCAAGAAAGATAAGAAAAAGGTTTACCTCACTATGTCCGATGAGGAGAGGGAAGCTGCCTCACTTTACGAAGCTCTTATCTTCAAAAAAGTTTTCAAGTAAGAAATAAATCCTGATTAGTCTTTCCCAGAGTGATAAGATTCAGTGGAGAATTTTGAAAGAGGAATCTTAGTGTGGCAACATACTCATCATAAAATCCAAAAAATTCACTGATGAAATCTGAATATTTAAAACAAAAACAGTTTTAGGCCTAAGTTTGCAAGCTCATTAGTAAAGCTTTAAGATGTAGTAATCGTTAAACGTGGATTTTTTCCAGTTATATTTTATTTACTATATTTAAATGTTTAATTATGAAACTATAAATATATTTTTAATATAAATATCTTTATAGCATAAGTTAGGCCTAAGAAGGTTTTGTACTAGATGCTGCGGCGAAACTTTAATAAAAACTGGAATTTGTGTACAATATTTGTCAGCCTATTCATCAAGTCATATATATATATATGAATAGAAACGACATAAGTATTAAGGAACGTTCTGCACACGAGGAGGAGAGATAACGTTCCTTAATACTTATGTCGTTCTATTCATTTATATACTGCGCGGTCATTGCAGTTATTTGCATATATATATTATATATATATATATATATAATATATATATATATATACAGGGTCTTCATAAGTAGAGCAGGTAAGCAATAGAATTACAAACACAGGTAACGTGAAAAAATGTTAATAACAAATTACCAGAAAGTTGAAGCACACAAAGGAATTTCATACCTGTCTATAAAAACCGTTCAATTGATCCGCCATTTTGTTCTACCACACCTTCTAGTCGAGGGTTTAGGATATCTAGTGTCTACTGCCCAACGCAACTCATCCAAGGACACATGCTCAATCTCTTGCGTGATTCTTTTCTGAGAGCTACGAGTGAATCAGGTTTATTAGCATGGTAGACGCGAGCCTTTAGCATCCCCCAGAAGTAATAATCAAGAGGGTTCAGATCAGGCGAACGAGCTGGCCACTTCTCACCTTACCTAGCCACCTCTATCGTCGAGTGCATTGCATTTGCCACCGTTCTGCGCGTTGTCCCACGAGTAAGGAGCGATCAGATTTGGGTCATCGTGAACTGACTTTGTTGTCTCAAACTTGGTAATAAGGCGAGAGATTGCAGTTGTAATAAAGGGATCCTTGTGGAGTCCACGCTTGGTCTTGTAGGCTCTCAATGTCGCAATTGGAGATTCACCATTTCCATAATACAACTTGGTTAATATGCAGCAAATAACCCCACCTCGAGTTCATAATTTTTGATGTTAACATTCGGTAGTATACAGCAATAGAATAAATTTGTTGAAAGCCAGCCCCCCCCCCCCGGAATTCAAAATTAACCAAGTTATTGATTTTTAAGTTTAACCATTTTTTTGTTTCACGGCCTGCCAGCAGGCATAAGACATCCTCGCTCCCAGAGGATGACAGCTAATTAGGAATTTTAAAGAACTTATCAAGTCTTTTTTCCCGACCGTTTAGTCACGGAAAAACCTCGGCCTTTGATACAGCTGAGGTCTTTCTTTCTTTTTTAATTTTTGTCGCGTAAACATGTGCAGTGAGATTTGTGAAAGTTGTGACCTTGGCTACGTTGAAGTGTTGAAAATTTTAGGAGACGATTCACGAGCGGTTCACATTTTTCAAGAACACGGTGTCGTTCACCGTACGCGAAACTGTCCAGTGTTCCCAGCCCCTTTATTTCCGTAGTGACCGAGACGTTTTCGTGTGTAAACGCAAATTTCCCAAAAACAAGCAGAAGAGTTTGTTTCCGTGAAAATTTACGGGCTCAGTATCTCTCTTCAAGGGCACGTGGCTAGCGAATTCACACATTCCGGCAAGTGTTAATCTAGCTTTCGTAAGCGTTTTCCTCCGAAAACATTTTTCTCAATCCTACTGTGAGCAATACCTACAGTTAGCGCCGCAAAATACCCCCACCTCGAGTTCATAATTTTTTATGTTAGCATTCGGTAGTATGATGATTGGTTTGGTACAGTATATCAAAGTTAGGTCAATTGAATGCCCAGTTAGGTCAATTGAATGCTCAGTTAGGTCAACTGAATGCCCGGTTAGGTCAACTGAATGCCCTGTTAGGTCAACTGTACACCCTTGACGATTGGTTAGGTTAAGTCATGATATTTTCGTTAGTTTAACAATTTATTTTTTTCGAAATCTCTTCATTTAGGTTAGGTTAGGTTAGCAATAACGGTAGCGAAATTTAGTTATTAGGGTGTGTTTTCATATGCTTTATTCAGAAATGCTACTCATTTGCCCCGTGTTTACTTGAAAATAAAACGACAAAGAAAAATATTTTTTTGTAATTTCAATTAAATGCGGATCAAATGAGTGGCATTTCTGAGGAAAGCACATGAAAACACACCCTAATAACTAACTTTCGTACCAAAAGTCGAGGTGGGGCTATTTGCTGCATATTTACCAACAACTTTATTATTTCCAATCGGGTGTCGAGGTTCAGAGACATTCTAAAATATTTTCGAATGCAATGTTAATTTCCCTTATATACGTACAACATGATGAAATATTTTATCGTCTTAAATACGACTGCCTGCTTAATATGATTAATTAAAAACCCGCGCTACTTATGGAAAACCCTGTATATAATGTTTCATATGTCTGGAGACATGGCTTTTACGTTGAGGATTTGAAAGCTAGGATAAAACTAGAATTGCAGCGAATTTCTGTTGAAATAATCAGAAGTGTTCCGAGAGTTTGCCATTTACGAGTAATGAATTGTCTTGAAGTTGTGGGTGAACAATTTCAACACTTTTTGTAATATTATGTTGAAAATAAAACATTATCATAAAGTTGTATTACTCTTTCTACATATTTCCAGTGTTACCAGAAATATGAAACACTCATATTTTTTATGTCCAAGTTTAGTCTCTAATTTTTATATTATAAATCCTAAATGTTTGTCACAAGGTTGGTTAAGTAATATCATATATAACTGCATAATTATATCTTCAGAGGTGGAAAATAAGAGTTTTTTAGTTTTAATTAAGAGTTTTTTGTATGTCATTATATCTGATGGTGTATTATTGTCGATATGTACTGTATGTATGTATGTAGGATTTTCATCCATTTTTGTATGATTGGCTTCAAAGGGTTAATCTGTTTCCCAAACTATTTTTCAGACGTTGGGAATTTGGACCAATTGTAATGAATTAATGCTCATCCAGCATGTCGAAGAAAGGGGGGGATGCTTTGTTTGATATCACAGTTTAGAGCTAAGAAGGAAGAAATGATTCTGTATTTGAATTTTATGCTGTTTTTGCTGTTTTTCTTTTTAGTGTACATAGCTTTGATTTTTGTTAGTTGTTAGATTTGGATAAATATAGATCTAACTCCCTTTCTTCAAATGCATCCATACTACTGCATTCATTAAAGACACTTTGAGATCGCAATTTCTTAAAACTTAATGATATGTTGTTATAGCACTGGAAAGAGAATCTTCATGATTGCTGTTTTTTTTCCAGTATCCTACATAAAGTCTTTGGACATTTGGATGATAACGTGTATGGTGTATGTTTTCGCTGCTTTGCTCGAATTCTCCATAGTGTACCATGTTTACAATACCTCCCTCACCAGTCTTCAAGGGCACCTGATGCCCGTGCAAAATGCAAGCACTCAGGTAATATATATATATATGGTGTGTATATACTGTATATGACGCGTTCGGTGGAGAAGGGGCGAACGCCACAAAATTCGAAAAATGAGTTTTTTGTCGTATAATTATCCTTTAAAACCTTTGCTCTACCTATGCAAAAAATTAGATGTTAGTCTGCACTCTTTCACGGTAAAATTTAGGTTTTAATGTATCTCAGAGAAATTCACTCCGCATCATTGCTTCACATTGAACACATCTATCTACTTTCTGGTCACTCGACAATGCCCCGTGATGCTCAATTTGGCCAAATTGAACAAAATATAAAAAATAATTACAGCAATATTATTTACACCAAAAAAGATTATGTTACGGCCATAACTACAGCCGTTTCGGAGCGCTTCCTAGTTGTAGAAATGAAGCAGGCTGATTTTCTCGATTTTGACGTCCTAAAAACGTGCATTGTCATTAGGAAATCAACAACTACTAAATTTACAGATGCAAGAAAGTTAATATTTGACTTTCAACACAAAGAAGGCTACGTAATATCTACTGCATACCGCACAACCCCAGATAATAGCCATCCCGTCAGACTGCAGAAAGGGAAAAAATCCTACAGTGTCAGTTTATTCAATCCAGCCCAGCAGACACTGCAACCAAATTATTCCCAATTGCTGTCAATAACTAAGGAAAAAATAAAAGATCTCAAAGAATTATCAGACCTAATGCCTGCAACTGCAGTGAACTGTTATACAAGATTGTTAAAGGAACTGGAAGAAACCGAAACAGTTGAAGCAGGTAATACAACATTCGACGAAGAGGACCAAATAATGGATTACACCAGTTAATATCAGAAGCTATCAATAAATAATATTGTAAAGTTTCTTGGCGTTTCATTATATCGACATATTACACAACAATATTTTACTCAAATATGTGTTCAAATTCATACAACATTTCAATAAACCGGAAAAATACAAAGGTTTAAAGTTTACAAACTTTAACTGCATTTTGTGGCATAATTCGAAAATGTTGCGTTCGCCCCTTCTCCACCGAACGCGTCATATAAACTTTGAAGAATATATATATATATATATATATATATATATATATATATATATATATATATTCAAAGTTTTTACTTTTCCTTGTTCTATAAAGTACGTTCATAAGTTTACGCCGACTTTTTCTTCAGTTCTTTTTGCGTCACACATCAATGGGTACATAATAGGACGAATTGGTAATTACGTACATTGAATATACTGTGCGCTGCAGTAGATATAAAACAAATTTTTTGGACTATAGTCTCAAATTCACTTTTGAAACAAATTATATTAAAATAATTAAAATTACAATATTTCGTATGAAGGTTAAAAGGGAAAATGTCGAATAGAAAACTGTGTGTAAAAACTAATTTAAACATTATTTAAGTTGTTAGTTTAACGACGTTCTCTCCGAATATGTTAATAAATTTATTTTCTCGTTCTTTTAACAGAATGGGAGAAGCGGAGGCAACACCACCACCACCACGATGGTTGGGTTGGAGACTTCTGAAATGCATGAAAACATCTTTCAGAGGTTGGAGAAATTTTGTCTTTTGAAATTGAGCTTGAAGGAAGTTTTTCCTATTTATCCATTATGTTAAATAAATATATCTTTCAACAGCAAGAAGAGTGGGCAAGGTGCTTTACAGTTCCATTGGGAAACTGCTACAAAAGAGACCCGAATCAAAACTACAACCTAACTCCGTGTTTACCCCAAATTTATTGAGTTAGGAACTGCTTTAATCAATGTAAAGTCAATCTGCAAAAAATAATTTGGTTGGCAATGCTTTTTAAACATTCTTTCTTTTCAAGTATTTCGTTTGAAATTTTAGCTTCTCACTGACGTCAAGCGCGTTACCTTTATTCTCCTTGAGATTGGTTATGTAGGAGCGTTTTCTGTACCTGTTTTTATCTACATCCACAGACCAGAAACGAACCTAACTTCGCATACCCATAACCTAGGCACCCTAAAAAAAGAGGGCTCCTTTTCCTCGGAATTTCGTTTATACCCTTGACAAATAGACTATGCCCCTCGAACCCTCAGCCAATTGGGCACTTCTTTTCGATCATTTTACCAGTTCAAGAAGTGCATGGTAATGTATAACGAGGATTTCTGAAGTAGAGGAGTTTTCAAATATACATAACATTGTGTATGCTAATCTCATTAAAAGCATGTTCAGCATGCATATTTGTATTTATATAGAGCACGTATATAGCCTACACATAAATATATATTAGCCAGTTATGAACATATGAATGCTGTATGCTTTATTTATGGCCTGTAAGGCTACGTCATAGACATGTCGAAACGCCGCTCCTTATAGATCAGCGAAGTTAAGCGACATTCGTCAGTTATTGTATGGGTTACCATCCTCCGCGTCCAGATGATGTAGCGACCCGTGGTTCGGATCCCACGTGAAGCTGTAGATCCTCTCTGTCATACGACCTTCGCCATTACGAAAACGGTTAAACAACCCTCAAGACATATATTCATGGCCTGTAGTCATACAAATTAATTTAAATCCTAAATTTTTATTTTTAATGATTATTTCCACCCTGTTTCATGTATGATTATGCTTAACTGCAGTAACTACTAGAACTGAAGGTACTTTATGCGCATCTGCACAACACAAGTCAACAGTTTCACGCACTACTTCAAAAACTATCTGCTACAGAGTATTTATGTCCAGAGTGGTAATAGTATAGGAATTGTAGAAATGTGGGTCACTTAAACGGGGTATTCGGGTACTGGTGCGAGAACTTTATTGTTGGTAACTGCTTTTAATTAGCAGCATTAGCTGGTGGTTATTGACAGTATAGAGAGAGACAATCCCTGTAATACTTGCTCATCATTCTCTATTTGAATTTTATGTTGTTTTTGCTGGGGAAAGGGTTTTAATGTACAGAGCTTTGATTTTTGTTAGTTGTTAGATTTGGTTAAATATACATTTGGATACATATATGATACATTATACATCCAACTCCCTTTCTTCAAATGCACCCATACTACTGCAACAGTCGTATGAGTCGTGATCTTCCGTGATCGACCAATAATAACTATTCTGAAGTAAAATTCTTTCTCCCGCTTTTCGTTGATCTCAGGTGGATGGCGTCATGGCGAATATTTCGTCGGAATGCTACCGCAATCGACGAAGCGTCTCGCATCCTCTTCCCGCTTACTTACTTTTCCTTCATCGTCGGATACTTCGCCCTTCTGACGGAGAGACCCGAGCAAGGCGCCCTCTCCACCCACATTCCCAATTAACCCCCCGAAGAAGATTTTATAAGTCAACTATATTATTTATACATAGAAACATAGTCTTAATATATAACGATTCAAAGGGGAAGCCAAACTTGTATTAAATTTGGTATACGCATCAGGAATGTAATCTTATACCAAATATTATTATTACTATTATTATTATTATTATTATTACTATTACTATTATTAATTGGTCCCATATAATGGCCTTATTATACAAAGTAAATAATGAAAACAGGTAGAGAAGAGGTCGAGTGAAATGAGATAAAAAAACAAAAATTACTTCAAAATTCTTTAGCTTTAAGAAAGCACAAATTCTATTAAGTTAATAAAACTATACTTTATTTTAACTTACAGAATTAAACATTATACTTCAAACGTTGCACAAAAATATATAATAAGAATAAACAAGTAAATTTAAGTCAATTTTCTTATCGCTAAATTATTCAACACTAAATCTTCACTTCACCCACATATATATATATATATTAACTGTGCTTAATTTTGGGTGCAATATTAAGTACAGATTCTGACATAGTTATTGTATATATATAATTTTTCATTACTACAAGTAGCGTGCTTGCCCTGTTTTGTAGGAATGAAAACGTGCATCTTAAAATTATAATTTTTACGTCCATAACCGCTCCACGCCAGATCCGTTAACCAAAATGTCTGTTCTTCTAGCTGTGTTATAAAATTTGATTCGTCCCAAACCGTCCAAATAGCTATTCCAAATCTATTCAAAACTATTCTAAAACTACGCTCATACCCGGACCAAACCGCCTGTCAAATTAATGACTACATCCAAACCGTTTCAGCAAAATAACTGTATGTCCCGAACCGCGCATAATTGTCCAAATGAGCGACAAAATGTTTGAAAATTGAAAATAAACTCTTAACCACTTCAGGTTAAATATTTAACCGTAGGCTTTAACTAAGTCATAAGAAAATGTTTATTTTATTCATTATAGTACATTAACCAAGTACAGAACTGTGAAACGTAATAAACTTAACAAAATGGACCAAAAATATTAAAATAAAATAAAATTAAATCACATTTAGCTTAGACTTATAATTGATAATACTCAATAGTAATTGAAATGTCATTGAACTAAACTTAAATAACGTCAAACTGTTTAAATAAACGCATTAAAAATTCAAGCTTTATGAAAATTAACCTTTACCACTGCTAAGGTTCTTATACCAATGAACAGTTTCGGGAAAAAAGCTTGCCTAGACCCATAAAATTTCTAAAAATAATAAAAGAATTACAAATCATTAATGACTGGATTTTGCTTTGGAAATTTTTGTTAGTCACACACCCAAAAAAGAATAAAATATCCAAAGGAAAACGGAATATTACCAACCAGTAATTTTTTATGCTTTTTAGAAATTTTGTTCTTAGGCGAACTTATTTTCCGAGACTGTACATTCATATATTTAGTATGAAAGAAATTTCTTAACAAAAATCCTTTGACAAAACCAAAACGCAAAGGCGCATAAGTAATCACTAACTCTAACTTTAATAATCCCTTTCTGATATTAGTGAAAGCCTATCTATATTTAGTCGGTCCACGCTCACATTTTAGCATGCAAATAATTTCATACAAGCGATTTTGAACATAAATTCTAATTTTAATTTTAAGCCAATGAGACTGTAACGTTTACTTTAAGCTCACGATCCACTTAAATTTTGAGTGCAGCTTCACAAATTTGGAGTCATTGGTTTTGGATGTGAAGCTCAGAACATTGATGGCTGCGGTATTTTTGTAAATTTATGGTTTCACTGGCTCTGACACGATTTTACAAAAGTGTATGTAAATCCGTACAAGCGCGGTCTGACTAGAATAGATAGGCTTTGATTGTGCTTTGTTTCTACACTTGGCTGTTTGATTCGCTTTACTTGATTTTAGTATAGGAAAAAATTTATTATATGGATAGTATGTATTTAGAGGCTTAAAGTATAATATATAAATAATATACAATATTTTAATATATAATATTATTATTTAAGTGCCTATTTCTCTATAAAGATAGTTTTAATTGAATACTTGTACTGTTTCCCCGAGTTCAAAATTACAGGTTACATATAATGTAATAGGTTAGAGCTGGTCTAGTTATAAATACGATTGCGAGCTCCTCAAATTTACACGTAAAGTAAATAAATTAAATCATTGAAAGGTATGTTTGAGGCCTTTGAATCATACTGAAAGTTAGGTCTAAGGCCTATGAATCCATGCTAAGCAGACTTTAAAATAGGGCATTACTACATACCAGACTCTACTTCTTTATGGCGACTGATTTGGTAGACCCAGTATACTTAATTTGGGTAGACCTGTTGGCTCCTGGACCTATCGCATATCATAGGCTAAGGCTGTTTGGTTACGTAGTAAGCTTTAAAGAAGAAAGAAAAATGCGCCTTGCCTTAGAACCACGATACGACAAGCATCTTTGACGTCAAAAGCTCGCTGATGGTAGGCGCAACTATGCTTACGTGCACTGAAAGGGTTCCAAGATACTTAAGAAAATCCATAATTTTGAATTTCGGTCGGAAGCTCCTCCGGAAGAAATAGCCTTTATGGCTACTCTCCGGAATTAGGTGAAAGGCTTCAACTCCACTCCATAATCTTTTACAAACTAGACATTTTTTCAGTTATATGTTGCAACTATTTATAAATATAAAATATGTATATATTTAATAATTTTAAGGTACCTTCATTATTTTCCAATACCTAAAAAAAAAAAAAAAAAAAAAAAAAAAAAATTCCTGCGACAATTTTTTTTATTACATCAATCACGTGATCTCAATTGACTAATTACCGCGTGTACCCTGTCCCGCCACACTCTTCTGAAATACAGCTCCGTTCTTGTCAGGTGATTTTTCTTAATCTAGACATTAAAACTGAATATATTCCTAATTGGTTCATTAATACTACGAACAAATATAATAATTACAATCACAGAGCATTATTAAGTTTCTTTTTTTCATTATTAGAATTGATTTTGAAATACCTTTTTCATAGTTGTATATAATAATAATAATAATAATATTATTATTATTATTATTATTATTATTATTATTATTAAGAAATTTAAAGTCAGCTCATTAAGAAATTTTCTTCAAACCCATTCTTTTCTTGAAAAAACCAACCCTATTGGTTTTAACGTTTCGCCCCATACGTTTCAGGTATCTTCAAAAAACTGATTATAATTTTTTTGTAAGTAACAAATAATGTAAAATTCAATATTAGAAATTTTATAAATTAACAAAAATTCTTGAAAGTACGTCCACATATTTTTCAACGAGAAAGAAATATTCTACGAGTGAAAGTATGAAAGTAGTGTACCAGTTTAGATGTTCGGAAGAAGACTGTAACTCCTCTTACATTGGTTACAGCAGAAACACACTGCAGCGCCTGAAAGCACTTCAGCACGAGTATAAACCCAGTAACATTCAAAAACATTCGAAAAAAGACCAAAAAAAAAATAATAAACCCCGGATATCACCATCTTAAATAATTTTTCAATACGAACCGCGCCTTCGGCCCCCTACCCTACGGGAAGGGGTTGCGCTCGTCTTGATAGATCCGACCCAAACGGGTGACTGAGCGAGAGACATTAGCTCCACCCACTTTACTCGAGTCAGCCAATCATAACAGACGACTGAGCGAAAGAGAGATTTGTTACTCCGTCAACTCCGCTCAAAACCGCACAGGTTTTTTTTTATTTAAACTGTAGATAGATTATATAAAACGAGTGATTTTCAGTTTCATATTATATATAAACCATATATAAAATATATAGACCATAAACCATATATATATATATTAATTATAACGAAAGAGAATGGTCCTTCAAAATGTTTAATTACTAAAATTCAGATAAGTGTGGAGCCAAAATAAAGAAAAAACATTCAATTTTCGGGAAAAATCCTGTTAATCTATGAAATTTATGATAGTGAATTTTACATCTATAATAATTTCAGCATTTTGTACTTTTTTAAAAAGAAAATTATAATCAGTTTTCTGAAGATGTCTGAATTGTATGGGCGAAACGTTAATATATATGATACACACAGACCGTACATGGAACAAGGAACTCTTATGGGAAAATTAAATCCACTATAGTCCGAATAAGTAGTGGTAAATGACAAACGCTATAGTTTTTCCTTTTTCATGATATATATATATATATATATATATATATAACGCTAAGTTTTTGTTTGTTTGTTTTGAAGAAAATTTCTCAATTTGGAGACGATTTCTCAAAAATAATAATAATAATAGTAATTTGTTTATTTGACACTAGGTGTCGTATTCAAGCTTTACGATGGCGATATTTATACAAAAAGTGATAATGACATATTTAAAAGAAATAAAAAGCAATTTATGTTTAAAATAAACTTAATATTATAATTAATTCACATAACACAACTTATATAATTTTTCTCGAAGGCAAAAATTTTCGCCCCAAGTATCTGGACCTCCTTTAACGAAGAAGACAAAAACACGAATGATCTAACTTAACCGAATCAATTTTTATCTAATCTAACTTAACCAAACATAACCTAAGTTAGCGTAACCTAACGTGACCTAATCTAACCTAACCTAACTCGGTGTTCACTTATAAAGACAACTTAAATGAAAAGTTTTTGAAACAGTAAACATAGACTAAAATCTCTCTGTACCCCATTTTGGGGGGAAAAAAAATCTATTCTAGATTTCGTTCTGTCCTTCAAAATGTATTATTGAGTGCAGCAAAGATTAATAATCACTTCTAGACTTTGAGACGTTTATAAAAAATGAGTAACTAAACTATTTTATGTACAATGTAATAGAAATAAATAAATAAATAAATAAATATGTGTGTGTGTGTGTGTGTGTGTGTGTGTGCGCAGGGTGTGACAAAATTCCGTTACCATACGAAATTAATATTTTCTCTGAATAAACAATATGGTTGATTACACTCAACAATAGAATGTAAAATTAATTTTATTACGTGTAGCTCCCTGTCAGTATGTTTAAAGTTGATTATTTACCAGCCGAGACCACGACCTATTCAATAGTTAAGAAAACGACAAACAAAAAAATATAAGGATGTCGTACGTAACATTGAATGTAGCTTACGCGATGTAATTAACCCATTAGTGCCCATTGGTAGAATTTCCTACCAACCAAAATTGTTTGTCATTATTGCATCATTTTTTCTCGTTTTCACGTGATTTTCGGTATGAGTCATTGATATGACGCAATCTTTTAGATTGCGTCATAGATACGTTAATGGATACAATGTATATTTCAAAGACGTTTTGTACATATGGTTCTATACTAAAAATATAAGTTACTCTGTATGTCAATATAAAAAGGGAAAAGAAGTATATTTTAATGGATAGCTGAAGTGTATATATATATATATATATATATATATATATGCATTTTTGCAAGTATGCGATTAAAGATTGAGCCTTGAAATGTAGTTTTACTGTACCCCAAATTCTATAACAATTAAATACGAAGCTTCTCTCTCTCTCTCTCTCTTTCTCGTATAATTAAATCATATGCAGAAGCCAAGCAAATGGTGCGAACTCCATGTCACTATTGATTCTATTTGAGGCAATTGTATGTTTAACTCGGAAACCACTGCTTTTCAAGAGCGTTTATATACCGTGAGAAAAAGTGTGTTACGAAGTTAAATTATATGATTCTTATTATTAGCGTTATTTTCTCAAATTGTCATTATTTTTGCGTTATTCCACGCATAAATTAAGTGATATCAGCAGCCATTGGCAGCTCACATTTACAGTTTCGTAAAATAGTTCCATTTTGAAAGATAAAATGTTTGAAAAGCATAAAGAAATTGGTTATATTGTTTTTCCTTTGATATATTATTCAATTTCGTGACACTAATAAAATTTTAAGAATAAAATCCAGTCATTAGCCTACTAATTAGTAACATTTTATGCTTTTTATAAATTTTTGGTTTATAGACGAACTTTTTTCCGAAACTGCATACGTTAATAGTATGGGCCCATTTAGGCCGAGGGAGTGCCAGTGCCAAGTGAGAGGAAAGGAGTGAGGGGAAACGAGGAAAATGCCACTGAGGGGAAAAGGGGAGGGAAAGAAAAAAAAATCTTTCAGAATGAGGCGGAGGATGATAAGGGGGAAGGGGAATAAGATAAGGAGGAAAGAAGGATGGTAATAAAGGAATAAATAAACAAATATATATATATACAGTATATTAGGGTGGTCCTTACTTTTCGAAATTGCAAATTTCACCGTCTCACCCCCTCAATATATTCCATTTGACCAAAAACCAAAACGTGCAAAATCTCAAGTAATTATAAATATTCTTATTGGTGCCGCACAAGGACTCAAATTTAGTTAATTATTGAAACATAAATACACGAATTTTTTATTAGCGTTCCACCATAAAGGCAAATAACAGCGGTTAAAGAACAGCATAAACTAAAATAGACATTGACTACTGATTAATTAGAAACTGAATTGAACTAAACATTTTAAGACTGAAAGCATAGTAGATTTGGCCTAGTAGGGATGGTTGCTTATGAGGCACCCTTAAATATTAATTGATTTTAATAAAACGTCTTTGGTGCACGTTGTATATTAACAGGAAAAAAATGCGGAGGTGAGACTCTCAAATTTTGGTTGATTGGGTGGTTTTTATATGTATAGGAAAAATTAAATATATAAAATTTCGTGGTTTCACCCCCGCATTTTTTTCCTATTAATATAAAACGTGTACCAAAGACGTTTTATTAAAATCAATTAATATTTAAGGGTGCCTCATAAGTAACCATCCCTACTAGGCCAAATCTACTATGCTTTCAGTCTTAAAATGTTTAGTTCAATTCAGTTTCTAATTAATCAGTAGTCAATGTCTATTTTAGATTATGCTGTTCTTTAACTGCTGTTATTTACCTTTATAGTGGAACGCTAAAAAAATTCGTGTATTTGTTTCAATAATTAACTAAATTTGAGTCCTTGTGCGGCACCAATAAGAATATTTATAATTACTTGAGATTTTGCACATTTTGTTTTTTGTCAAATGGAATATATTGAGGGGGTGAGACGGTGAAATTTGCAATTTCGAAAAATAAGAACCACCCTATATATATATATATATATATATATATATCAGGGGCGGATCCAGGAATTTAAGCAGAGGGGGGTCCAGTCTTGGTGGGGCTCGTTACTGATATGTCCTCGGCCGAGGACGCGCGAGCGAAGCGAGCGCCAGAGGGGGTGCCCGAAAGGGGGTGTCCCCCCTCGGTAGGAAATTTTCATATTTGAAGATAGCTTTAGATGGATTTGAAGTATACTGTATTCCCCTTATCAAAATCCTGCTTGTTCACACACCCAGGCCAGGTCTGAAATGTCTCAGGATCGGACAAACTTTTTTTTCTTTATTCTTTTTAAGGAAATTAATTTTGTGGCAACCGGGATACATGTACCTTAAGCCATTTTAAGTCTTCAGGTCTTATTTTTCATATAGGAGCAAACAAACGCAATCGAAAAATCGTTGGTCACCGTGAGCAGGGGGGGTCCGGACCCCCTCGACCCCCCCTGGATCCGCGCCTGATATATATATATATATATATATATATATATATGTGTGTGTGTATGTGTGTGCGCGTGTGTGTGTGTGTGTGTGTGTGTGCGTGACTTCATAGTATGAACTTTAGCAGTCACCCGGACGCGCGGTGACGGCGTCGGCATGTGCGCGGAAGGAAGGCCGCCTGGACGAGACTGATTCCGGTTTCCAACTTATCAGTAATGTAACATTTCACTTTTCGTGCTAAAATTAGTTACATTTTTGACGCTGTAAGGGAAAGGTATGTGTCTTTGTGTTTTAAAAAGTTTAAAATATGGAGTTTGACAACATTGATTTATGCCAAGATTGTAAATTTGGTATAATTCAACTTAGTTTACAATTTTATGATAATTTTAAGAGTTGATTGCGCATAAATTAATTTTGATCGAATAATGCCCGGCTTAAGTCGAATAATGCCGGGTTAGGTCGACTGATGCCCGAGTTAGGATAGGTTAGCTTCTTTTCCACCTCACAATGTTCATAAATAAATTATTTCCAGTCCAATGGTGTAACTTTTATGCGTGTGCAATAAAAATTTGAAGGACGCCTCTAAACTAGGAATTTACCAGAGAATTAAACAGGAAGTGAAAATTTAAAGTTAGAAACTGCAAATTCGCTTTTAATTCCTCACGTCAAAAAGGAAACGATTTTAGTAGTAGGACAGGAGAAGTGTTCTTCAATGTTCTTAATTCTTTAAATGCTATAATGTCAGATATTCACTAATTTTAAGCAAACTTGGGTTTGGATAGCACCTGTGTGTTGGATTGCCTTCAGTGAAAAATGTGTGTGTGTGTGTGTGTGTGTGACCTAACTGGAAGTAGCTGATCATGGGGGATGGGGGATAGAAGAAATCATAATAATAATAATAATAATAATATTCACCAGGCGGCACGCAGCAAAACCCAGCTGTTCATCTTTCCACACAATAAAAAGAAATTAGCTGGTAGATAAATAGGTACCCTGGGTAGCCTAGTGGTTAAGACGCTGGGCTGCTGGTGGGGCGTGATTCAGATACTACGTTAAACTGTAGGTATAAGGTGGAGTGACAAGCTTGAACTTCGTCAGAATGAACAATTCGGGCGGAAGCAAGACCAAGGTTAACCAAAATATATGTTCGGCGAGAGAGAGAGAGAGAGAATTTACTACAGTATAGTTATCTTTTGTATTGGTCTATTAATTATAAGGGTATGGAGAGGTATGCACAAGAGGGTGGTTTATGTTTACACAGGTTATCGTAAAGGAGATAAGTGGGAATGACAATCAGAGGGTGCTTGGATGGTTCACTTATATATATATATATATATATATATATATATATATATATATATATATATATATATATATATATAT
The DNA here is from genome assembly GCA_023014485.1 of Bathynomus jamesi. Lineage (NCBI taxonomy): Eukaryota > Metazoa > Arthropoda > Malacostraca > Isopoda > Cirolanidae > Bathynomus > Bathynomus jamesi. The sequence continues at coordinate 450,622 of JAJOZX010003181.1, read as the reverse complement.
ATATATATGCGCGCGTGTATTTAGACTCCACTCATAAATGGTGATCGCTAAAGTTCATAGTACGACGTCGTACATAGAATTGGTATAATGAATCTCCCACATTTATATATATATATATATATATATATATATATATATATTAGACCGTTTCAAAAGAAATTCTTGGTAAATTGACGCATATGCGATAAAAGGACGAGGTTGTGATAGAAACTCAGCTAGGTGAAATTTCAATAACAGCCATGTCAGTGTATCAAATAACCAGCTACATTACAATATAAAACATGTTCCAACATGTTTCAGTTGGTACTGGCTCTAGGTACACGGTAGTTGTTGCCGTCATTGTTAGTTTAATTGGGGCTACGTCCCAGCTCCGTTGTAACGAATCTAGGAAAAAAAGTCAGAAAAAAATCACAAAAAAAGTCACAATTTTACCTAGAAAAAAAAGTCACAATGTTAAATAAAAGAGCTGAATATAGGAAAAACGACTGTGCAGAACGAGCAGTTAAACTTGCAACAGATTTCAACGAAACAATTACAGTGAATGAGGAGCAACGTCAATTTCTATTTCAAGTTGTTCAGTTTCATCGGAAAGCGATTGCACAGCCCCAGGAATCACACTTCGTACAGTGATCAATATTCAATATTTCAGTTGCTCTGCGCAGTCCCTAAATCTTCATTAAATGTAAAGAAAATTTAACCTAGCGTTTGTAATATCATATGTCATAAAATAAAACACTATGCAAACAAAAATTCAAATTTTTTTTTTTCACCATTAAATTTTGAAACGGATGTCATTAGACGAAAGCGCTTGAGCACCATTTTGTGTTTCCTTTCCTTCGTGGTTTTATTCATCATAAATATTTTTTACGTGTTACTTTCGTGAAATAATTTTCATATATATATATATATATATATATATATATATATATATACTAGGGGCACTTAATATATTTTGCTCCACCCTTTTTTGTTAGCTGAAAATAGGCCATGGGGCTGAAATGTCTTTTGGGTAGTAAGTTTGAACTTTCTGCGCTTCACACCCGGATTTTTCCAGTTTGAACCTCCCCTCCTTGTATAAAACCGCTTTTAAACGCCCTTGTATAAAACTGATGATCAACGCAGTTTCGAAAATGGCGTTTGACAGTGATGTGCTTCGTACACAGAGAGCTGTTCTTAACCGCAGAGAAGGAAACAGTTGGAAATATTCACAAACGTCTGCAAAACGTTTACGGAGATGCTGTTGTTGATCGAAGCACAGATGGACGCTGGTCTAAACGTGTGAGATTATCGGAGAGAGGGAGAGCCAGCCTCGATGATGAGCCACGCAGCGGTCGCCCGGCATCGGCTGTGACATCTCACACTGTGCAACGTGCTAACAGCATCATTCGATCAAATCGGCGCGTCACATACAAGGCGCTATCACTGGAGCTAGGAATTAGTGAAGGAAGTGTGAATACGATAATTCAGCAACTGGAATACCCAAAAGTGTGTTCACGGTTTGTTCCTCGCGAACTGACTGAAGATCACAAAACCCAAAGAAAAGAAATTGCTTCTGAGTCGTTGGTTCGATACGAAGCAGAAGGGATGACTTCCTTTCACGAATTGTGACTGGGGATGAGACTCAGGTACACCACTTTGAACCTGAAACAAAACGCCAATCCATGGAGTTGCATCACGCAGACTCCCCACGCAAGAAAAAGTTGAAAATGGCTCCCTCTGCAGGGAAGGTTATGGCCACCATCTTCTCGGACATGAAAGGGGTGATTCTGGTGGACATTATGAAGAAAGGACAAACAATCAACTCAGAGGCATATATTGCTACCCTACAGAGACTCCAGGAGACGTATAAAGCGAGTTCGACCGGAGAGAAAACTGGAAAACGTCCTTCTTTCGCACGATAACGCAAGACCACACAACAGTTTGCAAACGAGAGAGGCCATCACAAAAATGCGCTTGACCGCGTTACCCCACCCTCCATACAGCCCGGACCTGGCACTTTCAGACTTTCATTTGTTTGGGCCAATGAAGGATGGTATTCGTGGAAGAAACTTTCAGTGACGATGAAGTTGTTGAGGAAGTTAAGAGGTGGCTCCAGCGGAACCCAGCAGACTTTTACCAGCAAGGAATAAAGGCCCTCGTTTCGAGGTGGAGGAAAGCCGCAGAAAAGGGTGGAGACTAGGTGGAAAAATAAAAACTTGTAAAAAAGGTATGTAACTACTTGTGTACAAAATTTCTGGAACTTATAAGGAAACTTGGAAAGAAAAAAAAAGGTGGGGCAAAATATATTGAGTGGCCCTCGTATATCGTGACCCGACAATTCAGCGCAGGACAATTCAGCGCCGACAATTCAGCGCCGACAATTCAGCGCAAGACAATTCAGCGCAAAGACAATTCAGCGCAAGACAATTCAGCGCAAGACAATTCAGCGCGAAAATACCAACAAAAAAGAAGAAAGAACAAATCCAGAGGGAAGAGAGGCTTGCAACTGTTAGGTTAGGTTAGGTTAGGTTAGGTTAGGTTTCTAGTTTTTGAAATAAAATCTTAATTTTAACAATTCTAACAAATTTTGTTTTTTTAAATAAAATTTTAATAATTATACTCCTTTGAATTTTATCTCCGATTTGTCACTCCTTCGTTATGTCACTCCTTCGTTACGGTATTTATGTCACTCCTTTGCTATGTCACTCCTTTGAAATGTCACTCCTTCGATACAGACCCAATTTAGCATATATATAAATATACAAATTTTTCTCTTTTTTATTTATTGCGATTTATTTTTATTATTTTTAACTAAACTTTTAACTGTACTGACTTGCGCTGAATTGTCGGCGCTGAATTGTCTTGCGCTGAATTGTCTTTGCGCTGAATTGTCGGCGCTGAATTGTCGGCGCTGAATTGTCCTGCGCTGAATTGTCGGTGCTCCCTCGTATATACAGTATATATATATATGTGTATGTATCAGGGGTGGAGAATCGCTATGAACCGGAATCGATAAACTGAACCCCCCCCACCCCCCACCCCCACCCTGATATTTTCAAAAACACTGAAACTGGAAAAAAATCTAAATTGAAACTTAAATAAAATAAAATTAAAAACTTAAAAAAAACTGAAATCGAAATCGAAATTATTTATTTAAGTTTTATAAAATAAATAAAGTATTTATTTACGTTAATTCTTAATTCTTAAAAAATAAAAAGGTTTTTAAAAGAATAAAAGAATTAAGATTAAAAAGGAAGGGATTTTCACCTGGTCAAGGTAAGCGACAAAAAAACATTCAGACAGTATATATATATATTATATATATATAGATACACACACACACACACACACAGGGTGATTCAAAAAATATATACAGGGTGATTAAATTTTTTTTAGCACTTATTAGGGAAAGAATTACGGATGTCATCCAATCACTATCAACAGAGATGTGCCTTAGGGCTCTGGAAGCAACGTTTGACCGTTTTCATACATGCATAGATATCCGTGGACAGCGAGTAGAGACTGCATGAAGCGCTGTTTGCATCACATAAAATGTTTACAAATAAATTGGAAATAAAAAATAAAACCTCATATAAGCGTTAAAAAATTTTTATTCACCCTGTACATTAATTTTATATTTTTCCTTCTGCAATATGTTATGAAACATTTTTATTTTAATATTAAAAATTTTAACAGATAAAATTTTAATAAGTAAAATACTGTCAAAAAAGTTCAAAATTTTGGAATAATTTTCAAAATTCGTTGGAGTAATTTAAAAAAGGGTAAAAATGAAAATTCGTTTGCCAGAAGCAGGAAATTTTTCCATCTTGAAATTGTTCTTCATCGTAATTGCTGCGCCATGCATTCTTGTCCTCATCACCGTGTGCCACATGCAAAGAGAGGTAAGCGGTATATTAGTTCAGCTAAAACTGATTTACGCTATCATTGTATATATTCTTATCCTTAGTTACGTGAACTGTCATTGTATTAATAATAATATTGTATATATTTCTATCCTTAGTATGTGAACTAGCATTGTATTAATAATATTTGTCATATGGACTATATAGTCTGCCAATAAACCTTTTCATTTTCATTTTCATTAACATTCATGATCTTGATCGAGTAATTGCGGTCCCGATCGGTATTTCTTATAAAAAATATTTAATTCAAAGCGGAAGTCTTACGATACATGGGAATGGATCGATTTGAAAATTGCTTCCATTGAGATTTGAACTTTCGGATTCCTCATTTTTTGAAAAATTGAAATGAGAAGGAATGACCGAGATTGGAAAACTACAACTAAAAATAAAGTAACAAATGGCATAAATAAAACATACAAATACATAACACATTTTCTTCCATCTTCATCTTCCTCGTTTATAATAAACATTGTACTCAATTTTAGAGATCATTTTTGACATTAGAACATTCGCCTCTAATGTATTCTCCCTTTCTGGGTGCCTGAAATCCGCGTTAGTTTAAAAGCTGATTCTACGTAATTTCGCGACAGGATTTTATGATTTTTACTTTACGTAACATCTTTGGGGTTTCCTAGTATTATATAATACTAAATAATACCCCTTTTTATCCTGTTCAGGGACGCCTCCTTGAATGTCTTCGCTTTATATAAAGATAACACTACAAAGGTATATAGTTTTGGGGGTTCGTTAATAATAATAGGGCTCCACGTTTATACCAAAGGAGAAAGTCGGAGCTTATGCGTATAAAATTAGAATATGTACTTATGACGATTGTGAACCTGTCAGTTGTCACAAAAACAGGACATTCATAAACTTACATCTTTCTTGGACCTCCGCAAATTCTATTTTTAAAATATGTAGCTTCATTGATTCTTGTTTATAATCAGTTTGCAATTGAAGGAACGTCAGTGTACAAACAGAAACAGACTTTCTGAGAATGGAAACAGATGCCAAATCGCTTACAAAATAATAATAAGAAATTTTTGCTTTTAATTTTAAAAATGTGTTTATAAGAAATAATCAAATTTACTTTATAATACACTATAAATGTGAACTCTTTGAGGCCTATCATTTATTCATTTATACATTAAAATACGACAATATATATATATATATATATAAATGAAAGGCAAAGACAAACATTTTCCTAAATATGTCTGTCTGAAAGGAAAAGTTCTTTTGTTCGAAAGAATTCTAAATGACTAATTATAATTCTGAAATTCTTCATCATTTAAATTCTTGTATTTCTCTCGTAAGACTTCTCCAAATGCGTGTAATAATAGCTAAGCTTTATCGTCAACTATTATATCGACATTCCAAATCCTCATCAGCATCGCTGCCACCAAATTTAATTCATTCTCGTATTTAGCTTTAATTCTTACAAAATTTACTTCGATTTCTTTTTCATCAAAACAGGCTTCAAACACTCGGAGACGTTAAGTACATTAAACATTATTTGGTGTTTCTCTCTGTGTAAACTCGTGGTTTTTCTATTTACAAGGTTTTCAAATATGTTACACTGGGAATACTACGCTTAAACTAATGGTTTATGCGAGCTACCTTATTCAGATTGGCATTTCATCTTTTCAAATTAACTTTTTCTCACTTGAATACATTAACCCTAGAGAGCCAGGTCAGGGGGTCACGGGTCTGCGGATCAGGTGGGAGTGAATTCAAGACGGGTCGAAGTGGGTCACGGGTCATGAGGTTGACCCGCCTGACCCGGGAGCGGGTCAAGGTGGGTCAATGCTGTGATTAGGTGGGGCACAAATTTCCAGTCAAATTTTAAAAATTCGTGTGTTTTTGCGTGTCGACAACTTGTAGTTATAGTTACATATCAGTTTGACATAGCTTACCGATATAACTTACTGGTACAGCTTACTGGTATTGCTTACCGGTATGAGTCAGCTTATATTTGTGTATCAAAATGAAGATTTTGCATTTTGAAACAAAGCTTACTTTATTTTGAAAACGTTTTGTTCAAGGTATTGTTCAGGTCAGCATGTGTGCCGGGTCAGCGGGTCACGGGTCAAGCGGGTCACAGATCAGGTGATGGATGGGTCACGGGTCAAAGTTGGTGACGCTGGCTATTACAATAAAAGTAAATTTCTTTTTCTGGAAAATTGTCTTTTATTGTACGCGAGTAAATTTTTATTATTGTTCAGAAAACCCTCCATCCCCCAATATAATGATCTGCGGAGACTTTAACTTCCCATTTATAAAATACAAAAAGGTGAATAGGAATATATATATATTCACCAGGACAAGGGGGGCACAAGAGAAGATCAGGAACAAGCAAAAATGTTGATGGCTCTCACAAACGAGTTTATGCTGACACAGGAGATAACAGAAAATACCAGAAAAAATAACTGCCTGGATCTGGTATTCACGAATAACACGAACTTGATTGCTGATATAAAAATAACCCCAACCATTATCTCAGACCACAACTTAATCGAGATATCAACAAATATGATGGCAGCATTAGAAGACAATACACATATTGTGGAAAGAAGTAAATTCGGGGCCTTTAACTTAAACTCGAAGACTATAAATTGGGAAGCAATCAGATCGCACATGGACCCAAATAGAATGGAGAACAATTTTCGAGAATAAAACAACGGAAGAAATGCTAACAACTTTGGAGGAAAAAACGCTGAGAATTTTAGAAAAATATGCTCCGAAATCACAGCCAAAAGGAAAGAGGAGCTGGCTAGAAAGGCAAAAGAGAAGACTATTCCGCAAAAGAAAGAGAGGGGAGGCGAAGTTAGGAAACTGCGGAGATAATGGCAGGAAAATAATAAAAGAAAAACTGGAGGGTATCGATAGGGAAATACAAGCCCTGATTAAGGACCATACAGAGAGGGAAGAGGAAAAGGCGGTAAGCAATAAAGGAAAATCCAAAATACTTCTATAGCTATGCAAAAAGGAAAACAAAAACGCGCGCCGCTATTGGGCCCTTAAGGACGGGAAATAATGAACTAACGGACGATCCAAAAGAAATATCTGATACATTGAGAGCTCAATATGAATCAGTTTTCAGTACCCCAAAAAGTGACAAAGCGATACCTGACATAAATGCATTCTTTGAAGAGGAATTGCAAGGAGAGTATATAACAGACTTTGAGTTTACACCAGAAGATGTAGCGAGAGCTATAGAACAAATGAAACTACATTCAGCTGCAGGTCCGGACAATTGGAACGCATTATTGATTAAAAACTGTAAAAATGAAATAGCTACACCTTTATACTGGATATGGAGAAGATCCCTAGACACTGGGGAAATACCGAGCATCTTGAAAAGAGCAAACATTGTCCCTATATATAAAGGAGGGGACAGATCTCAAGCAAAGAACTATAGACCAGTGTCATTGACGTCCCACCTCACCAAAGTATTTGAAAGAATAGTTAGAGAGAAAATTTATGATTTCCTGGAGACACGGGAAAGATTCAACGAAAATCAGCATGGATTCCGATCAGGTAGATCATGCCTATCACAACTAATAGAGCACTACAACAATATCCTAGATGCATTGGAAGGCAATGACAACTACGATGTTATATACACAGATTTTGCTAAAGCTTTCGATAAATGTGACCATGGTATAATAGGACATAAAATTAAAGACATGGGAATAACAGGCAAAGTGGGAAAATGGATCTAGAACTTCCTTAGTGATCGTCTGCAGGTCGTCAAAATTCAAGGTATATCATCATCAGAATCGGAAGTACGCAGCTCAGTACCACAAGGGACAGTACTGGCCCCACTCCTGTTCATTATCATGCTAACAGACATAGACAGCGGAGTAAACAGCAATAGTATAGTAACATCCTTTGCAGACGATACAAAGATCAGCAGAAAAATCAGCGATGTACATGACGTGGAGGCCTTGCAGAGGGACACGAACAAAATATACAAATGGTCAGAAGACAACAACATGTCATTCAACGCCGAGAAATTTCAACTCTTGAGATATGGTAGAAAAGAAGAACTTAAACAGACTGCATATTATGCTCCAGATAGACAGGAAATTCAGAGAAGCATGAAAGCGATTGATCTCGGGATAATAATGACAGATGATGCGAAATTCGAAACACAAAATCAGATAGCGATAAATAAAGCAAAAAGAGTCGCCGGACAGGTTCTAAGAACGTTCAAGAGAAGGGACAGGACAGTAATGATTCCCCTGCTAAAAACACTGATTATACCAAAACTTGAATACTGCTCAGTTTTGACGTCCCCATATAAAAAGGAAGAAACTAATAAACTAGAAGAAACGCAAAGGCATTTCACAGCCAAGATTGATGGCTGCAAAGAACTCAACTACTGGGAAAGACTACGTAAACTAAATCTGTACTCACTGGAAAGAAGAAGAGAGAGGTACATCATAATCTACATATGGAAAATGATCGAAAAACTGGCACCAAACCTAAAACTAAACCCAATTACCATTCAAACAACACTGGAAAATAGGAAAGGCAGAATGTGTAGTGTTCCCAAATTAAAAGCACGACAAGGGACCTCCTCAACCCTGAAGGAAAATAGCTTGGTTGTCAGGGGGCCAAGACTTTTCAACCAGCTTCCTAAGGACCTCAGAAACGTAACGGGGGTCAAAGTTGAAGTCTTCAAGAAAAACTGGATGCCTGGCTCAGGACAGTACCAGATGAGCCGGGCGTGCCTGGCTATGTACGGTGGAGAGCGCAAGAAAGTAACTCGCTCCTCCACCAGGCCAGACCTAGAGGCGGGGCCACCAGCTTGACCTCCGTGTGAAGAGAGACCAACACACGAAACAACATAAGGTTCATAAGGTAAGAAACAATAAATTGTTTAATTCAACCTATAAATGTAATTTTCATTATGGGGTTACGTAGACCCGACACTAATCTCTATGTGTGCGGTCCCACACTGGCCTTCTAGGATTAAAGCATTATTTTCTTATGGATAATAAGTAAGAAAAAGTACTGTAGATAAACGAGTCTGAAATAAGACTTTCCCAAACAAATTTTCCAATTTAAAAACTATTCTATGTATGGTTTGAGTGTATTTAGAACCGAGCTCAAGCGTTGTGCCCACCCCATTGAGAAAAGAAAATAAATTCGATGATGTACGTATGCGTAAAACCTTTTATAATAAGAACATCACAAATTTTTTCTTATAAAAGACTTTTGAAACGTGTGTGTGTGTGTGTGTGTGTGTGTGTGTGTGTGTTCATTAATATGAAAAGAATAACCATTCTTTTATCGAATAGAACCACGATTACAAGGTCACCCACGAAGTGTTTTTCAACATCGAAATCGACGGCGAACCGGAAGGCCGGATTGTGTTCGGATTATTCGGCGAAACAGTTCCACTAACTGTGCAGAACTTTTACACATTCGCCACTTCCGGTTTTGATGGAAAGAAGTATGAAGAACGAATATTCATGAGTAATTCGCAAGTTTATGATTCAAGGTAGGAATTATATTTTCTTTAACATTTCTGGGGCATTTGCGATATAATAAATAAATTTCTTTTCTATACACCTTTTTCATCATTAGGTACGGTTGGCACGCGTTAAATCAGTGGTTCCCAACGTGGGCGCCACCGCCCCCCGAGTGGGCGTTTGAGAATCTTAGTGCGGGTGGGGGGGGGGGCGCTAGGAAACTATAAAATTGTTACCTTCTATTATTAAATCATTTATCGCTTATCTGTTAAATTATTATCTTTATGAGGGGGCACCACCAAATATTAATGGACATAAGAGGACGTTGGCCTAAAAAAGGTTGGGAACCACCATGTTAAATGGACAGTCTTTGCCATGTGTACAGTAGTTGGTCGATACAGATACTCGCCAAAAAATAAAAAGGTGACAACGAGAAGTTCATTAAGAAACCTCCCTAACCCCAAAATCGCTCCCCACCCAACTCCCACAATCTCGTGACTGATGAGGTTAACGTATGAAGACAACATCCCGTTTATGTGACCACTTCATCGCAATAGATGTTTCAACTAAAAAAAAAACCTCTGACGTTTTTCGTCAGAATTAACATTTGATGGTTTTTCACCTTTTTGTTTTTGTTTTTGTTTTTGAGGCATGGTAGATCGTTTAAATTTTTTAAATTATTAGATATTTTTATTTTCTCATTTTAACATATATATGTTACAGTCAAAGTGTGTAACCAGCCATTTCGTGTAATGGCTGAGACTTTTAGTCATTTCGCGAAGTGACTGTTTCACTTGGTCATTCGAGAAATGACTAAAATCTTCAGCTATTACGCGAAATGGCTGAAATTCCACTTTGGTCATTTCGTACAAGATAATTTGCCGGTTAGGTCAACTGTATGCCCGGTTAGGTCAATTGTATGCCCTTGACGATGGTTAGGTTAAATCGTGTTATTTTTTTAAAACTAACGTGTGTGTGTGTGTGTGTGTTTGTGTGTTTGTTTGTGTTTGTGTCTTATGATCTGAGCCGCGGAATAACAGTAAAATCGTTAGGGTCTAACTTTCGTTAGTTTCAGAAAAAAAAACTATGACCTACTCCCGACTGAAAAAAGTCGTAATTAATAAGTAATTAATAATTATTAATTCATTTAATTCTATTCACTGGCGGTGACGTGGTCAACGGAGACGGTTCAGGTCGGGTTTCGATCTACGGGGAGACGTTTCCGGACGAGAATTTTCTGATTCATCATTCTTCGGCAGGGTTTCTCAGCATGGCGAATTCAGGTATCTCTCTCTCTCTCTCTCTCTCTCTCACACACACACACACACACACACACACGAAGCAACTGTATTTCTCTCTTTGCTTTAAATTCCTCCCATCCCGTATATACATCACTTGTACTGAAAAAAAAGAAAACGGTTTCCTCCATCCAAAGGAAGACATCCAAGCTCACCTTTCACGATGTCTGACATGCAACTACAACCAAACTCAAAAGTCACTAAAAAATTAACAACTCACTCCCTCTACTTCGAACCCTGTGTGACGTTATTTGAACTTAATGTCTCCAACGTTTCAACCAATGCAATTGTAGGTTTTGTCCTATTAATAAAAGTTTCATTCAAGAATTTGCTATAACAAACATCATTTCTTAAACATTTAGACAGTTCTGTTTACTTTTTCTTAAGGTAAAGATACGAATGGATGTCAGTTCTTCATTACAACTCTGCCAACCAATGCGCTTGATGGGAAACACGTGGTTTTTGGCAAGGTAAACTACTTTATTATATATATTTAAATATATACTTGTGATGTGCTTTAAAACTAGATTAAAAAGCAGTGACGTTTTAGACGTAATGCAACCAGGGCATTGTTCTTTACAATGTGTGTCCCGTGATATTTCCTCGCTGCAATAAGTTATATACTGTACTTTTAAATGTTGCTTGTAGGATACAATTTGTACCCTGTTCCAAAGAAACAAATTCATAAACTGCAGTAATGATTAAACTGAACTGGGATGAACTCATCCCCTTATTTCGATTTATATTTGAGGGTATGCTCGAATCGTACAACATTCTCTTACGCATAGAAGCTGATATTTTGGATTTGTTATGTTGTACATGACTTTTGAAATTTAGTCTAAATTAATGCCAAGTACTGGACTTTAACCTCATTCACCCTCGCAAGAGGAATATTCCCATTTCTTGTTTAACTGTTTGTATTAATATGTTTTTATGGTAATAATCATATAAATGACTCTGTCAGGTTCAATAAAAGTTTATTAGCATACATCCATTCATACACATTTTCTAATTGCCTCTTCGTTTCATTAGTCAGAAAGTATGAATTAGGATGGGAAGAAGTAAGTTTGGTATCATCTGTGTATTGTATGTAATTTAATGTTGTTGAGAGATGAAAACCGTTGACATGAATTAGAAATAGTAATGGGCCAAGAATAGATCCGTGTGGGACTCCCCGAGTTAGCATCGCCTTGTCGGATAAATTATCTTTTAATTTGATGTACTGATGACCATTTGACAGATATGATTTAAACCAACCGAGGATATTTCATCTTATTCCGAATATGTGAAGTTTATTCAATAAGATTTCATGCGAAAGTGTATCAAATGCTCTTGACAAGTCGAGGAGGATCGAGGCAGTGTGCTTGTTGTTGTTTCAGTTCTCTTGCACATTTTCTAATAGTATGTTTATGGCATCTTCCGTTGTATGTCCACCTCTAATCCCAAATTGTATTTTAGTTAAACTATCGAAAATGATTAAGAATTTAGTAAGTTTATTGTACATAATTTTTTCAAATACTTTACTTAAAGTTGGCAATACGGAAATGAGGCGATAATTGGATGGAATGTTTAGGTTTCCTGGCTTAAATACAGGAGTAGGAATAAAATATGAAATGTACACCTCCATGTCCGAGAGAATCACCCTCCATGATACGCTCAGCGCACTCGGAAGGGCCCCTGGCCACGGAAGCAACAATCATTCCATGGGAAATCAGAGAAGTACTGCCTAAGGGCCTTCCAATCAGTGTCGCCAAAGTGCTAAACGTCTCCTCTTGGGAGGATCCAAAGGCCGAATTGGAGCGATAGATAGGACAGGAAAAAGATATAAAATTGTGGTGGGAGGAGCCCAACGGAGAAAAAGTTTGACAGAGTAAGAAGAAGGATAAGAGGTGACACATAAATCGAGAAGTTTGGCCGAACGGGGATACGAGTACGGTGCTGTACAATCTGCTCTAGGTTATTTAGGATAGAAAAGTTGTAAGTTAGTTCACCAGCGGTGTTAGTGACATGGGAAGAAAGTCAAAAGTGGGGCTGAGCATTGAAATCTCCTAAAATGGAGATTTCAGCAAAAGGAGAGTGAGATAGAATGTATTCCACTTTGGAAGTGAGGTAGGCAAAGAATTTTGGATAGTCAGTAGAATTAGGAGAAAGGTTGACAGGGCAGATGTATTTAGTTTGAGATTGGTACGCAAGTCGTAGCCAGAGGGTATAGAATTTGGAAGATTCGAGTTCGGGAATACGAGAACAAGTTAGGGCATTGGGTACATACTGTATGGGCAACATCCACCTTTAGAGTGAAAATGAGTATAGAGAAAGTAAGAGGGTACAGAAAAGGGGTTGCTGTCAGTTGTCCCAGACACCCGAGTTTCAGTGAGGAAGAGAAGGCGAGGTTTAGAGGAGGAGAGGTAGTGTTCAACAGATTGAAAATTTGAAAAAAGGCCACGAATGTTGCGGAGTTTATGAAAAGTGAATCAGGCAGAGGCCTAGAACATCTCGAATGGGCATTAGTAGATCCAGCCCCGCTGCGTTCCAGTATCGGCAGCGGGGGAGCCAGAAGTGGAGACATTTATGGTCCCCTCCCCATTAAACTCCGAGGTTGAAGTTGCCATTTTTTTTTTTTTTTTTTTTTAGTGAAACCTTAATTTCGGTGAAACCTTTTTTATTGCGCGAGACATATCGAAAGCCTTTGATAGTCTGGAACAAACCTATTGAAAAGGTGTCCGCTAAAGGTCAGAGTATAAAGTCACACACACACGTGTGTGTATATATATATATATAAATATTTTTCACGTGTTACTTTCGTAAAATAATTTTCATATATATATAATATATATATATATCAGGAGAGGATAATGTGTGAGAATAAGTTAGGTTAGGTTACTCTTGTTCTTGGGGTAACGTAAAAAATGAGGTGAGGTTATGCATAAAGGGAATTATTGTACTAAAACAATTGAGGCTTGTGGTTCGACTCCTTATGGTATAATATCACTATTAGGCTTAAGACAGAGTTAAATGGTGGCCGTTTTGGGGTAGCGTGAAAAGATGATGCTTATCAGTTAGGTTAGGTTACTATCGGCTATCTTCAAGGTTGGGTTAGGTTAGGTTAGTTTACGCTTGGAGCAGTATGAAAACGGAGGTTAGGTTAGGTTGTTACAAATTTTCTAGGTTTTCATTTTTTGGGGGACTGGCACACACGCACACTATATATATAATATATATATATATATATATATACACGTGTGTGTGTGTGAACTACCTTCAGTATATGTTACGTTTTCCGTACTGTACAATGTATATACTTAAATATAGAAATGGGTACTTTTCCGTTATACCTCGCAATTTCTTCTTTTCCCGGTTATGTCAACTGTACGCCCTTGACAATTGGTTGTCGTGATAGTTTCGTTCAAATATTCGTTAGTTTTAACGAAAATATCACAACTTAACCTAATCAATTGTCAAGGGCGTACAGTTGACCTAACCGGGGAAAGAAGAAATTGCGGGGGTATAACGGAAAAGTACCTAGAGATGTTATTTATTTCCTTTCATCACTATTAAGATGAATGTCAATAACAATTTGGTGTTAATAATTAATTAGTAATGTTTTAAGTTCAATTATCATATCATATAATATCAATGATTAGCCGTAAATATAATAATAATAATAATAATAATAATACATAGGAAATAATTATTTTATTATTAATTAACTAATTGACTTGGCAGGTAGTTGAAGGCAAAGGAATCGTCCATAAAATCGAATATCTCTCCACTGACTGGGATGACCGACCTTTGAAGGAGGTCAAAATTGTAAAATCGGGTGCGCGCGCTGTGTACTCCCCTTACTGGGTATCGGATGATCCTTACAAGTAAGTGTTCTCTTTGCTTGTGTGTGTGTGTGTGTGTGTGCACACGCGAGCTTAGGCAACTGGGAATAAGTGAGGTGGAATGTCATAATTCACAGATGTAGTGGGGTAAATCTTTTGTGAGGTAGTTGTGGTATCTCGGAACATTAAAAAGTTATAAAAAAAATATAGAAACATTTTTATCGGCGGAAAAAAGATACGTTGGTCCAGGTTAGGTTAAGTTTGGTTAGGTTAGATTAAGTTACATTATCAAGTACCTCATTAAAATGATTAACAGAAACCACCCTTCGAGCCTTCAATTGCGTCGGAAGCCTTTATCATGCCTCGGCGCTTCGAGGCGCGATAGCGCCTCGGTGGTGTAGTGGTTAGCGTCGCTGACTACGAATCCATCGGCCCGGCCCCGGGTTCGAGACCCGACGGCAGCCGGCGCGCAGCAAAACCCAGCTCTTCATCCTTCCATACAATAAAAGAAAGTGGTTGGTAGATAAATGGGTACCCTAGGTGGCCTAGTGGTGAAAACGCTGGGCTGCTGATGGGGCGTGGTTCGGATTCCACGTTAAACTGTAGGTCTAAGGTGGAGTGAAAAGCTTAAAGGTTATATGTATATATATATATATATATAACCAAAGGTTATGCCGTCCTCAGTTCGATGACACTACGGTTTGGTTAATATGGATCTAAAAATATTTATACTTCGCTTATGCGGAGATACGCCCACGCGTGTGTGGGTATGCGCGTGTGCGTTCTGATTTTTTACAAGGTATGTACGTTATTATTAATTAATAGATAGGAACTGATGTTTTGAAAAGAAACAACCTCTTTTTTTTCTTAACCTCTTTTTTTTCTTAACCTCTTTTTTTTCTTAACCTCTTTTTTTCTTAACCTCTTTTTTCTTAACCATTTTTTCTTAACCTCTTTTTTCTTAACCATTTTTTCTTAACCTCTTTTTTCTCTTAACCATTTTTTTCTTACCTCTTTTTATAACCCCTTTTTTTTCATAACCTCTTTTTTTTCTTAACCTCAATTTTTCGTAACCTCTTTTTTTCTTAACCATTTTTTCTTAACTTCTTTTTTCTCTTAACCATTTTTTCTCACCTCTTTTTATAACCCCTTTTTTTTCATAACCTCTTTTGTTCATAACCTCTTTTTTTCACTGAAGAAACTTCAGCACACTTCATTTTCTTTGATGATCAGGGAAGGAATGACAACAACCCCTTTTTCATAAGTATTTTTAAGCAAATTTTAGGCACGAGTCACCCCAAATTCCTGTAAATAAAACTTGAAGTCACGAATGGAGTTAAACGAGATTTTATTTTTAAAAAATTATCTTTTATTTGAAGTTACACGAGTGTGTTTATATCTCGCAGACATATGGATAAATAAAATGGTCATCGTTGACACTAATGTTATATACAAATAGATAGAGAGAGAGATACATAGATAGATAGATAGAAGGAGAGAGAGAGAGAGAGAGAGAGAGAGAGAGAGAGAGAGAGTTAAGAAAAAATGGATAAAATACAGTGGTTTGCAGATTTTCAGCACCAAAGAATAATTGCGTGTGTTTAAAACAACCCGAGACAATATTCATTTTAGAATACATCAAAGAGTTAAAAAAAAATGTTACCCCTACAAACATGAAGTTCCTGAAAAGCATAAAAAATAATTCATTTGTAATGGTTGGGTTTCGTTCTTGAAATGTTATTATAGTCACCAAAAAGAATAAAATATCCAAAACAATAAAGGAATATTAACAATTAGTAATTGTTTATTTTTTAGAAATTTTGTTTGTAAGCGAACTTTATTCCGAAATCGTTTACATCATTAATCTTTGTCTTTAAAAGGTTATACCCATGATTTCCTCTTCACACTTCCTGATTTCCAGCGAGTATATGAGAGCAGACTCATTAATGCCTATAACGAGTTTATGATACCCATCATGGAAATGTTAAAAAGAAGAATAAGTTCAAGGTCGTTTATGCTTGTTTTTTTATATAAGGAATTAACTACGAGAGAACAGTGCCATATACAAAATTATGCCCGCGCGCGTTTTCTGCGAAGGAAGTAAAAAATTACAAAAAAACAACAACAAAAATTATTAACTTTAACATAAATATCGAATTTTGGGCAGGTTCAGCTAGTTTATATGCACAATTTCGACCAATTACCTTCACACACATACTCGCATTTCAAATTTAAAATACATTTGTTGTTTTCGTCCTACAATTTTACCCATTTTACCCATTATTATGGGGCACAATGATCTCTAATTTACAAAGAGCTGTTTTAATAATAATAATAATAATATATATATATATATATATATATATATGAATAGAAACGACATAAGTATTAAGGAACGTTTCTGCACACGAGGAGGAGAGATAACGAAATAATGAAAAATGAGGCGAACCGTGTGCAGAAACGTTCCTTAATACTTATGTCGTTTCTATTCATTTATATACTGCGCGGTCATTGCAGTTATTTGCATATATATATATATATATATAATATATATATAATTATAACAGGGTATCGACAGTTTAATGTAAATGTTAGTGATAAGTGCCAAAGTGCCCAAGAAAGAAAGCACACGTGCTTATAAATAATGTGTGTCTGAAATAAGTTTTGTTTAAAGTACTCATACCCTAATTACGGCCTTTCGAAGTTAAGATTTATACAGTACCTCTCAGATATACAAGACTTAATTAACATTTTTAACGACCATGGTTGGGTTGTTGCTAAGTATTCATAACGGTTAAATTTCGTGGTTGTGCATGAGTGATTCAATTTGGTTTTACACGACTTGTTTATATCAGCGCTGTCCAACTTGCGGCCCGCGGAATGGGCGTTTGCCAAATTTAATTTCTGAATTTTCTTCCTATTTTGTCAGTTCTAGTAGGGAGAACAACATTCAGCGGGTTCCTAAGTCGTATTAACCAACAGTGTATGATTATAGGCAACATCTTGGCCGCGCTTTATAGAAGTTGGACAGCACTGGTTTATATAGTGAGAAGCGAGACTTGGTCCTGTTAATGAATCAACACGGAATATTTTTTGTTCCTGCGAGCCTTGCTCCGTGACTCAAGGACTCTCATTCACTGACTCCGTTCGCACAATACTGAATGAAGTGGTCTTTCTTCGGAACATTTTGATGCCCATTTAAACTTTAGAACGGGCACTCGAGACAGAAATTACACGCTCCTAATTAAGACACGCGGTCCAGACTACAGTAGTTTCCCTACTGTTTCTTGCGAGTTTCTTGCGTATACTGAGGTTCTGAATATACTGTAGTAGGCTTTAAACCCTAGATCCTGTTCCAAAGCTAGATGCTATCTGCTTGGGAAATAGCTGGCTGGTAAGGGAAGCTATATTTTGGGGCCTCTTTGCGAGTGACCTGTTGCCCACGTCGGGCTAACATCATGAAAAGGAAAAACTATAGTGTTTTTCACTTACCATTACTTATTCGGACAAGAGTGGATTTAATTTTCCTAGAAGAGTTCTTTGTTCCATGCACGGCCTGTGTGTAACATAATAGTTTCTCAGGGGACCATTCTGAGTTGTAATATACATATATATATATGTCGGAATGATGGTGACTCAGTATGCTGATTCGCTGCCCCTACAGTCGAGGTATATACCGCTTACTTATAAGTTATTCTCTCTAGCTTGAAGCCGATTCCCATCTGACTGAGTGTATCTATTTCATTTTTAAAATTTGGGACACATCCCTCGAGTATTGTCATATATATTGTGTGTCACTCGCGTCTTCATTCCAAAGGGTACAGTTTTAGGGTTTGTAGTCGAGACCAGTAGTCTTAATCTTTCGTTTCCTACTCATTATTTTTCTAGCTGTTGTAATTTTAATGTATCCAATGTATTTAATGTATCCAATGACATTATTACTCTTACTCTAAAATCCCCAAATTGTGAGTTTGGTGTCGTCTGTTTGTCTCGTAGTGTTTTGTATCCTTTAGAGTCTAGTAAAGCCTAAAGTTTAAGGGCCAAATTAAATCAAATAGATAGGCCAGTTTCACAATTATTAATGTTAAAACAAAAACAAAAATTGTAAAGCTGATCTATTTGTTTTATCAATAAAGGTTATTTAATGCAATTCAATTTAATTCAATTTATTTTGTAGTTCGTTTTAGTTACTATATTTTATAATCTGGTAACACTGTGGTTGGCGAGTTAACTGTGGGTGGTATTTGGCAACTGATTGTTGCATGTACTGTTGGTATGTATCAATATATCTGCGTAGTCCTGGCTTCTCTCATTAAGAGGCAATTGTTCTTTTATTATTCTCATTTCTTTAAAAAATGCCGTTCGTTGATCATGTTTTCTCTTCTTTTACTTCGGGTTTGAGCTGTTTTTTCTCTTTTTCTTCTTTGTGTACTCTTAATGTGAAAATAAGGCATTCTATATTGAGACATTTTTCCTTACTAATTGAATGTTTACACATAGAAAGAAGAAAGTCAGGGCCGGATTAAGCATTGTTAGGGCCAGGGGCAATGAATATTTTCGGGCTGGTGTCAAAATGAGTCAGTCACTAATCACTATAGTGCCATCCCCGGAGCACAGGTTATCTGACTGATTGAGTAAAGAATCCCTCGTGTTTCTGGCCTATTTAGATATAGTTTTGAAGGATTTATATTAATATTAAATGATTTATCATGATTTAATTGACTGACTACCCGTACACGTATATAATATCAGCTGGCTGGGATCGATCAACAGAAAACGAAACAAAAGAAAGATGTGATTACAGAAAATGTATACTTTGTTCACATAATGGGATACTAAACTAGGTTTTGTAGAAGAGGAATCTAGAATATTTTTTTCTTCCTCACGGTCGACCAATTATTTCAAAGGTAGATTATAGCGTTTACATAGTTTCTTGGGGCCAGTCAGCATCTTGGGGCCGGGGGCAAATTCCCCCTTTGCCCACATTATAATCCGCTACTGAAGAAAGTAATAGCAGCCCTCTCTATATTGGCAAATCCCATAGGCGGATCCAGAAGTGGTGACAGGGGGCTTAATTGAAGCAATAGGGCTTAATTTGGAGGCCCATACATCCTAGTTAAACGAAATTACAGAATATTTTCGTTAAAACTAACGAAAATATCACGACTTAACCTAACCAATTATCAAGGGCGTACAGTTGATCTATTATTAATTATAACATTGTTTGTTTCTGGAATAGTATTTACTATTTACTAATAGATCAACTGTACGCCCTTGATAATTGGTTAGGTTAAGTCGTGATATTTTCGTTAGTTTTAACGAAAATATTCTGTCAAAATTGGTGGTGGGGGAGGGGGAGAAAACCTACAAGTACCAGGTTAGGTGGTACTTACGTATTATCAGGACTACCAAAGTGTTTATTATGTATTTTTGCTCTCGTCATTTTCATTTAAACTAACGAAAATATCACAACTTAACCTAACCACTCATCAAGGGCGTACAGTTGACCTAACCGGGCATTCAGTTGACCTAACCGATTAGGTCAACTGTACGCCCTTGATGATTGGTTAGGTTAAGTTGTGATATTTTCGTTAGTTTAAACGAAAATGAAGAGAGCAAAAATACATAAACAGTTTGGTGGTCCCGATAATAGTTTGGTAGTCCCGATAATACGTAAGTACCGGTTAGGTTAGTAATAACATACATTTTACGGGTGCGAAATTTAGTTATTAGGGTGTGTTTTCATGTGCTTTATTCAGAAATGCTACTCATTTGCCCCGTGTTTACTTGAAAATAAAACGACAAAAAAAAAGATTTTTTTCGTACTTTCAATTAAACGCGGGACAAATGAGTGGCATTTCTGAGGAAAGCACATGAGAACACACCCTAATAACTAACTTTCGTACCAAAAGTCGAGGTGGGTCTATTTGCTGCATATTACCAATTGCTACAATTAAGCCTCCTGCACCCCCCCTCTGGATCCGCCTATGGAAAATCCTATTCTTCATCATGTTGAAACATTTTAGAATGGTTATACATGCATACGAAACCAAATTTACACGATCCTGTTTTGCAGTATTCGCTTATGGTCCATCTTTTAGGTTCCTTACGAGTCCTGTGAGATTTAATTGCTTTCTTGTGCAGGGGGTATTTCTTCGTATAAGCCTTAAACTCTAAGGTTTCTTCCGCACCGACCTTTAGTGCGTTCCCTTCGGTGTCCTGAGTCTCATTTTCATTCGTGGCGGCGTTGTCTGTCGTTTCTTGTCTTTTTGTTGGTGAACTTGTTGCAATTATATCTTCTACTTCATCATTCTCCTTTTCCATTTATATTACTTTTCTGTGGTTTTCCACGAAGCCATAAAAGCCAATGATTTTATTATTCGTTCTATTCAGCATTTTTATAGCCTCTTTTAGAAGTTTATGCATTTGTAGTGCTTATAAATGCATTGCACATAATACATTTTAAACCAGTGGTCTTGTACGCTTCATTTTCGCAGTTTTAGAATTGGTACACAGTGCATTCCATTAAACATAGTTTGTCTCTATTCAACTTTATGGATTTAAAGCAACTTTACACATTTTTTTTCGTACATTTTTACATATTTTTTTTTCCTTTCTTTCCTTTTCGTTCTACAAGGTTTGTATTGACGCCCCCCACCCCTCACTCCCCAACCATAATTTTCTCGCTCCTCTAAATTTAAAAGTCTAGCTGTGCCTAATATATATATACACACACACAAATGATATTGACACCACCTTGAACTTTTATTGAACGAATTGATTTTACTTATGTTCAAATTTTTTACGCCGAAGATCAAAGAAAATGAAAGTAAATAGTAACATACTGAAGAGATGTATTTCGATATGAAGTGGGAGAGGGGGGAGGGAGGGGTAATGTTATGTAAGAACCCCTTAGCGGAAAATAAAACGTGGGTTAAAGGAGAAATTAGTACACTATATAGAGTCTGTGTTGACTATGTACGTTACAAAAGTTTGGCACGAATTGCTCAATCGTAGATTCAGGTTTGGTAAAGCGATAGACTTTTTTCTTCTTCTTTTTCTTCTTCTTTTAAAGAATGAAGTAATTTCACTCATTTGCTTGGTTTGTTTTTCTTTATAAAGCGTATGAATTGAGAGCACTTATGAAAAGAGTGATGACGCCATAATAATGTAATTATCCAATGGCAAAAGTCATTACTTCTTTCTGAGTTTATTCTATACCTTGGCAACCTTGGTTTTGCTTCCGACCGAATTGTTCATTCTGACGAAGGTCAAGTTTGTTGCCCTACCACGACCCACACCGCCCGGACTCGATCTCAGACCTCCTGATCAGCAGCCTAGCGTATTAGCCACCAGACTACCCACGGTACTTATTTATCTACCAACCAATTAGATTATCTACCAACCAAATCGCTGATTTGTAGTCAGCGATGCTAATCACTACACCACCGAAGCTCATAACCAATAATTTCCTTCATATATTCTCAACCTGGTGCGTACATACACTTTTTATCCACGGTACAGTTCACTGACAAATGTCCTTAACTGGGTTAGGTTCGGTTGCGCTAGGTTAGGTTAGTTATAGATTAAATCAGGTTAGGTTGGGTTAAGGTGTTATTTGAGTATCGATATGAAGTGAATATAGATTATACTCAACGCGTAAACAATCCGTGTCAACCCATTCTTCTAACTCAGTGCTGTCCAACTTCTATAAAGCGCGGCCAAGATGTTGCCTATAATCATACACTGTTGGTTAATACGACTTAGGAACCCGCTGAATGTTGTTCTCCCTACTAGAAATGACAAAATAGGGAAGAAAATTCAGAAATGAAATTTGGCAAAATTCCATTCCGCGGGCCGCCAGTTGGACAGCGCTGTTCTAACTAATTGTTTTCAAACTGTGTTCTGAGGAACCCTGGAGTTCTACGAGAGGTTGTGAGGTTCCGCGAAAAATTTTTGGTAATGGCGAAAATTTCCGTTTTGTAGCCACCAAAGTTTTGAAATGACATTTGAATATTTTAAAGAAGCTGATATTCACTTATGATGATTTTCATTGATTTCATCACTAAAGTTTGGGATCGAAAGTTGAGCATCACAAACTTTCCCACGTGACTGTTAAAATTCTCAGGCTTTTTTTCAACAACTTATTTGTGATTGGGTTTTTCCCACATACCCTACCACAAAATGAAATATCGCAGTAGGCTTGATGTCGAGCCTAATACGCATCAACAACTGTCGACTGTCACTCCTAACTTTAAGGAGCTCTGCGTAGATAAACAGACACACGCATCACATTGATTGTGGTCATACACAGTATATACTCGTGTGTGTGTGTATATAATTTTTTTTTGCCTCTTCAACGGTATATTACAAACTGTAAGGTTTATTATAATATGTTTATTTTAGTGTAGAGTTCCGCAACATGGATTACAATTTTGAAAAGGTTCCCTGGTCTAAAAAGTATGAAAACCGCTTTTCTAACTTGTTACCCACAGTTTGCGCGACTGGTTGAAAACGATCAGTTTTCCTCTCGGAATCTCTTTCACAATTATCTTCATCTTCAACCACTTCATGAAGGGCCTCGACAAGTGCATCGAAGCCGAGGACGAGCTTTTGAAGAAGGAGAAAGAACTGAGGAAGGCTTTGAAGGAAGAGAAGAGGGCGAAAGAGGGAGAGGAAGAAGACGAGGAGAAATCCAAAATAAGAAAAAGAAATCCGAAAATAACCGTGAAGGAAGATTAACTAGTAAATTACTGGCAAATAAATTATTGTAAATTATGGCGTCTAATTTCTTACGCGTTAAATCAAATGTAGTTTTTATGTCTTTCGTCCGTAATTTTATTTGAAACAAAATTCTATAAATCATATATTAATATAAAAATATTATAAAAATATAAAAATATTATAAAATTATATAATGAGTAAAAATATAAACGTTATATATGAAAATGTACAACGTAAAAAGTGTATTAAGCAAATTATCGTATGTAACCAACAAGTTACCAACCATATGTTTACCGTATGTTACCAACCAAACCAACCAAGGTTATGTATAATATATGAACTAAATTTCCGAGTAACGAGTTAATATTGGTTCAATGCTGGACCATTGCATTAATATTGAACCCATATTGGCTAATTTATTTTGTTACTTGGGTTATTGTTATTATAATGGCTACCCCCTTAACCCTCACCCCACCCCTACTCATATAAAAAACAAAGTTTGGGGGGGGTTAATTAATTGATGAGAAATGGCGGGTTTATTACATAAAGATAAAAACGCGATAATTATTTGATAAGAACGATAATAACATTATTTTCTCATATACAAACAGTGTAAAAAACTTGCTTGTTCCTAAGTCTTTAATTTTACCAAGTGCTGACGTCAAGATGAAAAGAGATGTCCTTATCTTTCCGAGATGAACTATTTCAAGGGTTTTTGAGGTCCAAGAGATGAAGTTTCATATATATATATATATATATATATGAGAATGGGAATTCCACAGAATATAATGAAAAATTATACCTTAGTGGTTAGTACAAGCAATATTTGCATAAATACATATCTTGTATATTATTTTTGACTGAGGTAAAATATACTGAAAATAAGATAAGGAAGTAGTTTTTGGCGAATTTCCTGAAATATTGTATATTCCCCAATACAATACCTTTTACATTACCCAAATTTTGTGTAAATTCGTTGATAGAGAGAAGAAATATTTTGAGGATGTGAAAGACTGACTGGAGGTATGAGGCTACAAGGAAGATTTGTTAAGTTACATAACAGTATATGGAATGTCTAATATAGTTGGATGTAACGTACGTGTATTTTTACGTATAATAGATTATATATTTTAATTTATTAATATAGAAAAGTTACAGTGAAGTTTTTAGAGCAAGTATTTCCCTCGTATCTCGTTGCTGGAACTGTTTTCATGTGAAATGATGACTCGTATCTTTGTATTAAAATATGATCTTTGAAATGCCTACAGAATATATTATTTAGTTACATTTCGTGTATGACTGTATTTACCTAAATACTAACCAATAAAGTAATTGAATTAATTATTTCAATTAGTTGAATAATTGATTATTTCGTGTTATTTCATTGATAATGGTGAGCACATTATAGCCATTTTGACAATTTTTTAGGCGGGAAGGAGGGGCCAAGGGCAAATGCCTCCAAAAGCGCAACCCCCCATAGAAGAAAAAGAGAGCCAAAATCAAGGTTTAGGGTTTTCAAGATGCCTAGACACTCTGCGTTTGAAAGATAGGAGGTCATAGACAGGAGGAAAGATGGATTGAGGAAGAGTGTTCCAGAGTTGACCGGTTAAGTAGATGAAAGACTGAAAATACCGATTAACCTTTGCATTAGATAGCTGGACAGACTAGGAATGAGAAAGTGTAGAAAGTCTGGTAATGCGTGCTCTCCTTAAAGAAGGAGGCATGCAGATAGGGAGTTCAGAAGAGCAATGTCCGTTATGATAGCGATAGTAAAGAGAGAGTGAGGCAACATTGCGGTGAAGAGAGAGAGATTGAAGACAATCAGTAAGAGGCGGGGAATTGATGAGAAGAAAAACCTTTAATTCCACCCGATCAAGTACGGCTGTGTGGGTTGAACCACCCAACACATGAGAAGCATACTCCATACAGAGGCGAACAAGACCCCTGTACAAAGACAGCAACTGAATGGGGTTGAAGAAACTGCGGAGGCGGTACAGCACACCTAACCTCTTAGGAGCTGTTTAGAAAGAGAGTATATGTGATCTTTCCAGGAAAGATCACGAGAAAAGGAAACGCCAAGAATGTTAAGAGAAGAGGAAGGATTGAGTTGTGTGTTGTTGAAGGTAAGAGGATAGTCGTGTGGAAGATTGTGACGAGTAGACAGATGGAGGAACTAAGTTTTTGAGGCATTGAAAGCCACAAGGTTTTCTCTGCCCCATTCAGAGATAGCAGAAAGATCAGAGGTCAGGTGCTCCATAGCCGTACTACACGAATCATGGAGTGACTGTTGAGAGAGACGCTTTGGGAAGCGAGTGTAGAAGTGAAGAGTGGAATCATCGGTATAGAAGTGAATAGGACAGGAAGTGCTGAATTAAAAGATCATTAATAAATAAAAGGAAAAGAGTGGATGACAGGACAGATCCCTGAGGAACACCACTGTTAATAGCTTTAGGAGAAGAACAGTGGCCATTTACAACTGTAGCTATAGATCGGCCAGAAAGGAAATTAGAGATGAAGGAACAGATAGAAGGATAGAAACTGAAGAAGGGCAGTTTAGAAATTAAAGATTTGTGTCAGACTGTATCAAAAGCTTTTAATATGTTAAGCGCAATAGCAAATGTTTCATTGAAATCCCGAAAGGAGGATGACCAAGAGTCAGAGAGATATGCAAGAAGATCGCCAGTAGAGCCAGAGCCGGATTTAGACGTGTGGAGGCCCTGGGCAGCCTCCATGTGGAGGCCCCCCTACCTTAGGGGAAGACATAATTGAAGTCATCCATAAGATTCATAATATAATTAACATACATACACTTTCAAAACATCGTGCACTCTTGTGTCTGTCCATTCCACTCATTTCTGCAAAAAATGAAAGCCTCGGGTTACTCGGGTATTCCATTATAGTGAGAGTAGGCCTAAAAGAGTAATAATAATCAGTACACAACAAATAGTAATTGGTAAAAGTTTATGTACTACAGTGGTATTGGATGCGCGTGTTTTTTTGTTGATCATCTATCGGGTTTTTCTAGTTTCGGGTTTTTTCTATTTTGATAATGGCTTGTCAATATGTGGAGGCTCCCAAGATGTGGAGGCCCATGGGCAGCTGCCCACTTTGCCCACTCCTAAATCCGGCCTTGAGTAGAGCGTCCCTTGCGGAATCCATACTGACGATCTGAAAGAAGTTTCTGAGAAGAAAAGTGTTTAAGAATATTCCTATTAAGGATAGATTCAAAAACTTTGGAAAGGCAAGAAATCAAAGTAATTGAACGAATTGGAATTATACTCGTAATTCCTTTAAAACATCGCATTCAGACATCAAACACTTTTGGCCAATAAATTATTATAATCAATATATTAAAGTAATTTATTTGGTACTTTTCCGTTATACCCCGGCAATTTCTTATTTCCCGGTTAGGTCAACTGTACGCCCTTGACAATTGGTTAGGTTAAGTCGTGATATTTTCGTTAAATATTCGTTAGTATTTCGCTAAAATATTCCTTAGTTTTAACGAAAATATCACAACTTAACCTAACCAATTGTCAAGGGCGTACAGTTGACCTAACCGGGAAATAAGAAATTGCCGGGGTATAGCGGAAAAGTACCATTTATTTCACTAATGGCATGTGAAATTCTATAAACACAATTAACGTATGTTGTCGCATTTTACACGAACAGTGTGATATTACCAAGATGAAAATTAATATAAATATATATATAGCTAGAACACTATATTAGTAGTCCAAAGCTGGGCACTTGCGGTTTTTTTTGCGGTACTGCGGTACTGCGGTACTACCGCACTACCAAACCGGTACCGCATAACGCAGTACCGCAAAGGATCGCTGAAAGTACAGCCTGTACTTTCAGCGATCCTTTGCGGTACTGCGTTATGCGGTACCGGTTTGGTAGTGCGGTAGTACCGCAGTACCGCAGTACCGCAAAAAAAACCGCAAGTGCCCAGCTTTGATTAGTACAGTATAACGAATTTCCATGTTGGACTGTGACGTATATTATTTCAGTGAATAATTTTTTAGACTATTTTGGACATTTCTGCTTGACTTCAGCAAATGTGTGAATGTTATCCCGTTTCTAATGTTTCGTGTTCATTTTGTAGATATACTGTAGTTTACAAATTATGTAAATTAAAATACAAATAAAATGAACGAGTTTATCTGTAATACAAACTTCCACAGTGTATGCGCGTGTATAATATATATATATATATATATATATATATATATATATATTATATATATATATATCTGGCGCAACCCGAATTAATGCAACAAAACACGTTATTGACATATGTTGCATAAAAGAATTATAGTAGGCAACAATTCATAACTCATTTACTCGTTGTGTTTTATTTATACGAAAGATATTGAGGTGACCCAATTCTTCATACCTGAAGATAATTGGATCTTGTTGTAACGTAAGCCTATAAATAAATCAACGTTTGCTCTTTTGGGTGAAGGAAAATTTACAGTTCGGTTTATATATATATCTTCCACTCATGTACAAAACTCCAAATGGGAATAAGTTTCGGTCAATTTTCTTGCCTGTATATGGGCTGAACGTGCCAGGGCACCTTAGTGGATAAGGTGTCGGGTAGTAAATCTGAATTTTCTCTATACTCTTCTGAAATTTTAAGTGATTTTCTTAGAATCGACAACTTTTGAGATTGACTGATCTGCCAGTTCAACATTGTCGATGATTGAACTTCCGAGTTGTTGATCAACCATATTTGTTTTATTGGATGGTGAGTTTTCATTAAATCACTCGTTTTAATTATAATAATTGGTACTTGTAGGTTATCTCCCCCACCAATTTTGACAGAATATTTTCGTTAAAACTAACGAAAATATCACGACTTAACCAATTATCAAGGGCGTACAGTTGATCTATTAGTAAATAGTAAGTACTATTCCAGAAACAAACAATGTCATAATTAATAATAGATCAACTGTACGCCCTTGATAAGTGGTTAGGTTAAGTCGTGATATTTTCGTTAGTTTTAACGAAAATATTCTGTCAAAATTGGTGGGGGGGGGGGGGGGAGATAACCTACAAGTACCTAATAATTTATTGCATTAAATCATTAGTATAAGCATTTTAACCCTATATGGACAACTGTTAAAAATTTCTAACTTTTCATATACACTCATTTATAACTTAACCCTACAGAAAATTCTGTCCATAGAGGGTTAACTACCCTAGCCTATAACCTTACTTAGCCCTAGCACAACATATAGTTTATCGTAAGAAGTAGTTGTGTCTCAAGACAGTCACTCTCAAGTAAGTGTTAATTTATGGCAAACTAATTGAGCATTAATAAGATGCTATATTAATACTGCTTAAGACGTAATAAATTATATTAACTAAAACATAAAATTATACAAGCAAAAACATTAGAAATAAAGTTATGTCAATGTTTCATGTCCATCCCGAGGAAGTAACGTTTCGGTTAACTGAATTATTTGGGATGCATAGAAACGAAATCGATTCCACGTGGAATTGCACCTGGTCAGAATATGAGAAATCTCGGAGTAGGAAGCTCAGATGAGATTATTTTCAAATAAGCTTATTCGGACCTTTTCCAGTTTGTGTACCGTTTTTCATATAATTATTTTTGAGAATATTTTGTTAAAACTAACGAAAATATCACGACTTAACCTAACCAATTATCAAGGGCGTACAGTTGATCTATTATTTTATTAATTATAACATTGTTTGGTGCTGGTTAAGTGTGCGGTCTACCTATGATTGGTTAGGTTTAATCATGATATTTTCGTTAAAACTAACGAAAATATCATGACTAAACCTAACCAATCGTCAAGGGCGATTGACAATGGGATGTAAACAAACAATTAGTAAACAAGATAAGAAGCTATAATTAAAAGGTAGACCGCCGAATCGTAGGTAGACCGCACACTTAACCAGCACCCATTGTTTGTTTCTGGAATAGTATTTACTATTTACTAATAGATCAACTGTACGCTCTTGATAATTGGTTAGGTTAAGTCGTGATATTTTCGTTAGTTTTAACAAAAATATTCTCAAAAATAAATTATATGAAAAACGGTACACAAACTGGAAAAGGTCCGCTTATTCCTGTTCCCATTTCCAGTCAAGGAACTCCCACTTTGTCATTGCTGCTGCATTAGATCAGTAGAGATTTAGATTCACGGTTAGGCTACTTTTAGTCAGAGCCGGATTAAGGCTGTGAGTGTGATGGGCCAAAAGCTAATAAGAGGGAAGGGCCTATATATGTATATAATTCATAAAATCTTCAAACAAATAGAAATATATTTATCCACATTTAACAACTAACAAAAATCAAAGCTATGTACATTAAAAAACCCAGCAAAAACAGCATAAAATTCAAACAGAATGATTTCTTCCTTCCTGACTTTAAACTGTGATATCAAACAAAACATCCCCCTTTCTCCGACATGCTGAATGATCATTACACTTGGTCCAAATTCCCAACGTCTGAAAAACAGTTTTGGAAACAGATTAACCCTTTGAAGCCAATCATACAAAAATGGATGAAAATCCTACATATGTACATATCGACAATAATACACCATCAGATATAATGACATAAAAAAAACCCTCTTAATTAAAACTAAAAACTCTTATTTTCCACCTCTGAAGATATAATTATGCAGTTATATATGATATTACTTAACCAACTTCGTGACAAAGATTTAGGGTTTATGATATAAAAATCACGGCCTAAACTTGAGGACTAAAAATATGAGGGCCTAAGGCTACAGCTTAATATTAGATTAATGATTTGATCCGGCCCTGCTTTTAGCCACCATATATTATATTGTGGTGCGCGTATGCGCGCGCGCGCATATCGTCACCCGAAATTAAGTAACTGAAATAAAATCTGAGTTGAATTACAAAAATGCTTTTAATCCTTGAATTAAGTTAAAAGTTGCTTCACAAAATCTCTGACAATTAATATACATATTTTTTACCGAGATTTTGTGGCAGGTTTTACGCAGAATTCAGCTAATTAAATCGCGTTTTCTTCTGATATCTTATCTTCCTCTTCTACGTACACGCATACACACATCCACACCCACACGCATGTTTGGCTACCTTACGAAACCGCGACATTTCACATTTACAATTGGGGATGGTGACATTGAACCTAATCGAAATAACCTAATAAACTGAACTTCATCTAACCTAACCTAGCGTAACCGCTAACATCGCGATGAGTTCCGAATGTATCCTAAAATCTAAATATTGTTGTGGTTTCGTAAGGTATCCAAGAACACATACACACAAATAAATGGCATACAATACTTAACAGATAGAAAGATCAAATATTTTTCAAGTTAATTGATGAAGGGGCAAATCTATCCAATTTGAAGTTGAAAAACCTGAAGATAAACAATCGGTATGATTGCTTTGAAGATAAATTCATTCTCTTTTATCTCAAATGAAAACTGCAGATAATAAAATACAGCTTATATACATCATAATATTATTAAATTATTAAATTGATGAGATGATGATGATTCGTGTTGCATATAGGCATAAACACATCTTTTCAAGGTCATTAGCGCGTGCTTATGCATAATTATGCATTCAGCCTTGCTTTATATATACGAGTGAACCTTACCTTATGAACCTTATGTTGTTTCGTGTGTTGGTCTCTCTTCACACGGAGGTCAAGCTGGTGGCCCCGCCTCTAGGTCTGGCCTGGTGGAGGAGCGAGTTACTTTCTTGCGCTCTCCACCGTACATAGCCAGGCACGCCCGGCTCATCTGGTACTGTCCTGAGCCAGGCATCCAGTCTTTTCTTGAAGACTTCAACTTTGACCCCCGTTACGTTTCTGAGGTCCTTAGGAAGCTGGTTGAAAAGTCTTGGCCCCCTGACAACCAAGCTATTTTCCTTCAGGGTTGAGGAGGTCCCTTGTCGTGCTTTTAATTTTGGGAACACTACACATTCTGCCTTTCCTATTTTCCAGTGTTGTTTGAATGGTAATTGGGTTTAGTTTTAGGTTTGGTACCAGTTTTTCGATCATTTTCCATATGTAGATTATGATGTACCTCTCTCTTCTTTTCCAGTGAGTACAGATTTAGTTTACGTAGTCTTTCCCAGTAGTTGAGTTCTTTGCAGCCATCAATCTTGGCTGTGAAATGCCTTTGCGTTTCTTCTAGTTTATTAGTTTCTTCCTTTTTATATGGGGACGTCAAAACTGAGCAGTATTCAAGTTTTGGTATAATCAGTGTTTTTAGCAGGGGAATCATTACTGTCCTGTCCCTTCTCTTGAACGTTCTTAGAACCTGTCCGGCGACTCTTTTTGCTTTATTTATCGCTATCTGATTTTGTGTTTCGAATTTCGCATCATCTGTCATTATTACCAGAGATCAATCGCTTTCATGCTTCTCTGAATTTCCTGTCTATCTGGAGCATAATATGCAGTCTGTTTAAGTTCTTCTTTTCTACCATATCTCAAGAGCTGAAATTTCTCGGCGTTGAATGACATGTTGTTGTCTTCTGACCATTTGTATATTTTGTTCGTGTCCCTCTGCAAGGCCTCCGCGTCATGTACATCGCTGATTTTCTGCTGATCTTTGTATCGTCTGCAAAGGATGTTACTATACTATTGCTGTTTACTCCGCTGTCTATGTCTGTTAGCATGATAATGAACAGGAGTGGGGCCAGTACTGTCCCTTGTGGTACTGAGCTGCGTACTTCCGATTCTGATGATGATATACCTTGAATTTTGACGACCTGCAGACGATCACTAAGGAAGTTGTAGATCCATTTTCCCACTTTGCCTGTTATTCCCATGTCTTTAATTTTATGTCGTATTATACCATGGTCACATTTATCGAAAGCTTTAGCAAAATCTGTGTATATAACATCGTAGTTGTCATTGCCTTCCAATGCATCTAGGATATTGTTGTAGTGCTCTATTAGTTGTGATAGGCATGATCTACCTGATCGGAATCCATGCTGATTTTCGTTGAATCTTTCCCGTGTCTCCAGGAAATCATAAATTTTATGTCTAACTATTCTTTCAAATACTTTGGTGAGGTGGGACGTCAATGACACTGGTCTATAGTTCTTTGCTTGAGATCTGTCCCCTCCTTTATATATAGGGGCAATGTTTGCTCTTTTCAAGATGCTCGGTATTTCCCCAGTGTCTAGGGATCTTCTCCATATCCAGTATAAAGGTGTAGCTATTTCATTTTTACAGTTTTTAATCAATAATGCGTTCCAATTGTCCGGACCTGCAGCTGAATGTAGTTTCATTTGTTCTATAGCTCTCGCTACATCTTCTGGTGTAAACTCAAAGTCTGTTATATACTCTCCTTGCAATTCCTCTTCAAAGAATGCATTTATGTCAGGTATCGCTTTGTCACTTTTTGGGGTACTGAAAACTGATTCATATTGAGCTCTCAATGTATCAGATATTTCTTTTGGATCGTCGGTTAGTTCATTATTTCCCGTCCTTAAGGGCCCAATAGCGGCGCGTGTATATATATATATATATATATATATATATATATATATATATATATATATATATATATATATATATATACACACACACACACACTGGTGTTCAAAATTATGGAAACACTTCTTAAAATGCTGATTAGGTAATAATAATAGAATTCTTTTAATTCTTTTTATACGTTACAGGAAGTAAAATGATATGTCTGTCCAATTAAGGAGCTTTCAAATGTGATGTTTTTGTTACATGAAGATTTACGAACAATTAATCAATATTGAAAGAAATTGTATTTAATGGTGACATCACGTTTTGATTCAAATAATTGTTTATGTTCACGGAAATATTGATATTATTGGTTAGAATGTTTTTCTGTTATTTGTATTTATACAGTTTATCCCATTTTCCTTCAAAAATGTAATTTGACTCGTGAAACTTGCACCTGAACATTGGTAACATCGTGCCCTTCTCTTACGGATATCTCTGTATAATGGCTCTTGCAAAGGAAATATCATACGAAAATAGATTCAAGATTAATTAATACCTTCTTGATGAAGAACTACAGAGACAAATAGCCAATAAAGTGGGAGTTTCATTCTCGACGGTGAGCAAATCCCTCTCTCGTCATTCGCAAAATGGGAGTGTAATGGACGAAATAAGCCGACGGTGAAAAAGGAAGACCTCGGAAAAAGGAGAGAAATACATGATTTTGTTGAGCAAATGCAACAGAAAGAATATTAGCGTTCGAAATAGCTGCTGAAGTGAATGCGTCACGCAACAGCACCATTTCTACTTCAACAGCGA
Source organism: Bathynomus jamesi (assembly GCA_023014485.1). NCBI lineage: Eukaryota > Metazoa > Arthropoda > Malacostraca > Isopoda > Cirolanidae > Bathynomus > Bathynomus jamesi. Next base: position 417,106 of record JAJOZX010003181.1, on the reverse strand, counting down.
ATAGATGTCCGAGGGAGGTTGGTTTAATGGGTCGGGTTGCTACTAGAAAGCCGCTTTTGACAGTCTTAGAGCGATCATTTCTTGTGATTTTATGCCAATTTCAAACGTTTGGCTCTATTTCTTCGTCGCAAAAGCGGCTTTCTGGTAACAACCCGGCCCATTAAACTAACCTCCCTCAAACGTCTCTTCGATGTTAAAGTAGAAGTGCTGCTGTTGCGTGATGCATTCACTTCAGCAGCTATTCGAACGCTAATATTCTTTCTGTTGCATTTGCTCAATAAAATCATGTATTTCTCTTCTTTTTCCGAGGTCTTCCTTTTTCGCCGTCGGCTTACTTTGTTCATTACACTCCCATTTTGCGAATGGCGAGAGAGGGATTTGCTCACCGTGAAGAATGAAACTCCCACTTTATTGGCTATTTGTCTCTGTAGTTCTTCATCAAGAAGGTATTAATTAATCTTGAATCTATTTTTGTATGATACTTCCTTTGCAGGAGCCATTATACAGAGATATCTGTAAGAGAAGGGAACGATGTTACTAAACAATGTTCAGGTGCAGGTTTCACGAGTCAAATTACATTTTTGAAGGAAAATGGGATAAAAAGTATAAATACAAATAACAGAAAAATATTCTTACCAATAATATCAATATTTCTGTGAATATAAACAATTATTTGAATCAAAACGTGATGTCACCATTAAATACAATTTCTTTCAATATTGATTAATTGCTCCTAAATCTTCATGTAACAAAACACCACATTTGAAAGTAGACAGAATTAAAAGAACTCTATTATTATTACATAATCAGCATTTTAAAAAGTGTTTCCATAATTTTGAACGCCAGTATATATATATATATATATTAGTGGTGGACCGGATATCCGCGTCCGCATCATATTTAACATCCGCATCCGCACTTCTGATTGCGGATGTTATACGGATATTTCCTCTAATAAATTATGCAATTTACAATTAAATTAGTTTATAAATTAGCTTATAAGGCCCAGTCATGCACATTTCATGTAAAGTATTAATATAATTATTAATGAACAAACAAATATATAAACCTCAAAATATAAATACCTGGTAACAGAAAATTGAGTGAAACTTCTCATTGAATTTTCTGTGGCTGAAACTCTTGAGAAAGTTATTATTTTTATCATAATGAAAACATTAATATTAATTTTAATTCTTATGCCTTGCCTGCCATAATACTAATATCACGAAATTTGAAAAATTGTCATATATTCATAATTCTATATTATATTGATAGATTAACTAAATATCCGCATCCGCAGACGTTGAAAAACTGACATCCGGTCCACCATTAATATATATATATATATATATATATATATATATATATATATATATATACAGGGTGTCCGTAAGTCTGGACCCATAGGGAAAAATAATAAAATTACAAAATAGTCCAAAAATTTATTTATAATATATTTTTTTATTATTTTATTATTATTTTTATTATTTTTTTATTATGATCTTACTCCGCTGGAGTTTTATTTGTGGGGCCACTTGAAAGCCAAAGTGTACGAGGTCAAACTTCAGAACATTTTCCACCTTAAAGCACGCATTGTGGAGGGCGTGTCAAGAAATTTCTGCGACTGTGATTCAGAAAGTGCTGTCGCAGTGGAGATTGCGTCTTCAACTATGTGTGCGACACAACGGCGGACACTTTGAACAGATTATGTAATAAATTTTTGGACTATTTTGTAATTTTATTATTTTTCTCTATGGGTCCAGACTTACGGGACACCCTGTATATATACAGTATATATATATAATTGACCCTATCAAAGTTCAAACCCACCACTCTTGAATAGAAGGTGAGGGCGAACTCGTATGTTCCAATATTTATGTCCTATCGCCCTCACCTTCTACTATATATTTGGTGGAAGAAAACCTGGTGGGGGCAATTTTTTTATCGTGAAAAATCGTGCATGTTCGCCCATGATATTCCATATATATTAGTGATGTAGCGGATGTCATTTTTTTTACATCCGCGGATGCGGATGCGGATGAGGATGTTTGATTTCAACATCCGCGGATGCGGATGTCTACATTTTCGTTATTTTTTAGGATATATTCGAGATTTGTTGTGTTTAACGTATATAATAAGTTATTATATAGAGAGAGCTGTAGCTATAATGTAGTATAATTGATTAATTGTACAATAATTGCTGTACTTTTCTCTGAACATAAAAATAATATCAAGCATCTAACTAATATAGAAATCAATTAGTGAATTCGTCTGCAAATAAATTCGTTATATTTTGTTGAGTTTCAGCCACAATTAGAAACCATAATTGTGTTACCAGGATGCGGGACGTGAACCCAACTCAAATGCACCCCACCGACCTCTTTCCCCAACCTCCACCCTTATAGAAAGAGATCTTTAATTAGCTTGATAACTATTTATATTAAGTTTAAAGTTTTATTAGGCATATTTATAAATGAGTAATTAAAATAAAGTAAACTAAGATGTTCATCGTTTAATGTTCAAACTTAATTATAGGAAGGTTATGCTTAAGGAACATTAATTTTTCTGCCTTTTCTGCTGCCAGTCTGTTTCTCTTTCATCATATATTAATCCAGCACTGCTAAATAATCTCGCTTGGTACGTTTGTTGGAGGACAGGCTAAATGTTCCTTGCAAGTTTACTCAAGTATGGATAGATATTCTGCGTATTTTTCCACCAACTAATAGGATTGTCACATGCAGCCAGGCGTTTTCTTGGTGATAGCTCTCGATCATTTTTACTACATCTTTTGACATCGCGCGTAGGTCTCGTCATTGCTGCTTGACTCAAGAAACTGAAAGACAGATTCTGTGATAGATTTGCTTGTTGAAGGTGTTGGTTCTGTCACTGAAACTTTTATTCTTTTGGTGGGTGGCGAAGCGACAGATTCAAGAGATTGAAGCTCTTCAACTGCTTTGCCAAGTGATGATTTAACTCGTTCTAATGTACTAGGTGAAAATAACTTAGCTTTGTAACATGGATCTAAGTAGGTTGCAAGAGAGTAACTTCATACAAGAACAGCCTCTCGTCTTGTCGCTTGCATCACTTTTGCGCACAATGAACTAGTTCTATTAATATAGTAGAATTTGATAATTTCCGCTTATTAATTACATTTTATCTCAACGGTCCACATCCGCACGACATCCGCAGTCCAAAGTGCGGATGCGGGTGCGGATGCGGATGCGAGAAAATGTGCGGATGTTCCGCGGATGCGGATGTGACCTACATCACTAATATATATATATATATATATATATATATATATATATATATATAACCAGATGAATGGAAAAAAGGACATTAAAAAATATTGGAACGTAAGAATTAGTGCGAAATCTTACAGCCAAGGTAAAGATTGTTTATATCAAGACATAAGTGAAAAGATGCTTCGTATGATTGGTGCTCCCAATTCTTTATTCGTGGTTGAGTGATTGCGTACTCAGACTTTAGCCGCAGTGAGAAACAGTTATAGATTGTTCAGAATCTCAGAGTTACACATGGCATGGCTCATAATAGCAAACATAAAAACATAAAAATAAGTTTTTGGTGCTTAGGAAGACCATCAGCTGTTATAGAACGGACCAAAAGGCCCTTCCCTGTGGGATAAGGTCGAATCCATACGCGAGTCTTACCAGCATCGCCAATGCTGTAAATTTTTTATTAACACCATTTCTATTAATTTGGATACAATGGACTCGTGGCTCCTCGCTGAAAGCCTTTACTTGCGAGAACAATTTTAACCCTCAAAACCGAATAGGCCAATGAAATGATTCACAAGCCTTATGAATTTTGGAAATAGTCTCGGTTCGATCAATGTACGTCAAATGGCCACACATGCTCGTAAAGAAAGGCAGATCAAACCAAGAGAAGTTCTGCTTACAGTACAGCGTACATAGGGTTTTAGTGTTATAGTAGGAGCAGTAATATGGAATACTAGAAACGCCGACCTAGTATTCCCCTGAATTCCAGGAAATACGCAGCTACAGTATCTTTGAGGATCATCTTCCTTTGTTCCCCAAGGAAAACTCCGGTTTAATACCCGTATATTGCATGGAGACTCTACAACCTGTCACTTCTCACAATCCACAACTCAGCTCCGAGAAGCCAAGATATAATAATTAATCAATCAGGAGGGACAAAAATTAGCACAGCGCTCGGGTGAATTAATAAGGACCATTGCGCTAACTCCCAAATTATTATTATTACCAGTATCGCCAGGAGTCGAACCCCGACCTCAGAGTCTTCACTTCGGTTACAAGCCAAGCACCTCTGGGAACATCTTGATCGACAATTGCGGAAAACGAGGCAGGCATCCTCCCTTCTCTGTAGCAAATCTAAAGAAAATATTAACTGGACGTTGTCAAAATTTGGCAGTTCAAAATCTCATCGTATCGATGCTACATTGCTACATGTCGTCCAAGCTTTTCACGCAACATGTGGAAAGGCTGCATGATATTGACTGTATGTGTTTCTTGTGTATCATATCTCTTAGACATTTGTGTATACATTACAAGTATAACTACATTTATTTTGGGGTGCTCATTTTATTCTTGCCAGAATCTATAGTGTGTGTGTATAAACTAAGTGAAGGCCACATAAAATGTTTATGCATATACTGAGGTGTGTGTATTGTAGTAATGCTTAGTTAAGAATATTAAATTTGTTTAATTAAATAAGATAATGTTTAATGTAAAATTTACTAATAATTATGAAACAAATTGTTTAAAATGGGTAGGGTTGGTAATCCTAAATAGGCGGAGAGTGGACTACCTATAACGGTTTTTCAGTCTTGAGGCAGAACGCGTTACGCGTAGTTGGGAAAATGTAACGTAGAATAAATAAGTTGTGTGTCCCTCTCCGACCTAAATATATTTAGTAATATTTCATACTCGCATATCCCCTAATTAACTAAACCACTTTCGAAATTAATAAAACGTAATAAGTGTTAATAAGAGTATTAATAACCTTCCCCCCCTTCGTTTTGTAACGGTCTTTTAGAGTCAGAACTCGGCGTCGCTACCGGATAATTATACTGCACGGCGAAAATGAGTAACGAGAGTGTACAGTTAAATGAAATAAAGAGCAATAGAGATATAGTAAAGTAGGAAGAAGCGTAATAATAATGAAGAAAAGATATAATAAACCGTTCACTACATTCTGGTGCTAGCGGTGGATCTTACATCATATTTTGTGAGGCTTACCCACGTGTTAGTATTTCCATTAAAATTCTTAAAACCCGGTATAATAACAAATAGCGTTAATGAATATTTTATTTCGATTATTAAAATATCTAAATGCAAATTTTACCCCGTTTGCAGGCAAATTTTGCCTTAAAATTTCATTGTAAATAAAATTTAAAAATGGCGCTTCGCGTCCTGATAGCGTCCCTGACTCGCGCCTAAGAATTCAATTTGTTTCGTCCAGTTCCGTTGCTTTTCGTTTGTCCGACTCAGTATTGCGAGTCATTATTACGTTAAATTTTGTTCATTTCGGTTGGAGAGGGTATAGTTTGAAAATTATCGTGCTGCCTGAAGACTCAAATTTTTTTTTTCATCTCTACCCTTTCAGCTTACCTCTGTTGTTTACTTGTTTGTTTAAAACTTTGGAATTAGTAATTGTAATATAATAATAACGAAATATAGAAAAAAAAAAAAAAATTGTACGTAAGTATTGTTAGTTTAAATACAGTATGATACACAATTTATATGGTCTTTTCAAGTGTTTCAGCGAAAATTTGTATCGCATTTCTGGGTATATATACATATATAGTACAACCATTTCATGAACATGAGAAATTTTCTGGGTTTCATTAGCAGATTTTGATTATATTTCGATTGCCTGTATATAATAATAGGATTATTTTGTAAATATAGGTTTACGGGCTTTTTGCTTTGCTCGCTTCGCGCTAAAATAGGATTACGTTACAGTTAAGGGACAAATCGAAAAATAAATCTTAAAGATATTAAAAATTGTCAGATTGGGCCGTATAGGATTGTGTTAAATTTCAAAAATAAGCTACATTGGTTTAATGGAACTAGCGAAATTGTGTTGTGAAATTTTCTATAAAAGTTGTTTTGGATATTTTTTTATACTCATTAATTATATACAATTTGGTAGGTAAGCTGGTTATCTATTTTTTTTCCTCTGTTTCTTTCGTTCATTTCACGACAATTCCGACATATTTGGTAAAATGGCTATTGTATCGTACGTAAGAAGAATTTCTTGTAGGCCTATCGTAAAATATTGTTCGGAGATTAACCGTTATTACGGTATGTCTATTGAGTAGTAAATTTTTAGTTATTTAACAAAATTTTCATTGGTTTAACATAAATAAGCATAGGATTTTTCTTTAAAAGCACAAATGTTGACTTAAATTCTTAATAGCTCTTTTCGCGCATAACATGAATTTATTAAATATAGGCCTAAAAGCGGCAGAAAATTTTATTTTTATTTTGGCGGCCAATGTGAGTTACGGTACACATTTTACTAAATCTCGATATTATAATTTTTTTGAATTACAGAAATTTGTGTAGAAAAATTTTCTTTACGTTTTATAAATTCATTCAATAATCAAATTTATTTGTACAGATAGGCCGATTTTTATTTTTTTCCAGTTCAATGACAATGGTAAATTTTTAGTTCAAATTTAGATTGTATTCTAAAAAGGATGTTTTAATTTGAATTTTAATTTGGAATTAGAAATGAAAAATGTCCTTTTTTTTTAGTTTGAGCGTTTGCATGGAAAATATTACGAAATTATGTTAGGATATAATGCAGTTTCATTCGGTTAGGGATATTTGTATAGAGGTTCGCTTACAAACAAAGCGACCGCTCTCAATTAGGAAATGTTTTAGTTTTGTTTACAGTGGATTGCGTGTATTTTTTAGTGCATATGATCTATTCTTATTTAGTATAACGATAAAAATTTGTATTTTCACTTGGAAACGATAAATTACTGAGATTTCTGTGATTTGAAAACCATACTGAGGTTTCTGTTGAAGGAGAGAGTTGTATCTCAGATGTAATTTGCGAATTGCAAGTTCAATTCTTATGAAATTTGACGTTTCAAGTTGGAATTACTGTATTAAAATAATTTTTGGTAGTAATATTTAAATTTTTTTACTTTTTAATAACTGTTTAGAAAATTATTATTGTTTAAACCTTCAGTCGGAGTTAACTAGTGCATTTGAAACATTGACTCAAGTGTACACTCGGAAATGGAGCCTATAGATAGCCAGTAACGTTTTTGTGGCGTCTGTGTGCTCCTCCTCAAAGCAAGAGGGTTCATGATTGTCAGAGAATGGATGACATGAAGTTTCTGGGGTTCATTTTTGTCTTTTGTATTTAGAGGTATTGAGGTGATTTCTGACGATAGTTTGAACAATAATAATTCTTAAATTATACTAACAGTTACTATGTATGGGCGCTTTTATATTTATACTGTACAATTTTGTTTAGCGTTTTATGACTTTTTTTTATCTTCTCTGCTGTGACTGCCATAAGTGACCTTATTGGTAGCTAGATTTGATTAAATTTTTGCGAAATTTTTTTTTTTTTTCCGTGAATTTGGCCAGAGCAAATGTGTAGTTATTGTTTCGAAGTGAATTGTCGAAAGAATTTGATAAATTAAATATGAAATGATAAGCAGTACAGAAACACGTTTAGAATAAACTTTTTTTTTCAAAATTGCAAGACTCAGTTTGGGGTCAACCAAGTTGAATCCGAGTTCCATCAAGTGAGTTTAGTCGACCGGATAGGTGATCGATCACCAATGAGAGAGAGAGAAGAGAAACCAGACTGCGCATGGACTTGGCGCAGGATGGTTTCGGAAGAGAAGAGAGAAGAGAGGAACCGAATGCGCAGGGACTTGGCGCAGGACAGTTCCGGAAGAGAAGAGAAATTTACGTGTGCAGGGTCTTGGCACACGAAAATTTCGATCGAAGATGGTCTACTGGTATTTTTCGGGCAGTAGCTGGTCACGTTGCTCGAATGCTTCGCTAAATATGTGTCAACAAAGCGCGCGGTAGACAAGCCACGAGAGCTTGAACGGGCGCCTACGACTGTACTGTCCATACAGACATACAGTAGGTTCGTTGGGAAACGGCCTACGGCGGAGTCATCGTTTGATTGTTGCCAGTAGAAGAGTCTTTCAGCTGGACGTAGGAAGAGCAGCGTTCACCGACAAAAGTGGAGATGAGACAAGGCGAGTTTCTTCATCGACTTCTAGAATTGCAAATTCCGTCCAATTCCAGCGCGTGGTCCCGCTTTCAGATATCTCCCCCCCTGATCCTTTTAGAATTGGACGTCTCTTGTTTTTTTTTTCGCCATTGGAGAGAGAGCGGAACCATTATAGCGTGCTGCCCTGTTGCATATTGATTGATGCAATCCCTTGCATTCTAGCGAAGTGAGCAGGAGAGCTGCGATTGAAAATTGAAATCCGTTGTCAGCGTGCGGAGTGTCATCTAAACAACGTCCAGCAAATAATGTACTGATTATTATCTAATGAAATTATAAGTGAAAAGGGTCCGATTATTGCCCAATTGTTGTGTTTTTCGTGAAATAGTATGTGCGCTCTTGGTCAGTATTTTATGTAAACTTTTTCTTATTTTTTTCTATGTTGCCCTGGGGTGATGCGAGTGTAGTAATGCTTAGTTAAGAATATTAAATTTTGTTTAATTAAATAAGATAATGTTTAATGTAAATCATTTACTAATAATTATGAAACAAATTGTTTAAAATGGGTAGGGTTGGTAATCCTGAATAGGCGAGAGTGGACTACCCTATAACGGTTTTTCAGTCTTGAGGCAGAACGCGTTACGCGTAGTTGGGAAAATGTAACGTAGAATAAATAAGTTTGTGTGTCCCTCTCCGACCAAATATATTTAGTAATATTTCATACTCGCATATCCCCTAATTAACTAAACCACTTTCGAAATTAATAAAACGTAATAAGTGTTAATAAGAGTATTAATAACCTCCCCCCCCTTCGTTTTGTAACGGTCTTTTAGAGTCAGAACTCGGCGTCGCTACCGGATAATTATACTGCACGGCGAAAATGAGTAACGAGAGTGTACAGTTAAATGAAATAAAGAGCAATAGAGATATAGTAAAGTAGGAAGAAGCGTAAGTAAATAATGAAGAAAAAGAATAATAAAACGTTCACTACATTCTGGTGGCTAGCGGTGGATCTTACATCATATTTTGTGAGGCTTACCCACGTGTTAGTATTTCCATTAAAATTCTTAAAACCCGGTATAATAACAAATAGCGTTAATGAATATTTTATTTCGATTATTAAAATATCTAAATGCAAATTTTACCCCGTTTGCAGGCAAATTTCTTAAAATTTCATTGTAAATAAAATTTAAAAATGGGCGCCTTCGCGTCCTGATAGCGTCCCTGACTCGCGCCTAAGAATTCAATTTGTTTCGTCCAGTTCCGTTGCTTTTCGTTTGTCCGACTCAGTATTGCGAGTCATTATTACGTTAAATTTGTTCACGGTTGGAGAGGGTATAGTTTGAAAATTATCGTGCTGCCTGAAGACTCAAATTTCTTTTTTTTTCATCTCTACCCTTTCAGCTTACCTCTGTTGTTTACTTGTTTGTTTAAAACTTTTGGAATTAGTAGTAATTGTAATATAATAATAACGATTAATATAGAAAAAAAAAATTTGTACGTAAGTAATTGTTAGTTTAAATACAGTATGATACACAATTTATATGGTTTTCAAAGTGTTTCAGCGAAAATTTGTATCGCATTTCTGGGTATATATACATATATAGTACAACCATTTCATGAACATGAGAAATTTTCTGGGTTTCATTAGCAGATTTTTGATTATATTTCGATTGCCTGTATATAATAATAGGATTATTTTGTAAATATAGGTTTACGAGCTTTTTGCTTTGCTCGCTTCGCGCTAAAATAGGATTACGTTACAGTTAAGGGACAAATCGAAAAATAAATCTTAAAGATATTAAAAATTGTCAGATTGGGCCGTATAGGATTGTGTTAAATTTAAAAAATAAGCTACATTGGTTTAATGGAACTAGCGAAATTGTGTTGTGAAATTTTCTATAAAAGTTGTTTTGGATATTTTTTTATACTCATTAATTATATACAATTTGGTAGGTAAGCTGGTTAACTATTTTTTTCCCCTGTTTCTTTCGTTTATTTCACGACAATTCCGACATATTTGGTAAAATGGCTATTGTATCGTACGTAAGAAGAATTTCTTGTAGGCCTATCGTAAAATATTGTTCGGAGATTAACCGTTATTACGGTATGTCTATTGAGTAGTAAATTTTTAGTTATTTAACAAAATTTTCATTGGTTTAACATAAATAAGCATAGGATTTTTCTTTAATAAGCACAAACGTTGACATAAATTCTAATGCTCTTTCCGCGCATAACATTGAATTTATTAAATATAGGCCTAAAAGCGGCAGAAAATTTTATTTTTATTTTGGCGGCCAATGTGAGTTACGGTACACATTTTACTAAATCTCGATATTATAATTTTTTTGAATTACAGAAATTTGTGTAGAAATTTTCTTTACGTTTTATGAATTCATTCAATAATCAATTTATTTGTACAGTAGGCCGATTTTTATTTTTCTTCCAGTTCAATGACAATGGTAAAATTTTTAGTTCAAATTTAGATTGTATTCTAAAAAGGATGTTTTAATTTGAATTTTAATTTGGAATTAGAAATGAAAAATGTCCTTTTTTTTTAGTTCGAGCGTTTGCATGGAAAATATTACGAAATTATGTTAGGATATAATGCAGTTTCATTCGGTTAGGGATATTTGTATAGAGGTTCGCTTACAAACAAAGCGACCGCTCTCAATTAGGAAATGTTTTAGTTTTGTTTATAGTGGATTGCGTGTATTTTTTTAGTACATATGATCTATTCTTATTTAGTATAACGATAAAAATTTGTATTTTCACTTGGAAACGATAAATTACTGAGATTTCTGTGATTTGAAAACCATACTGAGGTTTCTGTTGAAGGAGAGAGTTGTATCTCAGATGTTTTGCGAATTGCAAGTTCAATTCTTATGAAATTTGACGTTTCAAGTTGGAATTACTGTATTAAAATAATTTTTGGTAGTAATATTTAAATTTTTTTTACTTTTTAATAACTGTTTAGAAAATTATTATTGTTTAAACCTTCAGTCGGAGTTAACTAGTGCATTTGAAACATTGACTCAAGTGTACACTCGGAAATGGAGCCTATAGATAGCCAGTAACGTTTTTGTGGCGTCTGTGTGCTCCTCCTCAAAGCAAGAGGGTTCATGATTGTCAGAGAATGGATGACATGAAGTTTCTGGGGTTCATTTTTGTCTTTTGTATTTAGAGGTATTGAGGTGATTTCTGACGATAGTTTGAACAATAATAATTCTTAAATTATACAAACAGTTACTATGTATGGGCGCTTTTATATTTATACTGTACAATTTTGTTTAGCGTTTTATGATTTTTTTTATCTTCTTGCTGTAACTGCCATAAGTGACCTTATTGGTAGCTAGATTTGATTAAATTTTTGCGAAATTTTTATTTTTTTTTCCGTGAATTTGGCCAGAGCAAATGTGTAGTTGTTTCGAAGTGAATTGTCGAAAGAATTTGATAAATTAAATATGAAATGATAAGCAGTACAGAAACACGTTTAGAATAAACTTTTTTTTCAAAATTGCAAGACTCAGTTTGGGTCAACCAAGTTGAATCCGAGTTCCATCAAGTGAGTTTAGTCGACCGGATAGGTGATCGATCACCAATGAGAGAGAGAAGAGAAACCAGAATGCGCATGACTTGGCGCAGGATGGTTTCGGAAGAGAAGAGAGAAGAGAGGAACCGAATGCGCAGGGACTTGGCGCAGGACAGTTCCGGAAGAGAAGAGAAATTTACGTCGCAGGGTCTTGGCACACGAAAATTTCGATCGAAGATGGTCTACTGGTATTTTTCGGGCAGTAGCTGGTCACGTTGCTCGAATGCTTCGCTAAATATGTGTCAACAAAGCGCGCGGTAAACAAGCCACGAGAGCCTTGAACGGGCGCCTACGACTGTACTGTCCATACAGACATACAGTAGGTTCGTTGGGAAACGGCCTACGGCGGAGTCATCGTTTGATTGTTGCCAGTGGAAGAGTCTTTCAGCTGGACGTAGGAAGAGCAGCGTTCACCGACAAAAGTGGAGAAGACAAGGCGAGTTTCTTCATCGACTTCTAGAATTGCAAATTCCGTCCAATTCCAGCGCGTGGTCCCGCTTTCAGATATCTCCCCCCCTGATCCTTTTAGAGTTGGACGTCTCTTGTTTTTTTTTTTCGCCATTGGAGAGAGAGCGGAACCATTATAGCGTGCTGCCCTGTTGCATATTGATTGATGCAATCCCTTGCATTCTAGCGAAGTGAGTAGGAGAGCTGCGATTGAAAATTGAAGTCCGTTGTCAGCGTGCGGAGTGTCATCTAAACAACGTCCAGCAAATTAATGTACTGATTATTATGTAATGAAATAATAAGTGAAAGGGTGCGATTATTGCCCAAAATTGTTGTGTTTTTCGTGAAATAGTATGTGCGCTCTTGGTCAGTATTTTATGTAAACTTTTTCTTATTTTTTTCTATGTTGCCCTGGGGTGATGCGAGTGTAGTAATGCTTAGTTAAGAATATTAAATTTTGTTTAATTAAATAAGATAATGTTTAATGTAAATCATTTACTAATAATTATGAAACAAATTGTTTAAAATGGGTAGGGTTGGTAATCCTAAATAGGCCCGGAGAGTGGACTCTCCTATAACGGTTTTCAGTCTTGGGGCAGAACGCGTTACGCGTAGTTGGGAAAAATGTAACGTAGAATAAATAAGTTGTGTGTGTCCCTCTCCGACCGAAATATATTTAGTAATATTTCATACTCGCATATCCCCTAATTAACTAAACCATTTTCGAAATTAATAAAACGTAACAAGTGTTAATAAGGAGTATTAATTAACCTCCCCCCCCCTTCGTTTTGTAACGGTCTTTTAGAGTCAGAACTCGGCGTCGCTACCATGATAATTCTACTGCCGGCGAAAATGAGTAACGAGAGTGTACAGTTAAATGAAATAAAGAGCAATAGAGATATAGTAAAGTAGGAAGAAGCGTAAGTACATAATGAAGATAAAAGAATAAATAAACCCGTTCACTACAGTATATATATATACTGAGGTAGAAAGAAGAGAGGCGTTATGAATTATTTTCTCAATCGTTTAATTAGTGTATCTTATCTTTGATTTTAGAGATTTATTTCGCAGAAAATATCAGTTTTGTTGGACAGTCTAGATAAAGAATCTAGACTCTAGAGTCTAGACGCTACAATATGGTGGATGGAATAGAAATTTGATAGATGGGAATACTATATCCTGCAAATGGTTATTTATCGATTTCTAAAAAAGCTTTTCGCTTTTGTATTAATGCTTATTTATATATCGTATATGAATTAAATCGTTATAAGGGACGTATTTCAGTTGAAAATCAGTTCAAGACACTGACAACTACGTAGGCTGTGGGCTATCCCGAGCCAAGTTTGAGGAATGGGAGGAGAGACCTGTGATACTTCTGATATTCACAATCATCTGAAAACTTTCTTGGGGTTTAATTTCTTTCTGATGACGCAACGCCATTTCCATTATTCAATGGTAAATAATAATACGTCAAAAAAAGAACAACCAACCGAGACAAAGGACGATGCGAGAGAGTAAGGGACTCCGAAACATAAGTGGGAATAAGCGTAAACAGACGATAAGAAAAGTAAGCAGTGACTCCAAAGAACAACCAATTAAAACACTCACATTTGACGGGAGCGAAAATTATCTTCCATATTATGCAAGTTTGGGGGAGTAATTATTTTCTAAATAAAAAGAGAAAGATTAGTTTCAGGGTGCAAAAATCAATTAGACGAAATAAGATTTTAAAGCTGGAAACAATACTAGGCAATACAGTACATATATTTATTAACTTTATAATATTAAAGCTAAGTTTTATCAAAATCTTTTTACTATTTCCCCGTATATATACACACACACTGGGTATTATTATTATTATTATTATTATTATTATTACATTTATTCATCCAGATGGGCCCTAAAGGGGCCCTAACACCTGGATTGGATTACCATGAGTATTCTGACAATCATTAATTAGTCTTCCACCTCTGGTGAAAATTCTGCAGGTACTGTAGTTACTTTAATAAAGTGTAGAAGATAGTGAAGTCTGCCCTGTTTGATTACATCTATCAGAGATACCCTGTGCAGGAATCAAAGGCCCATCCTGCCGGATTCAAGTGACTTTCTTCAGTGTTTCCCGAATGGTCAGCTCTTTAACCTTCACCGCAGCTTGAGGTACCTGAAGTGGCCTCGGTAGAGCCCCCCCTCTTCCGCAGGACCCTTCAGGCAGCTTTTCCAAACACCACCTAGGTGTTTGAAAGGGGTTCAATGAGTTCAACGATGAAGAAAGAAAGGAAAAGGATAATCGGGAAGAGGAAAAAATCAGAAGCAGAAAGAAGGAAGAGGAAGTAAACCGGGAATCTTTGTTGGGGTGGAGAGCAATGCCTCCATTTCTCTATTACTCTATGAGTAATATTATCTCCTCGGAGAAGAGAAAATGAACCTCCTCCGTTAATTAGACGGAGGTTCGGATTCCTGTACTATTCAGCTATCTAGAACACCCAAAACCCCAGTTTTCAAACCGTACCCTACTCAGAGGGAGCCATCCAATATAATCCTCATTGGAGTCTCTTACCCTCTCCGGCAGACCAGAGCAATCCCCAACCTCCTTCCAATTCGTCACTTAACGCCGGGCTCAGGCACCCCAGTTAATTTTTTACGGTCAATTAAAGGGTCCACTACCCGGCTTCAGGCGTATTTCCTCGCTGAGTGGAAACCTAGGAGTCGGACTTCAGTGGGTATACACACGGGGTGTTCCATAAATCGGTGTAGGACAAAATGTAGCGATTAAATGAAACCCTACACTAATACTAGTGTCGCGCGTGTATGGGCCACTTCCCACTTGCGTCTTTTATGATGAATGCACTTTGGACGATCCAACGAAGGTGGTCCTTTTTGGTTAAGCTCAGCCTTAGCCGTAGAGCATCCGAGTAACAAGAATGCTAAACAGTTTCTATCAAATTATTTTCGAAGGAGCGAATGGAAACACTTCAGTTCTCAATGGGAGTCTTCGTTCACTCAAATGATTTTATTGTACCCAGTATATACAAAGCGAGGCACTGAAGAAGGGAAATGACTTTACAGCCTCTTAGATAACTGCTGATGGTCAGGAATTTACAGGGGAAGAAGTTCGACCTCTCGAAACAACAGCTCAGGCAGGAATTTACAGGGGTAGAGGTTCGACTTCTTGCAACAATGGCTCAGGCAGGAATTGGAAGGAAGGAGGTTTGACCTCCTCGGTCAAGGGCTGAGGCAGGAATGAATTAATTTACAATACAAAAAAGTAAATAAGTCTAAATTTTGGGGGAGTGTAGTCTGAAAGTCAAGTCCCACTTTAACTGCAGATCTAAAGAATTCTTGACGTTAAGCATAATTTAAGCATATATTAGAATTTTGAAAGATTCCAAAATAAAACGAATAAATAAATTAAAAAATAATAATTTTGCCGAGTATACATTCTTGGATGGCGACATAATGTCAGGATTGTACACCGGGTACATTAACCCATTACTGCCCATTGGTAGAATTTCCTACCGCCAATCAATGACTCATACCGAAGATCACGTGAATACGAGAAAAAAGTGATGCAATAATGACAAACAATTTTGGCGGTAGGAAATTCTACCAATGAGCACTAATGGGTTAAGTACATTAAATACACCATATCAAATATTACAGTTAATTGCAATTTTAGCAAATTGTTAATGAGGTATCTGATACTGAAAGTAATCTAAATAGGTGATACAATTTCTATAATGAAGCAAATTACCTGTTGTTCTAATATATAGTTAACAATGATTACGCCAAATTATGTCAAATATGATTAGAAATGGTTGTTTATCATAGTTTGAAAGCCTAAAGAGCCAGTGATGATGTAAGGGGAGGAAAGATACGATGTACTTTCTATTGAAAGTACACCGACATTTATGATAACGTAACGCGCGAAGTAACATAGAATTTGAATGACAGTTAGGTAGAAAGAGTAAGTACGAGTAATGAGAACATGGATAACTATGTGACACAATCAGATAACGAACCAGTGACCTGGCATGGAAACAATACAGTATATTATAATAATATAGCATAATATCTTAATGTCTAGTAAAAGCCAGAGAGAGGATTTTTTGAAGACATTCGAATATAATAAGTTTAGTTAATGCGCTGACATAGGTAAAATAGCGTTGGTGCTCAGAGACCTGAATTTGGATACTTGCGTCACCATCAACGTGAACCTTGTGCAACGCTTTCAGAAGACTTGGTAACGGTTATACATATGAACGCAATGCATGTAAGGGCAACCGTGTAGACACGGACTGATGTATCGATAGACGCAATAGATAAATGACATGACTTATATCTCATGAATTTGGGGAAGTTATCATACAGTGAATACTAAAGGTGTCAGTTGAAGATTTAGTATTCAAGGTATGACAAATGCGAGAGGAATCAATTTACTTTACTGTCATAATCCAAACATTATACAAGCCTACGTTAATTATGAATTAATACGCCATAGTTATTTAATTCGCATGCGCAGCATAAGTCATTATAGGAAGAAACGAGGGGAATTGAATTGGATGGACACAGTAATGAAGGGTTTACAGCCATAGTACAGGAGTGAGTAAAATTATTAATGATTATTAAATATATACACATATATACAGTAAAATAGTAATGAATTGGATACATTTGGGGATGAATTAGGTAAATGAGTAAAGAAGTACAAACAAAAGTTCAAATCCTGACACATTCAATGTGTATGAATAATCTAATCAAATTTAGGGATGAGGGTTAGTTGCAGGATAACAATAATTAATTATAATGAATTCTATAACAAATGGAAAATAAAGATATGGGTAATATTCTGATGGAAATGTTAAACGATCTAAACCGTCAATTGTCTTGTTTGTACTTTAAGGGAATGAAATTGAGGGACATTCGCTTCTCAGAACGAACTTCTAATGGCACAAACATGGATACTGCTCAACCGTAGAAGTGGTAGGTCGCATGGTTGTGACACTAGTAAGTGGAAATTTCAGTTACCATTGATTATATATATATATATATATATATATATATACCATTCTTTGTTTTTCCGCCAAGATATGCCCTTTTAAATAGAGACGAATCGGTTCTTCCCGAACTTAAAAAAAAAAAAATAATATACCATGTGTCCCACAAAAAAGTACACCCAACTTAGATTGTACTAACTCCTCCAAAAATTGAGATATTTTGGATCTGTTGTTTGATTTAATATAGCAAATTATTCTTTGTTAACGTTCAAATTTATTCATGTTTAAACGATTTAGTGTTAAGCATCTGCTTTTAACTGAAGGGTACAGCAAAATGGGTTGCGCGGAATGATCATTTCTCCCAGCCAGATAGCTCCTCTTGCTTTAACCATTGTGCTACTTTTTACGTCGAAGGATATTGCAAATATTTTTTTAAATAATTCGAACTTTTGTATCTAAGATACGAGTCATACATATAAATGAAGAATCTGAATTACTAAATTTATAAATAACTTTGAAACCCTTATCATGCAGTTTACACGAAGGCAGCGCGTTCTCATGGTCACAACTTATCTGCAAACTAAAAGCTTAAAACAAGTTCAGAATACCTTCGAACTGCAATTTCCCGATAGAGCTTCTCCAACTAAACATACAATTTTGAAGAATGTTCGGAAATACAAAGAAGAAGGAACGGTCCTCAATTTGAACAAAGGACGTTCAGGCATCCGAAGACGGCAAGAACAGACGAGAACATTCAGCATGTTCGGCATTTATTAGAGAGACATCCAAAAGTGTCCACCAGGCGAAATGGTACAGAACTCTCACGCATGTCATTTCATCGAATAGTTCGTGAGGATTTGAATTTGTACCCATACAGAATGGAAATTCGACATCAACTCATTGAAGGAGATCTACCTCGCCGCCTAAGATTTGCCCAGTGGTTTCTTGAAAAACCAGAAAGATTCACGGAACAATTAGTGGTTGGAGATGAGGCGGCCTTTTTATGAATGGTCTAGTGAACAGACAAATCTGCCGTCAGTATGCACCAAAAAATCATCCACCTGACAATCATATCTACGAAAAGAATAACTCTAGACAAAAACTGTCTCTCTGGGTAGAACTGTGCGGTAATGGAGCGGTAATTGCCCGGTCTTTTACGATGGTAATATAAATGGTGAAGCTTACCTAGAAATGATAGACCGAGAAATCCTTCCACAAATACGTATTACTTATGGAAACCGATTTAATCGTATTTGGTGGGTGCAAGACGGAGCTCCTGCTCACAGGAGAGTTATTGTGAAGGAACGCTTGCAGGAAGTCTTCCACCAAAGAGTAATTGCTACAGGCCATGACATTGAATGGCCTCCCAGAAGCCCGACTTGACCCCGTGTGATTACTTTTTATGGGGTCATTTGAAAAATAGAGTATTTGCATCACAACCTATCAATTTAGATGATTTGAGGACTCGCATCACAGCTGAAATCAACTTGTTAAAAGACAATCCAGATCTTATCAAAAGAGTGATGGGGAAGTTGAGAGCTCGACTCCAGATTTGTATCGATAGGAATGGCGGTCATGTTGAAAGAAAACGAAACTAAGCATAACTTTTGCAATAAGGAATAAAGAAAAATCTGCTTTGTATCTTATTAAAATTATGTTAAAGTATCTATTATTATGTATTTGTCTTTTCATTACATCGATAGCACACACATTATTTTCATTGACCAATTTTGCGCAATCCATTTTGTTGTACCCTTCAGTTAAAAGCAGATGCTTAAACACTAAATCGTTTAAACATGAATAAATTTGAACGTTAACAAAGAATAATTTGCTATATTAAATCAAACAAACAGATCCAAAATATCTCAATTTTTGGAGGAGTTAGTACAATCTAAAGTTGGGTGTACTTTTTTGTGGGACATATGGTATATATACATACACACACCTTTCAACCTTTCAAATGTTCCGTGCGATGATTCCTCATTTCACGGAGGTCAGGCTTGTTGCCCCTCCTCTTGAGTTGGCCTTTTTTTTATGTAGAAATGAGGAGGAAAGGGCGAATGCCCCCCAAAAATATTCAGTAGTGTGTAAAATGCATGTATGGGTAGTAAAGAATGGAGGAAGAAGGGTGTTTGAGAGCATGCTAGACTACTCATAGAAAAGATGAAACACGGGAAAAAGCTCAGCTAAAGAGGACAGTGACAGAAGAAATGGGAGTTTTAGCACTCACTGGCTCCTGCCTAACGTCCCCCACCCCCACCCCGGAGTACTTCCCTAGTCGATTGTTGTCTACAGTCTCCTCTTCATGGCCTGGTGAAGTAAAGAGTTGGTTTCTTGCGCTCTCCACTTCACATAGCCAGGTACGCCCGGCTCATCCGCAATTGTTCTAAGCCAGACGTCTAGTCTTCTCTTGAAGATATCCACCGCTGCACCACTCGTGTTTCTTAGTTCCTTGGGCAGCTGGTTGAACAGTCTTGGTCCTCTCACAACAAAAATATTTTCTTTCAGGGTTGAAGATGTTCCCTATCTAGCTTTTAATTTGGGAACAAGACACATTCTTCTTTTCTACTTTCCACTCTTGTTTGAGTGATTATAGGATTCAAAGTAAGATTAGGAACTAGTTCTTCCATTATTTTCCAAAAGTAAATGATGGTGTACCTCTCTCTTTTTCTTTCCAGCGAATATAAATTTAATTCACGTAACCTTTCCCAGTAATTTATCTTGTTTTTTTTTTCTTCCGCCCGAATTGTTCATTCTGCCGAAGGTCAAGCTTGTTGCTCCACCTTGGACCTACAACTTAACGTGGAATCCGAATCACGACTCACCACGGATGGTCAGAAAAGTCCTCGCCCGGACTCGATCTCACGACCTCCCGATCAACAGCCCAACGTCTTAATCACTAGGCCACCCAGGGTACCCAGTAGAGGTGCAAAGATTACTCTGTGTAATCGATTACGTTTGTAATAATTACACATTATTTCAGTAATTGTAATTGTGCCTTTGATTCTGAAGTGAGTTTATTTTATCATTGTCTAACATGAAATCTCAAAGCAAGTATTGCTATTGTGACAACTTAGTGAAGCATTTGGGAGAGAGAGTATGTAGATCGTCATCTCACTTCCTTTTTACATATACATGACTACCGCGTTGCGTCGTCCCTAAATCCTCGCTTCAAACTGGACTGGCTCAAAAATCAGGAAGAAAAGGATGAATTAATAAACTTAGTCAAGTCCCTAATTGTAAAGAAGTCACGCGCTGAAGAATTGGAAGATGGTGGAAATCGGAAAGAGGAGGGAGGAGGAGAGGAAAGCCCCAAACGGCCAAAGCTCTTTTGCATCATGGAGCAAACTCCCACATTTCAACGCACCAGGCAGTCATCTTCGCGTGAAGATAACGTTCATAACTACTTAAAGGAAGATCTATTGCCGCATTCTTTTAGCCCCTTGGAATACTGGCGTGGTTACAAGAACTGCTCCCTGAAAGAATTAACCCGCGAGTATCTTGGAGTCACAACGACCTCGGCTCCTTCCGAACGTGTTTTCTCCATCGCGGGGAACTTCTACCGGGAGAGGCAGGCAGGCTTCGGCGTTGACACCTTCCGTGCACTATTGATGATCAAATGCCACGTTGAATTGGTCTTGAATATGTAATATGTCTTAATCAATAAACGAATAAGTTTAGTCTATGATTAGCCTTATTCACCAATCACTATCACGAAAGGTAATCAAAAAAAGTAATCATAATCGCAAAGTCTGCGATTCGCTGTAATCATAATCGTCATGTCAGCGACCCGTTGTAATCGTAATCACAGATTTTTTAAAACTGAGTAATCTTTCAACCCCTCGTATCCAGGGTACCCATTTATCTACCAAACTATTTTTTTCTGAAAGGATGAACAGCCGGGTAAGCTGCGCGCGGTCTTTTTTCGCCGAGAATCGAACCCGAGGCCGGTGGATTCATAGTCAGCGATGCTAACTACTATACCACTGATGCGCATCTTTGCGTTCGTTGATCTTAGCTGTGAAGCTTCTCTGAATCCCTTCTCGTTGACTAATGTCTTCTCTTTATACGAGGATGTTAATACTATATATATATATATATATATATACATATATATTTGAGACTTCCAGCATAGGTCACTAGTTACAAACTTGTTACATCACTTGAAAGGTCAAATGAATTAGACACCTGGTCCTGACCTTGCACCTATTGAAGTGATTTTAATATTCATTGTAACTGACGCAAAAAAAAAAAAAAAAAAAAAAAAAAATATATATATATATATATATATATATATATATATATATATATGTATATATATATAATGTTATAATGTTATAATGTTTCAGACCAACAAAGACCCTAGGATCCACTCATGGCTGGTCTACCTAACTGTGTTCGTAATCGTGTATTGTGTATACACATACGAGGAAAAGTGTAGGTGTGGCTGTAAAGACTGTACAGTAATGTAGAAATGTGTGTGCACCCATTATGGGTCTCCCATTTAAAGGTGTTTTGTGGGGCAAGTGAAGATCATGAGTTTTTCAATACCTCACAGTACTATGGGGGCACCGCTCGGCAGAGGAATCTCTTTAAATGGGGTGTGTAAGGACAGAGAGTATCCCCTAACCCAAGACGCTGCCTCCCTATATCCCACAACACTTGTGTTGAGCTGTGGGATCTATCCCCACAAAGCCTTAATTTACTACCTTAAACTATACCCTTTCTATCAACATGCGCGTCCAATCGATTCTTAAACATGTTTATAGACGTGCTACTAATTACTTCTACCGGCAAACTATTCCAGCTATTTACTATTCTATGCGTAAAAAAGTTTTTCGCAACTGCTGTCTCGAACCTTCTACTTGTCAACTTACACCCGTTATTTCTAGTCCTATTATATGAGATATTTCGAAAAAGCTATCTCTATCTACGTTATCAAACCCATTCATAATTTTGAAAACCTGGATTAGATCACCCCTTAACCTCCTAGTCTCGAGTGTAGTCAATTTTAACTCTTTAAGCCTATCCTCGTACGACTTTGACCTAAGAGACGGAATCATCTTAGTTGCTCGTCTTTGAACTCTTTCGATTTTGTCTATATCTTTGCGCATATGCGGATTCCAAAATTGGACCGCGTACTCCAAATGGGGTCTAACTAATGATTTATAAAGAGGAACTATAATATCGCGCGATTTGTACTCAAAATTTCGAGCTATAAAACCTAACACTTTGTTCGCCTTATTGACCGCCGCTGTACTTTGTTTCGCTACTTTTAAATCACCAGTGACTATAACTCCTAAATCTTTTTCCTGCTCTACGCTTGTTAAATCTTTCCCTGACATACTATACGCAAAATTACCGTTACGCGAACCTATATGCATAATTTTGCACTTATCCACGTTAAATCTCATTTGCCATGTGACTGACCAATCAACGATTTTATTCAGATCTTCCTGAATTTTACCTCTATCTTCGTCATTAATCGCCCTACCACCCAGCTTCGTGTCATCCGCAAACTTTGAAACTGTACTGACTAGGCCGACATCTAAATCGTTAATATATATAAGAAAAAGCAAGGGGCCCAATACAGAACCCTGAGGAACGCCACTCGCTACATTAGCCCAACACGACTCCGCTCCATCAACGACCACCCTCTGTTTCCTGCCTCGCAACCATTCTTCTAGCCAATTTATACTACACCCCTGATTCCATGAGCCTTAGTTTTTTCAATCAGTCTTTTGTGCGGCACGGTGTCAAACGCTTTTTGAAAATCTAAATACACTACATCAACCGCCCGATGTCTATCGTAAACGTTAACCACGCTTTGGAAAAATTCTAAAAGATTAGTTAAGCAAGATTGTTTCGCCTAAAACCGTGCTGCGTATTTCTGACCAGATTATGCACTTCTAAGTGTTCGACTATACGATCCCTAATTATTGATTCCAGTAGCTTACCTACAACAGACGTTAAACTGATTGGCCTATAATTTCCCGCCGCACCTTTATCGCCTTTCTTAAAGATAGGTGTTACGTTCGCTAACTTGAAAATATCTGGTACGCACCCCTCAGAAATAGACGCATTAAAAATCTTTGTTAGCGGCACAACAATGCTATCTTTTAATTCTTTTAGTTGTATGGGATATATGGAATCCGGACCCGGTGATTTACGCGTTTTCATTTTATCAATATAGCGCATTACTTCCCCTTCACTAACGACAATATTATCCAAAATATTACCATTATCAAAAGGTATTATGTCTATGACCGTAGGGATATTCGTTACATCTTCTATAGTAAAAACTGACGTAAAAAATTCGTTTAGCACGGTAGCCATTTCCTTGTTTTCAGAGACTAGATCTCCATTTCCATTTTTGAATGGACCTAAGACACTTTTTACTGGATTTCTATTATTGACGTATTGAAAGAATCGCTTGGGATTTTCTTTACCGTCACGAGCTATGGAGATTTCAAATTCGCGTTTTGACTTTTTTATTACACTTTTAGCTTCACGCCTTAGAGATATGTAGTTGTTTCGTAACAACAGATTATCTTTATCGGACTTGTATAGCCTATAAGCCCTCTCTCTCTACTCTTTATAATGTCTCCTACTCTAGAAGTAAACCACAAGGGCTTGTTGTTTACTTTCGCACGCTTAATTTTGTACGGTACACATTCCTCATTTATAGTCCTAAATACCTTTACGAACGATTCCCACATTAGTTTGCGTTGGAGTTCCCCATTACGTTTTCCCAATTGACGTGTGAAAATTTATTTCGAAATTTACTAAAGTCTGCGTGCTGGAAGCTAGGAATTTTAGTCGAGTTAGTTGGTTTCGAGTGACTTACTGAGAGGACAAACTCTACCATATTGTGATCGCTATTGCTCAACGGTTCTATTACTTGAAGATCAGTAATTAGCCTATCATCCGTAGTTATTACTAAATCTAAAATACTGTCCAACCTCGTAGGTTCCCCAACCTTTTGAATATATATATAGGGTGTTCCTAAATTATGTTTCCTATTTTCTTTAACGTGCATACTAAATACGAAAGATAATTTAGGAACACCCTGTGTATATATATATATATAACGGGTGCAGCAAAAATAACGCCCTTTTTAGTTTATTCTCTTTTATTGAAGGAAATAAATCAATTACAGCATTTTAAGAGAAATAATAAGGTTTTTAAGAAAAATACAGCATTTTAAGAAAAATAATAAGTACTTTCTCAGTAAAAACTAAAAAATAACAAAATGATACAATATAAAACTAAAAAATTATACTGTATAAAACTATAAAGATACAATTATTAAAAGGGCGTTACTTTTGCCGCTTATATTCAGGAAATTTTAACTAATATGTAATTCATACAAACTGATTTCTCATGAAACTTTGATTTTGATCCTATATGGCGTTTGACTACAAATTTGGAGTAAAATTTTGAACTAATTTTTGCCTTCAGTTTTAAAACTAGAGTTTACTTTCTTTACTCCAACCAACCAACCAACCAACCACATTGGGAATTTTAATTTTAGTTTGCGTTTGTAATTTTGCTCTTTCCAAATTAAAAAATACGAATGTATATTTTTAATAGAAATAAAATTCATAAGCAGACGTAATGTTGGGGTTGCTTAATCTTCTACGCAACATGTAAGGTCATACGAGGCGGGGGACCTACGGCTTTACGTGGGATCTGAACTACGGGTCGCTTCATAATCTGTACGCGGAGGACGGTCTCCCATCAAACTACTAACCAGATCCAATGTCGCTTAACTTCGCTGATCGACGGGAATGGTGTTACGACATTAGCTACGTCGTAACCCAAAAATATATAAGCATACAACATAATTAAGATTATGTTTTATATTTTAAGGGGGAAAAATATCTTAATCAAATACTGTTAATTTTAGTATGTCAAAAATTTTTCTGACCTCCTGGTTGCTCAGTTGTTACGGTGACGGAGAGGTGAGGCTATGGTTTGCTCCCGCCTGCTGGCTTCTTTGTTGGTCGATTGTTGTCTACAGTCTCCTCTTCATGGCACAATAGGCCGCTTTTGGCCCTCCTGAATTATTATTATTTCAACAATTTTTCCAAGTATGATTAATTCATTCAAAACGGAAAAAGAAAAAGCTGTTCCCAGCTGTTAATCCTTCCACACAATAAAAAAAAAATTGGTTGGTAGATAAATGGGTACCCTGGATAGCCTAGTGGTTAAGACGCTGGGCTGGTGGTGGTTCGGAATCCACGTTAAACTGTAGGTCTAAAGTGGAGTGAAAAGCTTGACTTTCGTCAGAATTTTACTGAAAGTTATGGATCCTTTTTGTCACATGACTTTTGCTGTTATACGAAGAAGTTTAAACAGCCCCCTAATATTATTATTATTATTATTATTATTATTATTATTTCCAGTTTCAAACAGCTTTTCTTTCGTGTTTTTGCTAAAAGTGTGCGAAAGAGATGAAGTCCACTTCGCAGGAAACGTCTTTTGAAAACAGTTTTTATTTACGTTCTCTCTCATCTTTCAAATAAACAGAATCGCAAAGCTTTTAAACTGTCAAAAACAGTCCAGGACCAACACCTTTTTCGGTGTTGAGAGAAAGAAGGGTCCTAAATTGCGTGAATTTCAAAATCGGAGTGAATCTAGGGGTTTTCTGTAAACACGAAATGAAGGTCTTATAATCACTGTAAGGATATAAAGGGAATCCTTTTATTTTTCTTCCATTTTACGCGTGAATTTCGTTGTAGGAGATTTACTATTTAAGGAAACCGAAGCGCCTTCGTGCAAAGAGACCGAGTGAGATTCAAAATAATGAGTGTCATTCGCAGGCGCATTCGAAAGAGTAAGACGGGAATTAAAATATTGCATGGGTAATGTAAGAGATGTTGACGTTCCTTGGTATGGTATGCGACGCGTTCTGGGTTTTTTTTCTGTTTCTTTTATTAATCTGTTTTTCTATCCTCCATACGATACCTCTCCTTTTGGAGGTTGACAAGGTCGGGCTGATCCATGACGAGAGTACTTACTTTTTTTTCTAGTATTTTTAAAGTGGTTGAATTATTGAATAGTACGGTTATTTTATTGTATTTAATTTTAACTCTCTCTCTCTCTCTCCACGTGCACTACTATCTGTACAAACCCGTCTGCAGTATTATCGACACTGATATTACACGAGCACGGGCTTCTTGGCACCCGATCGCAAAATATCTTCGACCAATGTTTGTGTCTTTCATTACTCGTTCTGTGTCCGTGGTGGGCGGGAGTGGAAGTCCGGAATCTTGAGTTCAGTTAACTTTGACTATTTTCTTCTTTTTAAAATTTAATTTACCTTTCTTCTATTAATATTTATTTGCTGTTCTATTTCTGTAAACCAGATGTTCCCCTGTGTTGTGTCAATGTATGCAAAGTAGCTACACCTTTTATATTGTTCTTAGTTTGAAGTATATAGTTATGTAACCATGTGTATACATATATATACAAGTGTGTGTGTGTGTGTGTGTGTGTGTGTGTGTGTGAATCCTTCATTAGCCTATACAAATATAAGGAAATAGTGATACTGTATAATACCCCCATTTAAAGTAAACAGTACCCAAAAACTGATGCTAAACTCCTTTTTAAAACAATTTACAGTTTATAAACTCATTAATAACAAATAAACAGGACTAAAAATGCAGCAAATCATGAAAGCGAACGTTCTCCTAATAATTGGGACATTTATAATTTTGCTCAGTGCGATTTTCATGGCTTGTTTTGGCCTTATTTTCACGTCTCTACTGAATAATGTGAGTATTTGTTTCGTAATTGATAATTTGAAGAAATACAGTTGACCTAGCTTAGTAACTCCATACATTATTAGTGATTAGTTTTCATAGTTTTAGTTTTAAGTGTTTATTCATAAGGTCGAAAGACTGCAGCGAAGTTAAGCTTGGGTATGCTAATTCTATGTAAATAATGACTATCGGCTCAATCTTCGCTATGGTGTTGACAACTCGTATTCAGACAACACCTTTTAATTACTCTTACATATTAAGTGATATAATTAATCGCATTCATAAACAAGTACCGCCATGCGAGGTACCTTAGTGAATATGGCCCCGGGGTATAAATTTGAAGGTTCCAGGTCCGGGACCCGGCTTCGATTTTGTACCTTCGCGGAATTTATAGCGATTTAGTGTGTGTCTTCTGGATTCTCCTTGGGGGAAAGGAAAGGCGTAGCTCAGATTCCGAGTTTAAGATAGATACCCCTTACCCCGTGGTACAGCTCAACTGTAGCGAAGGTTAAGTTCAGAATAAATGAGATCTTCTACATGATCAAGATGTTTATATACGATAACTCGTCTTCAGTGAGGTTTTGGCTAATATTAAGTTTCGGGGACACCAGATTTCGGTAACCAGCCCATTTCATACTTCGGCCTAATGATGGTGATTATTACATTAAGGTTAGGTTAACACTACGTTAGGAGTGCAAAAACCTGGTGTCCCAAAACTTAATACTTACCAGTGTTTTTAATAAAATAATCTTGCAAGGAAAATGATATAAACGATGTATATACTGACGTCCCGATCTAATCGCTGCAAAAGTTATAGTTTGAAGAGGATATAGCGATTATTTCGAAACGTCAGTATATTTTCGGCTTCAATTTTACCTCGGTGGATAAATTCGTAAGATGAAACGGACTTTTCATTTCAATTCAAGGAACCACTCTGAGTTGTATCATATATATATATATATATATGGGCTACGTAGTGGCCGATGTCGTAACACCGCTTCTCGGAGATCAGCGAAGTTAAGCGACATTGGGTCTGGGTAGTAGTTGGATGGGAGACCGTCCTTTGCGTCCAGATTATGTAGCGACCCGTTGTTGGATCCCACGTAAAGCTGTAGGTCCCCTCCGTCATATGACCTTAGATGTTGCGAAGGAGGTTAAACAACCCTAATTAAAAAAAATATTATATATATATATAACCTTAGTTATAATTACAAAAACCTTAGTTTTGCTTCCACCCGAATTGTTCATTCTGACGCAAATCAAGCTTGTTGTCCCACCTTAGACCTACAACTTAACGTGAATCTGAACCACGAGCTACCAAGGAAGTCATAAATTACAAAGTCCTTATCCGGGACTGATCTTCTAAATTGAATTCAACCTTCTTGTAGTTAGACTCGGTTTATATATACAGTATATATATATATATATATATATATATATATATATATATATATATAAATAAAATTCACTTAAAACAGAACGAGATGGCATACATACGCATTCTTAAAACAGTTAATTTTAATTTGTCAAACTTGGGGTAGCTCAGATCGGTCCTGTCAGGTTATTTTTAATTTACTTGTGAGTAGGATGCTACCATTTTAATTTACCTATGAGTTGTCTACCCTCATTTTTTTTATAGTACTGTAAATTATAAATAACGTCTTTTTTTATATACGAGCAGCTATTTGACCCACCCATGTTAGTTTATTTTAACTCACGAGTTTTGAGAGTACAAAATGATTCTAAAACCGGTATTAATTTGGATGTAAGGGAGAAAATTTGAATTTTATTAATGTTTGTATACCACGTCCTATCATCGCCAGTAGTTCAGTGGGCCGCATTAGCCTGGCCTGAGTGTTGTGCCAGTTTGTGACCATCGTCGCGTATTCACATTATTGTCTATACGTAAATGCCCTTTAACGCGGATTCATACGGTTAATAGAACATAAAATCAATGAGATTAATAAATATAATAAAATATATTTTCTTTTTGACGGAACATAAATGGAAAGATGTCAAAAACAGAATTAACCAAACCTGATACAATTGACAGTTCGGTAGTGTTGTATAATTTTAAACGTGTTATTGCATTTGCGCCCTTGACATGTTTATTAGAAGAAAAATAAACTCGTAACGAATTCCGTCAGCGAATAGTTGGTCGCTTCTATTCAATTATCATTCCTTTCTCATAGAATCTAATGTCATTTAGTTCGTGCATTCCTCCGGTGAAAATGTCCCTGGGGAAACCACCGGGTCGGTTAAAGAAACTGCGATTAATGAAAAAAAAACTAGCGCATGATTCGTACAGAGATGGAGAATTACATTTGGCCACAGTCACTTACTGTAGATTTGCTGTTAAAATAAATGGTCCTTAATTGTTTCATTCCCGGTAATTGTTTATAGACAAGTAATTGTTTATAGACAAATTTCAACGAATTTAAAAAGGTTTTTTTTGTTAAATATTACCAAAATTCGACGTGGAAAAATGTCACAAAATTCAAATTCATTAAATTCATTCATTTTAGATTTAATTTATTAAAAAATACTAAAAGTTAATGCAAACACATAAACGAATACATAAAAAATTAAAACTTGTATTGTTTGCCATAATACAGGCCACTGTACAATATATATATACAGGGTGGGCCGTAAGTTTCCATACATAGGAAAATTTAAATACGTGCGTCGGTATTTGGATCAGCAGTTTCCGGATGCTTGGATTGGTCGGCGTGGTCCTGTGGAGTGGCCTCCCAGATCCCCAGATCTCACCCCCCTTGATTTCTATCTTTGGGGGCACTTGAAGGCCATGGTGTATCAGGAAAAGATACGAGACATAAATCATCTAAAGGAACGTATCACCAACGCCATTACAAGCATAACGTCAACTGTGCTAATGCGTGTTCATCAACAGTGGGGAACACGTATTGAAATGTGTTTTCAAAACAATGGCAACCATGTAGAGCATATTATATAAATAAAAATGGTTGTCCATAAAAAAATGTTTATTTTTCCTATGTATGGAAACTTACGGCCCACCCTGTATATATATATATATATATATATATATATATATATATTGTACAGTTGAGGGGATGGCTTACCCATCCTTTTAAAAAGCAGAGAGTTTACAATACACACACACACACACACACATACACACAGCACTCATAGTTCAGTGGATAACATCATTTCCTTACAAGCACATTGAAGACACTGAGGTCGGAGGTTCGAATCCCGATGATACTGGTAATAATAATACAGGAATTAGCGGAATGGACCGCATTAGTTGACCTAAGCACTGTGCCAGTTTTGGTCCCCCTAACTAATTACTAACACACATGATCGAGTCTGAGCGAGGATTTTGTAATTTTAGACTTCCTAGGTGAGTCGTGATTTGGATTCCACATTAAGATGTAGGTCTCAGGAAAACCAAAAAGGTTGACTTTCGTCAGAATGAACAATTCGGGCAGAAGCAAATTAACTATATATATATATAACGTAAAAATTATGTGAACTCGTTATTCAAGATGTGAGAGGAGCGAGACGCGAATGAATAATTATTATTTATGGGTAAAATAGTAATATTTAAAAAAAATGCTTCTTGAATAAAGTCTGATTTCCGTATGCGAGGAATGGCATACAGTTTATAGAAATTAATTACTTTGTACACTTTCTGGGCAGCAACTGTTGGCTAATTATAAAAGAAGGTTCACCCTAAATTTGCTTTATAACGGATCTTTTAGACTACTACTAAGTTAACCCCCGAGATGCTCAGCTTCTCAAATGTTCGCTAACCGCGACGTTTCGAGCCTCCCTCGGGTAACGAGACGCTCTTAATACAGTCTAATGCGAAGAATTCCAGACTCAGTCCTCTGGACTATGGACTTCTTTGTACGAAAGTGTTTGTCTATAAGTTTCGCTTAACACCATTAGGTACCATTTTCATTACGTATAATTTTTATTTTTACCTTTTTACTTTTTTACTTTTTACTTTTTTACCTTTTTACTTTTTTACCTTTTTTTACTTTTTTAGGATTTTATTAATTCTAAATACTACGAAGCGATATTCGAATTTATTTTATTGAAAGCATTTCTCTTTTTTATTCAAAAATTTTAGTTTTAAATTTATTGTTTAATAATAATTAGTTGGTTGTAACGTTTACCTTCATGAATATTGTACTTTTTTATGGAATTTATCTCCTGCTAGTAATGATTATTAGTATTATCATATATATATTATATATATATATATATATATATATATATATATATAGGGGAGGGTAGGGGAGAGGAGGGGCGACAAGCTTGACCTTCGTGAAATGAGAAATCATCGCACGGAACATTTGAAAGATGTGGGGAGTAACGGCGTTACGTAACGATGTTATTTTTAGTAGCTGTATCGGTAACGCCGTTACTTTCTAGATGTTGTAACGAAAATGGTAACGGCACTACTTTTTAGAGCGATTTCAATCGTTACTCGCTACTCGTTACTTTCAAACTGATCATTTGACTAGTATCATTTATTAGCTGTTAGCTCCTCAAAACGAGGAGGACTATCAGATGCCAATTTAAAAAAAAACTAGTGTTCCTGAAATCGAACAACACACTCCTAAAAAATCTGCAAGATTAGTTTTTTTTTTGGACAGGCCATTGTTTGATTTGAGTTTTTGATTTTCTTGTCATAAGAGTATAATTTGGTATTATTAAGGCTCTTTTACTCTCTAGTCTTTTCTTAAAAGTAACGGTAACGGTAACGCGTTACTTTTTCATAGAAGTAACTGAAGCCGTAACGACGTTACTTTTTCATCAATGTAACGGTAGCGGTAACGCCGTTACTTATAGAAAGTAACGTGCCCAACTCTATATACAATATATACATTACTTGGCATATCTTTTTCTTATTAACACTAGTTTCCTCGCTGGTCGTTTCACAATGGGAATTCTTAATCTTGGTGTGTTGAAACTGATTGGGGATTCCACAAGGACACGAGTAAGGAACTGGACGATAAGTGTGTCTGTGGAGCATATCTACGCATTGCAAAGCAAAACATGAGTCTTAAACATTGATATTCTCGATCACGTTGTATGTGTTCGGGTTATTCAGTCTGTGTTGGATCTCAAAGTGATTTGATGAAATGCGAATGCAGACAAACGAGTAAATATAGTCGCCATAACAGTAATATTTAATGATGATGATAATAATAATAGTAACAATAATAATAAATATACAGTATGAAATCCAGTAATATAGAATTATTGTCAGTCATCATTATTATTATTTTTTATTATAAAAATAAGTAAATTTTGCAGATATTTCAATATAAGAATGCTTTCCTTTGGCACTGCAAAAGTGCCATTACCACTTAAGACTTTTTCCCCTCTTCCACCCTTCATTCAACTTTGGTTATTTCCCCTCTTACACCCTTCATTCAACTTTGGGTTATTTCTGTGTGCCAGCCGTTAATCGACATACCTAAGAAGGGTGGGCTTGGATTTATACCCTAAACGTCGACAGAACACTGTATCCACACCTTTTTTATCCCAAGCTAACTTAATTTAACATAACCTAGACCTAACCTAACTTAACCACTTTAACTTAACCTACCCCAACCTAACCAACTCGGCATTTGTCGATAAAATTCGCCGTTGACTCAATGCACTCTAGAGACAGGGGTGGGTGGGAGGAACTTAGAGTAGATGAACCCCCTAAAGGGGTGGCATTAAGGAGGAGGAGGTAAATTGTGAGGGAAAACTTGATTTGTGTGCCATGTTTCACGCAAATGAATTACGTTAATCAAGATGATTCACTAACAAATAAAAACGATAAAAGTCTAATTTTAATAATTTGGCATTATATTCATGCCAAATCTTCATTTGGCATCTTAGCTTTGACAGTAAATGACACCTATTGACGTCATGAAACAACCTTGACCTAAAATTACCATCAGATATATATATATATATATATATATATATATATATATATATATATATATATATATATATATACACATTTTAACTGCAAACAACACACAGTATAATTAATGTAAAGAACGACGCTTGTGCAGAAGAGCGTTCCGCACAAGATGAGGAGGGAGCACGAACAAATGAAAAATGAGGTACCACCCGGGAATCGAACCCGGGATCATCCGATTGCCGGTCAGATATGCTATCCACTACACCATGGATCTCGATCAATCAGAAGTCGTAATTCTCCTACATACGAGCATAAACCAATGCTCTGAGGGGGCACCTTCTCATGCCGTACATATATATATATATATATACATTTTAACTGCAAACAACACACAGTATACGACTTCTGATTGATCGAGGTCCATGGTGTAGTGGATAGCATATCTGACCGGCAATCGGATGATCCCGGGTTCGATTCCCGGGTGGTACCTCATTTTTCATTTGTTCGTTCTCCCTCCTCATCTTGTGCGGAACGCTCTTCTACACAAGCGTCGTTCTTTACATATATACACATGCGCCTCGGTGGTGCAGTGGTTAGCATCGCTGTCTACAAATCTATCGGCCCCGCGTTCAATTCCCGGTGAAAGCAGGTGGGCGCGCAACTTACCCAGCTGTTCATCCTTCCATAAAAATAGGTTGGTAGATAAATGGGTATCCTAGGCGGCCTAGTGGTTAAGATGCTAGGCTACTGAGCGGGAGGTCGTGAGATCGAGTCAGGGGGAGGACTTTGTAATTTCTGACCACCCGTGTTGGGTCGTGGTTCGGATTCCACGTTAAGCTGGAGGTCCAAGGTAGAGCATCAAGCTTGACCTTCGTCAGAATGAACAATTCTTGCGGAAGCAAAACCAAGGTTAACCAAGGGTGTGTATATATATATATATATATGTATATATATACACGTGGTACAGACAGTTGGGTAGATAATTAAATAATTGATTAGCCTCAAATTGTTATACTTTTTTTTTAAATATCTGCAAAGAAATATGAAAAATTCAAGATTTTTAAAGTGTATGCAAAGAGTTTGCTGCCAAGCTTGAGTGCGCCGTATCGTGGCGGAAAAATTCTGTTTACGCGCAAAAAATTTGCGTAGTCGCGTAGGCAAGCGGCCTAAGAGCCGTTAGCCTACTCCTTATTGTGATAGTGGCGTGTTTGTACGATCTGTAGTATGTTTTTACTACGTTGCCAGAGTTGTTTCAGTTTGTTGTTTGTTGTTTTATAGCAGGTTATTCACAATATGGTTTTGAATGAATCGGAACAGTTTAATCAGAACCTTGTATGAAGAGAAAATTTACTCCATGAACCAAATTATCAATGTGCATCCAAACAGTGGCTGTAAAAATATAGCGCTGTACAGTACTTGTTGGAAAAACTAAGGTCTACATGTAGGTAGCATTGTCAGACTCTCAATTCAAAATGCTACTATGAAGATGTCTTAACTGTTGCAATGTCTTAATTGTCTTGGAAAGGTGGACTCCACTCTTTCGTTTGATTTGATGTACTGCAGAATGTTATGTAATGTCAATGTCGATATGAATGAAAAAGTGCGAAAATTGCAGAAATTTGTCCGCACGGTCAGGTTCCAGGTCATTTGGATATTTCTTGATCAGTTTATCAACATATCACTTCGGTTTGTCAGTGTCCTTTGCGGACAACGATGACAGAAAAGCAAATCCCTTTGAAATCTGGTGAGATGCAGTTTTGCGCTCATGCAGAGATGTGAGCACCTGGTCAGTGATCACAAGGAAAATGTGAACACTGAATTTTCAGAAGGGCTCAGATCTATCTCCTCGGAAGTCGAATCATCAGCACGTTATTTTGTGTCGTCTTTTCCTGCTCTGATTCTCTGAATATGTTTCAGATACATCAGACACGAGAATTTTTGCCTCAGATTCTATTTCATCAAAGTTCTCTCTCATTTGGCTGATGAAATTCTCCAACGAAGAAAACATTGCAACTGCACTTTGAATGTCTGTACTCGTGCTTTGACGTTGCGTGTTACCTTGAAATCTCTACAAAATCTTGTTCCACAGAATACACAGGGTTGCAGTTTCCAGACGACACAGTTCGTTTGCAAGACTTTCTTGGGTGTCTGGTGTAGCCCTTTTCATCTTCATCTTCTGACATGTCAACGAGCACATAATACTGCTCATAGTTCAAACGCATCGCTCTCACTGAGTGTGCATGACAGTGCCATCGGGTAGTTGACAAGGATTTCAATGTCAGAATGCGGCCAATTTCATTTTTGTAGGACTGACAGTCAGGGAATTCCATTCCTTTCTTGAGCCAACTGCAAATGCATATATCTCCTGCAGCATCCCAAATAAATTTGTGACCTCCAGATAGCAACCAACACTTGCGACACCAACTACAGTAAATTCAGCGAATGAGCCAAGAGCCAAGGCAAGTAGTTTGCAACATGATTGGTCTCCACTATGCGAACCTGTAAATCTGCATATCTGCCGGCAGTATTGGCGGCACTGTCATAACTCTGGTCTCTACAATCATCGGTGCTGAAATTGAGTTCGGCTAAAGTGTTCAGCACATACTTTGGCACGCTTTCTCCCCAATGGCTATGAATGGGCAAAACTTCAGAAATCTCTCTACAGGTTCCCCACTCAAACTTAGAGTTAGTTAATCTGTGTGGTTAACATACGAAGTGGAATTCACAGAAATCGAAAAGTATTTAGCTATTTGCACTTCTTCACACACGATGTTCACATCTTGCTGACCCATGAGCTGGCTCAGCTCATCATAGATGGTAGAGGACGCGTAGTTTGTCTTTCCACGACCAGGATTTCCGCGTGTTGCAGTGTGTTCAGCAAGAAATGGGTTAATACTGAGCTAAGAGTTCCAGAACTCCAAGAAAATTTCCATTATGTTCGAAACCGATAATCTCGTCCCCTCTGAAAGCCAAACCACGCTGCACCAAAAACTGGTCACTGTAACAACACGTTGAAGGGCTAAATGACAGTAATTCTTTTTAACTTCTTGCTGATTCTTCAGTCACGAGACTCATTCAAGAAAATGTCTTCTTCTCTTTCTGATACACCAAAACAATGAGAGCAAATTCTACTAAGAATAAAGTTGTAACGGACTCCATTCATTTAAACTCAACATGTTCAAACAAATCTCATTTTCTTTGTTCGAAGGAGAAACTTTAGAAAATTGTATTCGACTTAAAATGTTGGCTAAACTGGTCTCTTGCATTTATTATTATTATTATTATAACTTCATATACTTATTAATCTAAATAAAAATTAATGAATGAAATGAAATCCTGAAGTATATTTTTTACGTCACATGCAAAAAATATATATATATATATATATATATATATATATATATATAGTTCAGAAAACTGCATGAAAAAGGATTCTTATAAAAAATGATTTAGAAAACTCATAAAAACTGAACCAGGAAACACGCGCGCACACAGTATATATATATATATATATATATATATATAATGTCTGTGTGTGCGTATGACCAGGCAATTAAAAACTGTGCCAACTTTTTTTTTTTAATCCACGGAACTGAAAAGCGTAAATTAAATGTAAACATTTGTAAAAAAAAGCATTTTGCATTAATTACTTGTTGGACCTTCCAATCTGTTGTTATTCATTATTTGCGCAATAAAAATATACATCTTCGTTATGTAAAACGTAGAATTTTTTACATCACCAATAAAGGTGTAAAGGAAATTATGTAAATAAGCGTCAATGAGACAGATAATTAATTAATTAATTCGTTTAAGACGCTCGGCTGTTGATCGGGAGGTCATACGATCGAGTAGTCCGGGCTAAGATTTTGTAATTTAAGATTTCCTTGGTGGCTCGTGGTTTCGACTCTACGTTGAGCCCTAGGTCGAAGGTGGGGCGAGAAGCTTGACTTATTTTAATTAATTAATAAATATTACTATTTATATATATATATATATATATATATATATATATATATATAATAGTAATATTTATTAAATTTTAGTGTGTTCATTATTTGCAGTATTTTAGACATTTTGTTTCGCTTCACAAACTATGTCTAATCCGATATATTTATTTTTGTACGTCGTTCTATGGTATAAAATATTTTTTATACGTGGTTCGACTACCATGCAATGACGTCAAGTGACAAAATGCTATTTATAGGCAAAGTCTTGACAAGAATATTGTTACACTGTGTTCTACAGCGTTAGTGAATAATGTACACAAATTATTTGCTAGTGTGAAGCCACTTCTGTCGCGGTCTCTAATAAAATAAATGTAGCATTCTACTCATACTTTTTCCAAGATTGTCAAATACTATTAATGATGTTTTATTAGTACTTTAAAAGACCAAAATCATTCTAGTTTTGAAAAAAAAGCCATTGTTGAGTTCTAAAAATTATTTATAGAAACTTAAAAATGAGTCTACCTTCCGTATAAGTTTACTCCATTACGTTCAAAATCACTTCCCTGTTGAAGTTGATAACCTCTCCAGGAGCATGACTGGTCGTAGTGGTTCGGGATAAGTTGGTAAACGGAGTTTTTGTATTCTTTAGATTTAAAAGAACTTGGAAGTGTGATATTAAATTTAACATTAAGTTGCTTCACAAAAAATGAATTATGATTATCTTAAAAATGTCCCCCTCGGGGTTATTTTATATAATCTTGTAAATTAATGGTTGTACTCGTTAAAATATGTATTTACATTAATTTAGAATTCGTATATCCACGTACAGTTTCGGTAAAAAGTTCGCCTACGAACAGAAGCTTCATAAAGAAGCATGAAAAAATTAATAATTGGTAATATCCCGTTTTTCCTTATATTTTATTATTTTTGGTAACCGTAATAAAATTTAAAAAAACAAAACAGTCTTTACCAATGAGTCATTGATATGACGCGATCTTTTAGATTGCGTCATATCAGTCACTCGTACCGAAGATCACGTGAATACAAGAAAAAGTAATGCAATAATGACAAACAATTTTGTCGGTAGGAAATTCTACCGAATGGGTATTAATGGGTTAAATTAAACTCGCTGTTTGGAGCTTAACCTCATACCGTACTTATATTAGTACTAAATAGTCCTTTCATCCCTGCATCATTTCTGCTTCCGTGAAAAAACTAGTAAGTGATAAAAAACTAGTGATTGATAATAGTCACTATCCCATTAAATAGGTCATGCCTCGTGGCCACATCACAACACCGCTTCCCGTTAAATCAGCGAGATTAA
Source organism: Bathynomus jamesi (assembly GCA_023014485.1). Lineage (NCBI taxonomy): Eukaryota > Metazoa > Arthropoda > Malacostraca > Isopoda > Cirolanidae > Bathynomus > Bathynomus jamesi. The sequence continues at coordinate 378,904 of JAJOZX010003181.1, read as the reverse complement.
GCGACGTTGGGTTTGATTAGTAATCGGATGGGTGATTGACCTTCGCGTTGGGATGACGTAGTGAATCGTAGATAATTCGGACCCCGCGTAAATTTGTAGGTCCCCTCGGTCATATGACCTCTTTTTCACCGTTACGAAGGGGGTTAAATAACTAGAACATTATCATTATTTTCTACAAGTCCCTACGTCATCCTTTTTCGTTTTTTTGACTAACTCTAAAATTACCTTTGGCTTGCAAGTCACGCGACTTAGCCAAGCTTAAAATGATTCTCAAATTTTTTTCTGTGAAAAGGATGTAACCAAGAAAAAAAGTCGGTCATTGGGTATTTTTATAAGAGGAAGTCGCAAAAACCAAACATTTTTGAATGAATAAAAGCTATAAACCTCTAACGTTTGTGGATTTTTTATTTTTTTTTAATACAAGAAGGAGGGGCCAAGGGCGAACGCCGAGAAAACATTCCCCCACTCCCTACAGGAGAAGAAGAGAGCCGAAAGCAAGAACAAAAACTATGCCATTTTGTCTTATTTTTACTTTTGAAAAGATTGTATAGTGCGTAAGATGCATGTATGTAAAATACAAAAGAACCCCCAAGAAACAGTATGGCAACTTTAAATTTTCTTACAAAGTGAAAATGAACAAAGCAAATTAATGAAATTATGTACCAAATTTCGAGTAATTTAAATTCAAATAGATCTGAAATTAAATAAATTATTTAAATCTATGTAAAACGCAGGTGACGATAATTGGACCGTTGAAAGCCCGTGTGATGTTTACAAAAATATAAATATACTTATCCTTTTTACCGCGGGTGAGCTTACAGTATGTACATTGATCAGTTTGTAATGCGTTGAGAGAGAGAGAGAGTAGTTATGCCCGAAGCGTTACTGAGGCGTTACTCGTTCACTCAACGCGTTACAAAGTGATTTATATAATAGATCACATGGTGGAAAAGAACGTGAATTTTAATTTTTGCAGATAGATTCTCTCTGGCTTTCAACGGTTCAATTATTTTCAAATTTTGGTTTTGTGAGAGCAGACTCTGAAAGAGTTCGTTTGACCTGACCAAAACGTAGGACTTGACATTTATGCGATAGAATACCCACTGCATTATAATTTCCATCCTTAAAGTCTGGATCGAACCTGGGTTGCATCGTTATGATAACGTGAAAGTACTCAAACTTCTTTTTTCTTAAGGGAAAATTAAAAGGCCTATCCTGCAATACCATTTTAGGGCTTCAACTCTCTACTTACAAACGCAGGTTTCAGTACATATTTGGGTGCAACTTCTTTTACCACTAATTACCACTAATTTTACCGTTACAGAGATCTATTAGTATTAGTAGTAGACTAATATTGGTATTTGTGGTAGTAATAATAGTAGCATAACTATGACAATCTTGAATGCTCAGCCACCAACTGATTTTTTGTTCCACCAGATGTTGATGGTCGATCCAGAGGGTGCCGTCTTCAAAAACTTTGACTCTCCCTCAGTGCCTATCTACATGGACTTCTATATGTTCAACGTGACAAACCCTGAAGAGGTCCAGCGATACGGAGCCAAACCTCGCCTCCAGGAATTAGGTCCTTATTCGTACCTGTAAGCTTTGAAGTTCCTGCAATTTTTAAAGTTATTTAAATTCTCCAAATTGGTCCTCTAAGATCCTTAAATTAATTAAGTTTATGAATTTTCTAATTAAGTTTTGAATTATCAATTCTATTTTAAACTCTCTAAAAATTTGGTTACAAGTTCAAATAAGTTTTTGTACTTCTTCTATCGGTCTGAATTATCTTAAATAGCTTAAATCTGTAAAAGCTTCGTATATTCTGTATAAAACAGTTGATAAATTATGAAGATTCCAAATTATAAGCATATAAAATACAACTTCATTAATTAACTGTTTGACAGACGAACAAATACGACATATTATACTAAATAACAAAATACAATGCTTTAAAATCGTTAATTAATGTCTTAAAACCGATGAGTTAAATAACTGTAATCAACTATGAACTAAATCACCTCTACCTTTACAGGGAAAAACTCCAAAAAAATGGTTATGTTTGGAACCATACGGATGGTACAGTTGAATACCGGCAGAACACGACCTATTTCTTCGTTGAAGAGAAATCGAACGGTACTCTGAATGACAAAATTACGACTCTCAATGCGGTCATGGTGGTAAGAAAGAGCTGTAATATTATAGCGGTAAAGCAGAAAGAGACATAGTGACTATTTTAAGACTGTAATGTTGCAACGACTAAATAAATAAATAAATAATATAATAAATGAATGAAAAAATTACTTAAAAAAAAAATGCATAGTGTAAGTTAAATTAAATATTCATACATCCTCTATTTTCCCTCGTCTTCTAATGCGTAACTGAGTGCACGAGATAAGTGTGCGCATGGTGTGAATGAACTCTGAAGCTATTCTCTTCACTATACTTTTTCCTACTTTCCTATAAATCTTCTTTCACCACTATTTTTTGTCAGTAGTGGCTGGCAGAAGAGAGAAAAAACCTTGTTTGTACTATACAGTACTTTACTACTATACTACTACTACTATACTACTACTACTACTACACCTGTATGAAAGTTTTAAACGTCTATAAGTGTAAGCATAATATAAGTTTTCAGTATTTTTATTTTCATTTGTTATTTCTATTTTTTCTACTTTCTTCTTGAGCTAACCTAAAGTGGATCTTAGGGTCTTTGTTACCCTGTAACTCTGTAACTATTCTTAACACAGAAACACAGTATTCAGCGACTTTAAATGACGTTCTAGTATTTATAAATGATAACTGACTACTGAAGTGACAAATATATATATATATCAGTGGCGACTCCTGCACTCGGGCTTCTCGGGCTGAGCCCGAGAGGCAAGGGGTAAGGAGAAGCATAAGAGATAAAATTGTGTATTTATAGATTTAAGTTTTAAAAAAAAGTTTTAAATACAAATTGTAAAAATGGTTTTTGGCTGGTAGTATGTTATTTTCTGTCTAGCCTTCGTCCAAGCAAATTTTGAGCGCATTTAGATACCCTTACTACCTATAAAGAAACTATATTGACACATTAAGTTTTCGTTTAATCTTTCAAGATCCTTTACTCGGGCGCAAGACATTACGCCCGAGAAAGTATAAGTAATATCGTATATTTAAAGTTCTTTTAATGAATAATTATTTGCTTGCATACGGTTACATAATAGTCCTCTTCTAATTCTCATTAAATAAAATACGTTTTTCCTCCTATTAATTTTTTTTTATAAAGAAAAAACATTTCAACTCGGGCTTATATCCTTCGGCCTTGTAGAGGCACAATTTTTAATTCTGGCGATACATGGTAACTTTTTACGTTTCGATAAGCGTGCCTTCAACTGCCTTGGGCGGCGGTGCAGTTTGATTTTTGCCGCAATGTGAGGTTGTTCGCTTTTCTTAAATAATCTGATTTATTTTTAATATTATAAGTATTCTGAGAAGTATAGCCCACCCATGGAGGACATAGTGTTATCATTAAAAGAAAAACCATTTGGATTCTTGGAAAGACTTTGACTTTATGTTCAAGTAAATAAAATTCAAATAATTTTTTTTACCGAGGTATGTATTTATTTATTTTATTGATAATCTTAAGTTATTGTCATGCATTTAAATGTCGGCTCATATGTAGACTTGAAAATTTAAAAAGAGCCCGAGTAGTCTTGAAGAGTTGGAGTCGCCACTGAGATATATATATAAAACCGAGGTTCTTGTATATCAAAAAAATAGTGTCTCATAAAATCTACCTCCACCGAAGTTTTTAAGATGTTTGTCGGTTGTTGTAATACAATATAAAGCACACTTAGTCAAAAGAATACTAAATATTATTTGCAGTTAAACTTCTCAATATACGAAGTTTCAATAGTGTAAAATACAAAACGGAAGTTTATTATTTTGAATTTACGAGATAACTCTTCTTTCCCAATGCATTCACCGTTTATTGCTTCCTAAAATGAAGGTGTTAGGAAATCGAATCGCTGGACTCAACCCGGCTTTTAAGACTATCGGAGAGCTCCTTTTTTTGAGGTTTAACGAGAACCTCTTCATCACCAAGACCGTCTCTCAGTTGCTCTTCGAGGGGTACTACGACCCACTCGTAGAACTTCTGGGGCAGATTTCCGGGGACCCGAAGCAAGCGGAAGGAAAATTTGGTTTTTATTATAAAGTGAGTCCTTGATTCCCGTCCCCTCTGGTTCGCTCTTAACACCGAATGAATGAGGAAGATGGTTTTATACTAACGCTCGTACGGAAGTGTCTCGCATCACTAACAACACCCCACTTTCGGAGTTCCTAAATATAGTCTGATATTAGGAGGAATTTCACTGCTGAGGAATTGTTACAGAATCACTCTTCGCCACGATCTCTGAAGACAATTAAAGGAGAGTTTGTGAATTCTTTAAAATGTACATAAACGGAGAAATACAGAAATACACCAGTAAGTGAAAAGAAACCGCACGAATAATACCCGAATATTTTAAATTAGAACCATTAAATCATTAACATTTGGTGATATTCCAAAACCTCGTAAGTAGCAAAACTACAATTTGGACAGTAAGTAAAAGGAAAAACTGACTAATGTCAAGTGTAGAAAACTTTTATTAGCGTTTGAAACAATTATATTACAATGATAATGAAACAGAAGTGGAGTCTCATTTTTTAGCATGATTAGGAGCCAACAAAATCTTAAAAAAAAATTATTAAAACAACTCCATTTAAGGAAGTTATAGAGTTCTGAAGGATCATCATCAGTATAAAATTCCTGCGGCACGAATGTGATATTGTACTAGAGACCAAGGAAATAGCAGGATGGTTTGATAAGGACTGAGATAACCATTATTTGATAACACTGTTAAAACCTTAGTTTTGCGTGTCTTTACTGCGCTTAACAATGCATATACTGTGTACGTTTATAGTTTATACGTACGTCTGTATGCGAATTCATGGTATATACCAGTGGTAGGCAACCTTTTGTGAAACTGAGTCAATTTGATTTATTGGTAATTTGATAATGGGTCAGTGTTCAAAATTTAAATCAAAATACATTATTTTCGGGACATTTTGAAACAAAAAACACACCATGTAATAATTATTATTATTTTATACTGTAAATACTACAGGGTGTCCCATAAGTCCGGCATCATAGGAAAAATAATAAAAAAAGGCAAAACAAAAGCTTTTACTTACAGAACGTGCTCAATATGTCCACCATTGTTTTCAGTACACAAATTCAGACGTGGTACCCAGTCAGCAGTCACACGGTGAATGATGTCAGGAGTAATGGTGTTACATGCCCCAATATGCGCTGCCGCAAATGTTCAACACTCCTAATTTTCTCTGCGTATACCAGCGCTTTCAAGTGGCCCCAGAGATAAAAATTTGAGTAGAATTATCTGGATTCGTTCTTCCTTGCTCACAGACATTATGGCCTGTAGAAAGAGAAAAATATGAATTATGGTTTGTAGAAATAGAAAAATATGAATTTCTCCTATGATGCCGGACTTATAGGACACCCTGTATATACTACAATTGACCCGCGAGTCAGAGGTTGCCAATCACTGGTATATACTGTGGGTTAACCCATGAAAATGGCACTAACTAAAATACTTATGTGAAAGGAAGACCCACAGCACCTAAAACATTTTACTTGTATGTAAGATTGAGTTTACTGAATGTTGGCAATGTGCACCTCATTTTCGTTACAAAAAACATGAGGGATAAAGACTGTTTTCCATAGCACATCTACGCACATGGGACGAATATTGTTTGTTATAATGCGTTCTTGAACCTGTTTTTGCTGTTACTTCTATTTTGTAATAAACGAATCATGGTTTTTTCAGCAAACTTAACTTTTGTACAATTAATATTTTTTCCATAAAAAGTCACCCTTCGCAAATTTGTGGGTAAACAGAAAATTAAAGTTTTGTAATACAATTAACTACTAACTTGAGAGCTTCAGAGTTATGAAAAGGTAATATTAAAAACGTAAATAGAATTTGAATTATGTTTTTTAAATTTTAATTAACGCAAAGCCAAAGTCTACCAACAAGACTCATAATATTCTTTATTCTATACTTGCTCTTTGTAAGGCACTCGTTAACAGGAGGATTCACTGCTCTTAAAATGAATTGTTAAAATTTTTTGTAAAACCAATTTGACGATGACTGGCAAACCGTTTAACGGCTTACTTTTCTCACTCGCTAATATCTAAACGAAAAATGGGGCCTCTTATACAACCTTGGTCATGGACTCGCTGATCTTATCATGTCTGACTATGTACAGTACATACCGAGACTTCTAGGGTGACCGAATAAAAATTTTCCAAAATAAAAATTACGCCACTTAAATGTGACTGATGACTTGTAGGTTATGACTAATTGTTATTATATTTATCCCTAGGCTTCGTTCAGTCTTGTATAAGCCTAGCTCCAATAATTCATTCCTAATTAGTTCCTTCTAGATTGGATGAACAAATTATTATAATGAAAATCTTAACAAATACCAAGTTTTGCAGCAAACTCAATCATAATTAGCTTTGTAGTAACGAATAATATTGATCAAAGTGTTGTTGAAATCATTCTATATAGATACATTTTTTATGTTTATCTCGAACATGTATACTACCCAAACAATTTTTAAGTTGAAAAGGTTTTTATTGTCAGTTAAAATGTCACAATGATTACCAATTAAACATCAATAAATACTTTCCATCAAGACTTATTCTTCTATTTGGATATGTCTTTACGACAGATTGTAGGAGCCTTAACCTACGAAAACCCGTTAGTAACGAAATTTATCTGGCCACAAATTGAGAGCGGAATGGACCTTTTCGATACATTTACAGTTGATGAGCTTTTGTTTGAAGGGTGGGACCTACCCATATTTGACTTCGATTTCTCCTTCATTCCCAAACTGGAAAAGACAGCGAACCTAACTGGGAGTATTTACGAAATATTGCTGGAACTTGGAATGGATATTCCTTTTCTCGAGCCCAACAAAATTGGTCTTTATTACGGGGTAATCTGTTTAAGCATTGGTGTTTATTTTATGGGGGAGGTATGGTCTTTCTTTATTATATAGGGTGATTCACTCGCTAGTAGCCCCAGAGTATCGTTAATACGATACTCTGGGGCTACCAGCGAGTGAATCACCCTGTATAATGCGCTCATTTCAGATTTGTTAATTATCTAAAGTTTATATATATATATATATATATATATATATATATATATATACAGGGTGGCGGAAAGTAGCTCCCTATTTTGGATTGGTAAAAAAATACGTATATTATCCATTTATTTCAGAAGAAATAATATGAAAAGGTAGGCATACATGGTAGGTTTTCTATAAAATTCAATGTGGGCTCCAACTCTTTCCACCAGCTTCTGGAGCCGCCAGGAATGGCGTCCACTGACTTTAGCAGGAACTCCGGCGGGATGGAGGACATGACTTCCCGAATTTGGTCCTCCAGTTCTTCCAATGTCCTCGGTTTGGTGCGGTAGACTTCTTCCTTTACCCACCCCCAAAGAAAGAACTCGCACGGTGTCAAGTTGGGGCTCCTGGCTGGCCATTGATGTGGACCACGACGACCCATCCAACGCCCAGGGAAGTGGGCATCCAGCCACTCACGGACAACAAGAGCGAAGTGCGGAGGGGCGCCATCTTGCATAAATATCAGATCGTCGATGTTCTCCCATGTGCTGACAACCGGCCAGACCTCGTTTCGCAACATAGCAAGGTACCGCTCAGCATTCATGGTGTTGCGCAGAAGGAACGGGCCCACAACCTGATCTGAGGTCATACCACACCACACCGTTACACTGAACCGATTCTGCCGTTTTTCAGCGGTAACCGTGCGACTTCTTTCTTGGGGGTGGGTAAAGGAAGAAGTCTACCGCACCAAACCGAGGACATTGGAAGAACTGAGGACCAAATTCGGGAAGTCATGTCCTCCATCCCGCCGGAGTTCCTGCTAAAGTCAGTGGACGCCATTCCTGGGCGGCTCCAGAAGCTGGTGGAAAGAGTTGGAGCCCACATTGAATTTTATAGAAAACCTACCATGTATGCCTACCTTTTCATATTATTTCTTCTGAAATAAATGGATAATATACGTATTTTTTTACCAATCCAAAATAGGGAGCTACTTTCCGCCCACCCTGTATATATCGGTACTAAGTAAATTTCACTCATCAAGTTTTATGGCTTATCGTTCAGTTATTTAAATCTCTGTGGTATAATTTCCTCTCATAACTGCAACATAACCCTGTTTTTAATGGTTCTGTGGGGCGTTTTACATTCAGATTCTCCGCTGAAACCTCTCCAAGTGGCAAAAACCTATTGCCGCTGAGTATTGGTCTAATGTTAAACCATTGAATCAATATTGTCCCGGTAGTGGCTGAATAGTGGGGCTATAGTGACCAATCGATTTTGTTACATGGGTCATATCTTTCGAGCTTCATGTTTTGTCTGATATTTGTAGATAATGTAAATATGAATGCGTTTTAAGTGCAATAACCGCACTTACAGTAAATAAGGTGTCAATAAAGGGGTGAAATTAGAAACTAATTATTATTATTGCTTTTTCCTTTCTATAATCTAAGTAATTCATTTGTGTTTATATTTATGTTGTTTATTTTTGTCTTTTGTTGCAGTATTTTTTTGGCTTGTTTGTTTATTTTTAGGTGTACGCAACTAACCTTGCTTTGTAATTCATGTATGATAATATTTTAACTCATCGTAGCGTGATTTAACAAATTATTTTAGTTACCCATTTGAAATAATTAGATAGTAAGATTTTATAAAATAATATCATAACTCTTTACTTAATGAACAATTGTGCTTCTTTTTCTATAAGGTACTTCAAAATACAGAAATGAAAAATATAAATTATGACTATTTTCTTATCATGTTATGCTAAAAATTCTTACAAGGTGAAATCTGCATAAAATAGTATGTTACACTAGCGTTTTGTATCGAGTCTCCGATTAATGTATTCTTTGTCAAATTTTAACATATGTAACATACCCAGAAAAATGGTACTGATGACGGGGTATACAAGGTAAAGACCGGCGAACTGGGAATGGAGGACTACCTTTACATTCAAGAGTGGAACCATGAACCTGAACTCAACTTTTGGGACAGCGAATACTGTAATATGATCAATGGTACTGACGGTACGCAATATCCCCCCGGCGTTAAGAGAGAGAAAACCATACGACTTTTTACCACAGATTTATGTCGGTAAGTTACTATCTAATAATTGTTTGTTTTATTAATAACCATTTCGGTAATAAACTATTTCAATTTCAAGCAATTAAAAATTTGTTCTATTACATTCACGCCTTCGACATCTGATTGTATTTTGTATAGGCCTAGTTTGGATCCACGTGATTAGTGTACTTCAAATGATAATGGGTTTTCTTAGTGTCACAACCAACCGTGTACTTTTTATAATTTTTATTTATTATAGTTAGTTGTTAGTTAAGGAAATTTATCAAAAGGGGGGGGGGGGGGGTTAAATTACTTGAACCAGCTTCTTCCATTCATTTGCTATGTTAAAAAAATAATAATTGGATTGTTTAACTTACTTCGCAACATTTAAGTTCATATAACAGAGAAAACCTACAGCCTTACGTGGCGTTCGAACCATGGGTCGCTATATCATCTGGTCGCGGTGAACAGTTACCTATACAATAGTTACCCAGACCCAATGTCGATTAACTTCGCTGATCAAAGAAAAGCGGTGTTACAACATCGGCCACTACGTAGCCCTCGCTACTGTATCGAACCAGGCACGAATACAGGGAGAGGATTTAGGATTTGTGATGCCGGTGTCAGGTAAATATTGTTAGCCCAATATTACATAATATTATAGAATAATATTAGAAATTATTACTTATTAGAATACGAGATGTCATTCAGGTTAAAGCTAGAGTCGTTAAGCCCCCTTCCTGTATCTGCGCATGCGAACATCATTTGATTTCTCTCATCCCGCAGGCAAATTGGTTTCCACACTGCCTCAGCTGAAATTTACTTATATATAATAAGGATTAAAACAATCTTAAGAGTTATTTATATAAATAACTCTTAACCCTTTAACGTACACCAAGACGTATTTTTTCAGGTATTAAATACTGATCAAATTACTTGGAGGTGGGGGAGGGGAATGTGTCCTATGTAAGTTAAAGAGTTAGAAATGTAAGAAAAATGTTAAAATTTTGCTAAAAAATGCTTAAAACTTTGTGCTACGCTATTTTATAAAGTACATAGAGTAGGTATCACTCGTACTATATTATCAGGTAATGTATAAACTAATTTTATTCAGGTAAGACCTGAATTCATTCATTCTGACCAAGGTCAAGCTTCTTGCTTCACCTTGGACCTACAGCTTTACGTGGAATCCGAACCACGACCGACCACGGGTGGCCAGAATTTACAAAAGTCCTTGCCTGGGCTCGATCTCGCAACCTCCCGATCAGCAGCCCAGTGGGTAAATCTCTAGGAGCGCTCCATTTTTCAATATTAAACATACACTCATAAAACATATACCATTTGAAAGTTCACATTTTTCTGAGTCTAAAAATGTAGTAATCCAAAAGTATCAATAGCAAATAAAAAGTAACTAGGTTTAAATATATAACCCTATACCGATCAATTTGTGATGAGTGATCTTTACGGGGGCTCCGCCCCCGTACCCCCGAGACCTAAATTATACAAATGATAATGTAATAACATATTCATGTTAGGTTAGGTTAGCGTAACAATTACCAAAAATACCATCTTACAACACAGATTGAAGATTAACTTAGCCAACCTTTATAATGTAGTTAATGACGTTACGCGTCAAACAATTAATTAAATCGTTACTTTTTATTTGCTATGATACTTTTGGATTACTACATTTTTAGACTCAGAAAAATGTGAGCTTTCAAATGATATATGTTTATGAGTGTATGTTAATATTGAAAAATGGAGCGCTCCTAGAGATTATCCGCCCAGTGTTTTAATCACTACCGACCTATATTTTCTGGAGGGATGAACAGCTGAGTAAGCTGGCGCCGCCTGCTTTCACCAGGAGTCGAACTCAGGGTCGGTGGATTCGTAGTCAACGATGCTAACAGTTACACCACCGAGGCGCATATATATATATATATATATATATATATATATATATATTATATATATATTTATTTTTGTGTGTGTGTGTGTGTGTGTTACACACAGACACACAGACTGTGATGGAACAAGGAACTCTTCTGGGAAAATTAAATCACTATGGTCCGAATAAGTAATGGTACATGACCATTCTGAGTTGTATCACATTAAACGGACGTGTTAAGTGCCTTGCAAAGTGGAAGCTCAATTTCCCAGTTGAGGTTTAAGTTCTGATTTTTGGCTAAAAATAAAATAGTTACCCCTTTTTTCTTTGAAGTATGCAATCCGACGTGAATGCAACGAGTTTCTTGCTTATATTGAGGTTCTAAATACAGTGGAACTAGGTTGCTTTAAATCCTAGACCCTGTCCCAAAGCTGGATCCTATTTGCTTGTCAGATAACTGGTGAGGGAAGTTATATTTTGGGGCGTCTTTGCGAGTATCCGTTGCCCACGTCGGGCTACCATCATGGAAAAGAAAAAATCTGTAGTGTTTGTTATTTACATTACTTATTCCTACAATAGTGGATTTAATTTTCCTAGAAGAGTTCCTTGTTCTATGCACGTTCTGTGTGTAACATGAAAGTTTCTCAGGGGACCATTCTGAATTGTATCATATATATATATATATATACACACAAACTCAGAATGGTCCCCTGAGAAACATATGTTAAACACAGACCGTGCATGGAACAAGGAACTCTTCTGGAAAATTAAATCCACTATAGTCCAAATAAGTAATGGTAAATGACAAATACCATTACTTATTCGGACTATAGTGGATTTAATTTTCCCAGAAGAGTTCCTTGTTCCATGCACGGTCTGTGTTTAACATATATATATATATATATATATACATACATACAACACTGTACAGAAGGAAATTGTAGACACCAATTGACCAGGGAAGTACTCCGGTGGGGAGAGCGTTAGACAGAAGATAGGAAGTACTGGAACTCCCGTTTCTCCTGTCACTGTCCTCCTTAGCTGATCTTTTTCCATGTCTCATCTACCCTGTGAGCAGTCCAGCATGCTCTCAAACCACACTTCTCTCCCTATTCCTCACTACATACACCTGCATCTTACACACTACATAATATTTTCAAGATTTTTAAAAAAAAATGGCATCAACTTCAAGAGCCTCGGAGTCCCCTGGGAAGGGGATCATAAATGTCCCCACTTCTGGCTCCCCCCGCCTGCCAATACCGGGAACGCAGACCCGGGCAGACCTCTCCGACTCTAAACCTCATCTTCTTTTCCTCATTGAAACTTGGGTGTCTGGGACGATTGACAGCAACCCCATTTCTGTACCATCTTACTTTCTCTTTACTCAATTTCACTCCAAAGGTGGATGTTGCGTATATGTAACAATGACCTAACTTGTTCTCGTATTCCCGAATTCGAATCTTCCGAATTCTATACCCTCTGGCTACGGCTAACATGCCAATCTCAAACTAAATACAGCTGCGCTGTTAACCTTTCTCCTAATTCTACTGACTATCCAAAATTCTTTGAATACCTTATTTTCAAAGTGGAATGAATACATTCTATCCCGCTCTCCCTTTGCTGAAATCTCCCATTTTAGGAGATTTCAATGTTCACCACTACCTTTGGCTTTCCTCCCATTTCACTGACATCCCTGGTGAACTAGCTTACAACTTTTCTATCCTAAATTACCTAGAGCAAATTGTACAGCACCCTACTCGTATCCCCGATCGCCCTGGAAATAGGTCCAACATTCTGGATATATTTCTTACCTCATCCTTCTTCTTACTCTGTGAAACTTTTCTCTTCGTTGGGCTCCTCCGATCACAATCTTATATCTGTTTCCTGTCCTATCGCTCCAAATCGGCCTTTCGATCCTCCGAAGAGGCGACGCCTTTACTTCGGCGCCGCTGATTGGGAGGCCCTTAGGCAGTACTTCTGTGATTTCCCATGGAATGATTATTGCTTCAGTGGCCGGGGCCTTTCTGGGTGTGCTGAGCGCATCACAGAGGTAATTCTCTCGGGCATGGAGGCGTACATTCCATATTCTATTCCTACTACTAATACAAAAAACCTTGGTTTAACTTTACTTGTTCTAATGCTATCCGCAACAGAGAGGAGACTTTCAGAAGGTACCGTCGCCATCCAACTTCTGACTCTCACTCTGCTTATATTTCTGCCCGCAATTCTGCAAAATCTGTTCTTTGACTCGGCATAAATTCCCTCATCCGACAAAAATGTGAAAATCTATCCATTTCTAATTCTTCTCGCTCTTTTTGGCATCTAGCTAAGAACTTCTTCAACAACTTTACTTCCTATTCTTTTCCTCTTTTCCATTTCGACGAGTAAGTTGCCGTCTCTTCTCCTGATAAAGCTGAACTCTTCGCTCAAACTTTCGTTTACAATTCAACCTTCGACGATTTCGGTGCTGTTCCTCCATCTCCTTTCCCCTCTGACTTTATTATGTCTGAAATTAGAATCTCTTCTAAACACGTTTTTTCTGCCCTATCTGGGCTCAACTCTAGGAAGGCGTATGGTCCTGATGGTGTTCCTCCTTTTGTTCTTAAGAACTGTGCTTCTGTACTGACACCCTGCCTAGGCAAACTCTTTCGTCTTTGTCTTTCGTCTGGTACTTTTCCTTCCTGCTGGAAGTTCGCTTTCATTCAGCCTGTCCCAAAGAAGGGTGACCGCTCTCAACCCTCCAACTATCGTCCAATTGCTTTGATTTCTTGTCTTTCCAAAGTTTTTTAATCTATCCTTAATAGGAAGATTCTTAAACACTTTTCTTCTCATAATCTTCTTTCAGATCGCCATTATGGATTCCGCAAGGGATGCTCTACAGGCGATCTTCTTGCATATCTCTCTGACTCTTGGTCATCCTCCTTTCGGATTTGGGTGAAACTTTTGCTGTTGCGCTACATATCAAAAGCTTTTGATAGAGTCTGGTACAAATCTTTAATTTCCAAATTGCCCTCCTTCGGTTTCTATCCTTCTATCTGTTCCTTCAGCTCTAATTTCCTTTCTGGCCGATCTATAGCTGCAGTTGTAGATGGCCACTGTTCTTCTCCTAAAGCTATTAACAGTGGTGTTCCTCAGGGTTCTGTCCTGTCACCCACTCTTTTCCTTTTATTTATTAATGATCTTTTAATTTGCACTTCCTGTCCTATTCACTCCAATGCCGATGATTCCCTTCTTCACTTCTCCACCCGCTTTCCAAAGCGTCCCTCTCAACAGTCACTCCATGATTCGTGTAGTACGTCTATGGAGCACCTGACCTCTGATCTTTCTGCTATCTCTAAATGGTGCAGAGAAAACCTCGTGGCTTTCAATGCCTCAGAAACTCAGTTCCTCCATCTGTCTACTTGTCACAATCTTAAACACGACTATCCCCTTACCTTCAACAACACACAACTCAATCCTTCCTCTTCTCTTAACATTCTTGGCGTTATACTCTCTTTCATATACTCTGTTTCTAAAACAGCTTCTAAGAGGTTAGGTGTGCTGTACCGCCTCCGCGGTTTCTTCACCCCCCACTCAGTTGCTGTCTCTGTACAGGGGTCTTGTTCGCCCTTGTATGAAGTATGCTTCTCATGTGTAGGGTGGTTCAACCCACACAGCCGTACTTGACCGGGTAGAATCAAAGGCTTTTCGTCTCATCATTTCCCCGCATCTTACTGATTGTCTTCAATTTCTCTCTCTTTGCCGCCGCAGTGTTGCCTCACTCTCTCTTTACTATCGCTATCGTAACGGACATTGCTCTTCTGAACTCTCTAACTGCATGCCTCCTCCTTCAAGGAGAGCACGCAGTACCAGACTTTCTACACTTTCTCATTCCTTTTCTGTCCAACTCTCTAACGGAAGTGTTAATCGGTATTTTCAGTCTTTCATCTACTCAACCGGTCAACTTTGGAACAATCTTCCTCAATTCATCTTTCCTCCTGTCTATGACCTCCTATCTTTCAAACGCAGATTGTCTAGGCATCTCGAAAACCCTAAACCTTGATTTTGGCTCTCTTCTTCTATGGGGCGCTTTTGCGGACATTTGCCCTTGGCCCCTCCTTCCTGCATCGAATCCATCGGGCCCGGGTTCGAGACCCGGTGACGGCAGCCGGCGCGCAGCAAAACCCAGCTGTTCATCTTTCCACACACTAAAGAAAGTGGTTGGTAGATAAATGGGTACCCTGAGTGGTTAAGACGCTGGGCTTCTGGTGGGGCGTGGTTCGGATTCCACGTTAAACTGTAGGTCTAATGTGGAGTGAAAAGCTTGACCTTCGTCAAAATGAACAGTTCAGGCGGAAGCTAACCAAAGGTACCAAAGGTATATAAAATTATATATATGAACCCACATAAAGTAAGTATATACAGGAAGCTGAAGACCAAGGTGATTATATAAACATTTATTCTAGCAGGACGTTTCGAATCTAACTAGATTCTTCATCAACTACTCTAAAAACGGGAGTATAAATAATTACATAAAAGCAATAAAAACAAATTCAAACGAAGTTAGAAAATAAATGGGAGAAACGAAGCGAAACTCATCATGTGGCGCACGAGACAAAAAAGAATGTCGAAAAAAAAAATCACAACAGACAAGTAAAAGTTAGTTGGTTTATACAATATTTAATTTTATGGAAGCAGTCAAATCATTAAGGGACGGACGGAGTTGTTTAATATACGTACAGTAGATTTTCCAATACTTTTAGATCAATAACTTTAACAGAGGATGACAAAACAGAAAAATTATTATTAATATTCAATGCACGATTACAATTAACAGAATGATTACGTATAGCTGAAAATTCTGGACTAGACAGTCCTTTGAGAGATACCCCTATGTTTATCAACCCTCTGCTTCAATTGTAGGCACGTTTGATCTACATAGCTAGCATTGCAACTCGCACACGTAAACGAGTAAACAAGAGAGGATCTCGTAGAAACGGGGAGTCTCTCTTTATGGTTGAAAAATGTGAAAAGGTTCACATTATTGAAACTAAGAAAGACAAATTGACAATGGGGAAAAGATCTATTAAGTAAATTCTTAAGCGTACAAACTAATTTAAAAGAACCAAAAAATGGCAACTTAACATAAACCTTAAGGTTAGGGACCGTATGTGACAATTGCTTTGCTTGATAAACATCATTCAAAAAATGATGAATACACTTAAGAATCAAATTCGATGGATAAAGATTAAAAACAAAAAAAATGATTTAAGATATTCTATCTCCTCATCAAATGACAACCAATCGGAAGAGATTCTAAAAGCTCGAATAATTCTACATTTTAAACTACCAATTTTAAAATTAAAAGGAATTGAACTAAAAAAAAAAAAAAACTGGTACCGAGCGAAGTAGTGTGGTTCTTTCGATAAACCGAAGTAATAGACGAGGATGTATCACGAGTAGAGCATGGTTAATTAATCAATTTAGGAAAAAGTGATGAATGATGAAATTTTCTAATTAATCAATGATTAACTGATTAAAAATGATTAAAAACTAAATACTTCCGAAAAGAGTAAGAAAGAGCTTTATTGTTTCTGTTGCGTGAGATAAGACCGAAGAAAACATTTTGCTCAAACATTTAGTTTGCTTTAGTTCAAGAAATCAGGCATGGGCGGATTAGACAGTTTATACACGCAAAAAGGTGCCAAATTCAAATGATACATTACAAAATTTAAGGTAAAATGATACTGAAATTATGAAGAAAATTAATCAATTCCCATCATTTTGTAATTTTTTTTTTTTTTTTTTTTATTAATTAATGATTAAATTTGAAACAATGATTAACTGATTAATCAGAACCATGCCCTAAATTCACGATTGACTAAAACGTCCAAAAATGGCATGAACTCTCGTCCTCAGAATATTAGATTTACAATGAAAACGGAGACTAATGATAAATTGTCATTTTTGAACGTTTTAGTCACTCGCGATACGTCCTCGTTTATTACTTCGGTTTATCGAAAGAAACTGTATAAACCAACTAACTTGTCTGTTGTGATTTTTTTTTTTTTGTACATTCTTTTTTGTTTCGTGCGCCACACGGTGAGTTTCGCTCCGTTTCTCACATTTATTTTATAACTTCGTTTGATCACCTTGGTCTTGGTCTTCATCTTCCTGTGTGAACTC
The DNA here is from genome assembly GCA_023014485.1 of Bathynomus jamesi. NCBI lineage: Eukaryota > Metazoa > Arthropoda > Malacostraca > Isopoda > Cirolanidae > Bathynomus > Bathynomus jamesi. The sequence continues at coordinate 361,611 of JAJOZX010003181.1, read as the reverse complement.
AGGTTCCCAGAAACCGATCCATAGTTGAGATATATATATATATATTTTTCATTATTCGTTATCTCTCCTCCTCGTATGCAGAAACGTTCCTTAACACTTATGTCGTTTCTATTCATATATATATATATATATAATATATATATAATTTTTTTTTTTTATAAAGTGATAAAGCATGTATAAGTTACCCTGATTTTTTTTTTATTATTATTTATTGTTCTTGTTACTGTAGAGTTTAAACTGTCAGTGAAATGCTTATCACTCCAGCATGATTTGTAATCTTAGCTCTTAGATACGTAACATCCCAGTATCTTATTCTGAGAATTAGTTATTTATAGCCATAAAACCATTGTATAAATAGTACAGTAAACTCTCGTCCAACGCGGGGGTTAAGTCGCTCGAGAACGGCGCGTTGGGTAAATTTGCGTTGGACAAAACTTAATATCTTATGGGATAAATGGGGATACGTGAACGCGGCCGCGTAAAGTCTCCCATTAATACTTAGATACGTACATTTTTTATTCACACATAAATGAATTTCCCTACCTATATTGTATATGAAACAAGAGCATAATAAAATCATAAACATAATGATATTTACGTATGATAAATAAAATATATTAAGTGAAAATAGCACGCATCTTTTCTTCACTCTTTCGGATGGTGCGTATGGTAGACTCATTCACGTGATACTCGCGGCCGAGTGATGTTATGCTCATACCACCACGCAACTTTATTTTTTCGGCTTATGTCATAACCTTACGACTTTTCTTCTCTTCACTATCACTCGCTGCTTTATGTTTTAGTGCCATACTGCTGTCTAAGGGTAATAGCAAAACAACGACAAAATATGACAAAAACAATCCAACACAACTTCACTGAACTTAACGCGTTAGCGGGACTGAGACAAAGGGTGATGGGAGGGGTGACGCGAGAGGGAGGGAGATTGGAGAGTGTAGGAGAAAACATTAGAGCGCGCATTGGCACGCGTACAGTACTACTGTATTAGAGCGTGTTTGGCGGACCGTGTATAATCAAATTTTCCGCTTTCAGCAAATAATTGTTTGCATTTAATCACCCATACATTCGTAGTTTAAGTGAAGTATGAAGAGTTAAACATATTTTCACGTAGAGCATTATTGCACCCATTCGTTCATTTCAGGATACGGGCAACTCGTAGCTACATTGCCAAACAAATAAGGGGTTATTATATAACGAAAGAACCATTTATACATTCCATATATATATAATATATATATATATATATATTGCAAATGCTAACAAATTAATAAAGAAAACTGAATTTATAATAGTTTGCATACTATGACCCTCTTCAGTCGGTCATTGAATACAAATGAATGAATATAAATTCATTTAATTTTAACTTTTAGGTGACATAGTTTACAACTTATCTTTCTTTCCTCTTCGCACGAACTAACCTTCTTAAAAACTAATCCAGGTCTTTGCTTCTGCTTTACGAGAGGGACGTAGACATTCAATCTATTATTCCATCCTATCACTATATTCCTCCTCGGGAGATGTTAGAATCACCTTCAACAAATCCCGACAATATGTGTTATTGTTACCCGATCCCTGGTAGTAACACTTGCTTGAGTGATAGTATGATGAATATGGCGCCATGTTTCAAGGTGAGTCAAACGATTAAACTTAATTACCATGGGAAAAGTACAATCTTACCCCTCAGTTATAGTGTTCATTAGTAAGTTTGAACGTTAGACATTTTATCTATGGGTTTATCTACTCAATTTAAGTTAGATGACGGTATAGATTTAGGGTGGCCAGACGTCCGGCTTTAGGCGGACAGTCCGCCTTTTGAGCACTCTGTCCTTAGCGTGGCCATTTCAAAATTTCCAAAAAGGAGGACACTGCGTATGTGGCCCTACGTTAACATATATATATAATAATATATATGTTAACGTACGGCCACATACGCAGTGTCCTCCTTTTTAAATGGCCACCCTATATAGATTAGGTTACGTTAATGAAAGAATTAAATGATAAAGTGTCACGTCGACATTCAGGGTACGAAGGAGGTGGACTCCAAGTTTTCAAAGTAAGTTTATTTCTAGACATAACTGTGACATAAATTTACGTTTTAAATTGACTTTAATTATTAATAAAGCGTAGTTGCATGGGTGTGTTTGTTTTAATTCTTTTAATGTTATTGTTACTAGATATCAATTACATTTTATCATACGAGTTAATATACTTAAAAAAACAACTTTGAATGATAACAAAAAGATAAAAATTGAAGAGCCTAATTTTCTAAAAAAAATATAGTCTGTCCTATAACAGTTCAAAACTTTCATGCAAAAAGAAAATTAATTTAATTACGCGCTTTTGCCATTACACAGTAGATTTCGTTATAAAAGTCCTGGAGAATAAATTATTCCAGGGGTGTCCAACCTTTTGGAGGAACTCAGCTGCTTGCTCTTAAACTTTGTCCAGGAAGACTGATATACCTTGTCCTGCCCATATTCAACTGCCTTCCACTCTTCTCATCCTCACTTCTTTCCCATTTCCATACCTTATACCCGATTCACCAGGCAATTTTAGGGAAACGAAAACTAAACTACCCGACAGTTTACGAAACTGCCACTTGTGCGGACTGTTTGGTAACTGAAACACCGTTAACCCTTAAACCCTACTCCGGGTACTGGTGTACCCTAGTACCCCGGGTATTGCTAGTGTAACTTTATAATGGGTTAACGAGTCGTTTCCAAAACTGTCTCCCAGGGAAATATTCCGACCATTAACTGTTTCGGAAACTAAAAAGTAAACTATGTAACCTATGTTTGATGAAATACATGTTAACTCTTTTAGTAATTTTTCTTTCATTTGGGCATTGATTAATTATCAATAACTGCAAACTAATTATATAGTTATAGGCAGTAGTCGAATTATAAAATTTTAACAAGGGGGATAGTGGTGAGGGTAGGTACGGTAGAGGGGGTCCGGGGGCATGCCCCCCGTGAAAATTTAAAAAAATGTAACTGTATAATGCTAAATTCTGGTGACTTTTCAGGGAACGATATGCAGCAAAATCATTAGTTTAGTGAAACGTTTTTTCAGTGATTTCCATATTTTTTCATGAAAGTAAATGATGACACCTGACTTTGAACTTATATTTTGAAATAGCATCATAAAATCCATTTTAATCGCAATCAGCCCCCTGTTCCCTTTCCTTAATTAATCATAACACATTATATGACCATAGAATATTTATTTTAAATCATTTAAATCACATAAAACTTATAAATACAGTATATTAGTTTTTCAATAAACCAAAAAAGTGAGAGAGATATTTTACTTTCTGTGCTTTAGTCTGTATTAGGTTGTTGTTAAAGCGTATTTTATTTAGATAACAACAACAACAAAACACTATTTCAGACTCAACAGGTACACATATTATACAAGTGGTGCATAGAAGGTTAACAAGCATAGATAACAAGGGGGATGGTTATTTGGTTTTGAGTTAACAAGGGGGATGCCATCTCGCCTCAATTTGAACCATGGTTATAGACATAGCGTTCTTTTGTTTTATTGTCTTCAGAGAATCGGGAGCTATTGAAAAACGACGGAGCTAGGCCTAGGCCTAGGTTAACTTTGTTTGTATCAGCCTGGAAAATTTGTCCGACCAGACCAGCTCAAAGTTGTGAAAAGTAGTTTTTCTATACAATCTGGTCACATATTATTATTATAGTCTAATTAACTAATAATAATAATTAACTATCGTAATAATAACTATATAAAATACAAAAGGTAAAATACAAAATATATTTAGATTAACCTATAAGTTAAGTTGCCCTTTCCAAGAGACAAGATTTTCAAAGTAGGCCTAGGTATAAATTTTTATTATTTTACAATTTGTTAATTTAGTAAAATAACTTATTTAAACCTATTTAATTTCCTGGTTAAATTTGTACAATACCTCGCCTATTACAAATACTGTTAGCATCATGTCAATGTCGCCCCGCAATGTCAATCACTCTTGACGATTGGTTAGGTTTAGTCGTGATATTTTCATTAAAACTAACAAAAATATTACGACTTTATCTAACCAATCGTCAATATACAGGGTGGGGCACGGGAACCAAGTGTTTTTGGAATAATCAGGAAAATGATATTTATTTTTGTAAAGAAAATATATTGGTAGAACAACATTCGTAAGAACATAGCATTTCATGTCATAATAATCATGTACCGAAAATTATATCTGGCAATATGATGTCCTTGGCCGTCGACGCATTGTTGAAGGCGTTTACGAAATTGGCCTCCACTCTTCCCAGCAGGTCTCTGTTGATTTGGATGATTTGTTGACGGATCGCTTCCTTCAATGCATCTAATGTACGGGCTTGTCCTCGTGACACGTGACTTGAGGTACCCCCATAGAAAGAAGTCACATGTGGACAAGTCAGGGGACCGAGGGGGCCATGCAATGTCACCAAATCTCGAAATGAGATGGTTGGGAAACAGGGGGCGAAGAACAGCCATTGACGCTCTGGCGGTGTGTGGCGTGGCCCCATCTTGCTGAAACCACAAATGTCGACGAGCAATACGCCTTCTTCGTAACTCAGGATGAAAAGGTGTTCATCTCAATGTAACGCCCAGATGTTATGGTAACGGTAACCCCATTTTGTTCGAAGAAATAGGGACCGATGACGCCAAACTTTCCCACCGCGCACCAAACTGTAACCTTAGGGCTATGCAGCGGTTTTTCATGGAGTTGTCGCGGATTTTCAGCAGCCCAATACCGACAGTTTTGATTGTTGACGGCCCCATTAAGGTGGAAATGGCTTCATCACTCATTACCACCATCATGTTTTCATTCTGCTCATAAAGTGCAAGCATTTCCTGTGCAAAATTCAGTCGTTGGGGGGCAATCGTTTACATTCAATTCCTGCACCATCGCTAACTTGTATGGGTGAAAATGCAATTCTTCATGCAAATCCGTCTAACAGTACGATTGCTGATTCCGAGTGCAGCTGAATGTCTCCGAGCAGAGCGGCCTGGGCTTTGCAACATCGCTTGTCTGACCCTTTCAACGTTCTCCTGGAGTACGCACAGTGCGTTGCGGCCCCTTCGGTTTTGTTTTCATTATTGAGCCTCCTGTTCGAAGATTGTTTAACCCAACGTAAGATTGTGTCACGAGCGGGAACAGAGTCATTTCGATGAATGTTGAATCTGCGGCGAAACGCACGCTGAACTGCTGTCACTGACTCGCCACTCCTAACAAAATGATCATACGCGAACATGCGGTGTTCTAACGTCCACTGCTCCATGATGGCACCTGAAAGATAAAGGTGAGTGTTAGTTAAAGTTAAATGCTATGAACCCAGGAATGGAATGCTACCTACCGCACGCCCCTCCCATTCCTAATGGCCGATTACTAGCTATTCAAAAAACACTTGATTCCCGTGCCCCACCCTATATATATACACAAAACGAAAAAATATCACGACTAAACCTGATTGACATTGGGGGCTTATTAAAATTGCGGGATTATAACGGAAAAGTACCTAATTTTCTTTGAATATTAATTTATTTTGGTTAAGAATAATTTAGTCTACTTAGCTTAAAAATGAAGTTGGAGCTCTTAAATTCTCTGTAGTTTTTTTAAATGTATAAGAAATTAGTAATGCCTAATTTAAAATGAAACATCAGCTGCACCTTATAAAGGTTGCTTAAAATTTTTAGTTTACCTTAAAATTGCACTCACTGTTTCTGAAATTTGGTAAAATGTAGTGTGATGCTCACACTAAAATAACTTTCAGTATTTTTTTTAATGCAAGAAGGAGGGGCCAAAGTCAGATGCCTGCAAAAACGCCACCCCCTATAGAGGAAGAAGAGAGCCGAAATCAAGGTGCAAGGTCTTCTAAATGCCTGAACACTGCGTTTGAAAGATTGGAGGTCGTAGACAGGGGGGAAAAATGGATTGAGGGAGATTGTTCCAGAGGTGATCAGTTGAGTAGATGAAAGACTGAAAATACCGATTACTCCTTGCGTTAGTTAGAGTGTTGGACAGAAAAGGAATGAGAATGTGTCGAAAGTCTGGTACTACGTTTTCTCCTTAAAGGAGGAGGTATGCAGTTAGAGAGTTCAGAAGAGTAGTGTCCGTTATAATAGCGATAGTGAAGAGAGAGTGAGGCAACATTGCGGCGGAGAGAGGCATTGAAGACAGCCAGTAAGAGGCGGGGAATTGATGAGACGAAAAGCCCTTGGTTCCACCCGGTCAAGTAGAGCTGTGCGCGTTGAACCACCCGACACATGTTTGAGAAACGTACTCCATACAGGGGCAGACAAAATCCCTGGACAGAGACAGCAAGTGAGTGGGGTTGAAGAAACTGCGGAACCGATGCAGCACACCTAACTTCTTAGAAGCTGTTTAGAGAGGGAGTATATGTGATCTTTCCAGAAAAGATCTCGAGAGAAGGAAACGCCAAGAATGTTAAGAGAAGAGGAAGGATTGAGTTGTTTATTGTTGAAGGTAAGGAGATAGTCGTGTGGAAGATTGTGACAAGTAGACAGATGAAGGGACTGAGTTTTTGAGACATTGAAAGTCACGAGGTTTTCTTTGCCGATGGATGATTTGTGAAGCCGATGCAGAAGTGAAGAGTGAAATCATCGACATAGGAGTGGATAAGACAGGAGGTGCGACTGAGTAGCTCATTGATAATAAGCGGGAAAGAGTGGGTGACAGGATAGAACCTGAGGAACACCACTATTAATAGCTTTACGAGAGGAACGGTGGCCATCTACAACCGCAGTTATAAGTAGATCGGCCAGAAAGGAAATTAGAGGTGAAGGCACAGATAGAAGGATAGAAAACCGAAAGGGAGCAGTTTCAAAATTAAAGTTTTGTACCAGACTCTATTAAAAGCTTTTTGATATGTCTAGCGCAATAGCAAATGTTTCACCGAAATCCCGAAAGGAGGATAACCAAGAGTCAGAGAGATACACAAGAAAATCGCCAGTAGAGCGTCCCTTGCGGAACCCATACTGACGAAGAGTGTGAGAAGAGAGGTGTTTAAGAATCTTCCTATTAAGAATAGATAGGGTGTCAACAAAGAAGCACAGTTCTTGAGAACGACAGGAGGGACACCATCAGGACCGTACACCTTCCTGGAGTTGAGCGTAGAAGAGAGAGAGAGAGAGAGAGAACATCTTTTGACGAGATTCTAATTTCAGAAATAATTAAATCGGAGGAAGGAGGAGATGGAGGAACAGCACTTGAATCGTACAGGTTTGAGTTGGAGGCATGGCCGTAACTACCTATGAGGTCACCGAGGTCCGGACCTCGGTAATTATTTCCTAAAAAAAAAAAAAGAGACTGAACCGTTCTCCGTGCAGCTTTAATAAAAGTATTTTTGCTAACAGGTCCCTTTGTACAGTATTTAATTATAGACAAGGGTTTTGTGTTTAGTGTATAGCTTGGGTTGTGTTTGTAGATGTCATTTTGGTCTGAATTTTGCTCGTCCCGCCGCGCTCGAAAAAAATCTGGACCTCACTAATTTCTAAACCCTAGTTACGGCCCTGGTTGGAGGCGAAATTTTGAGCGAGAAGAATTAGAACTGGATAGGTCTTCACATTTTTGTTGGATGAAGGAATTTTTGGCGAGTCGAAGAACAGATTTTGCTTGATTCCGGACAGAAATATAAGCCGAGTGAGAGTTGGATGGCGACGGTACCTTCTGAAAACCTCCTCTCTCTCGGATAGCATTAGAATAAGAAAAGTAAAACAAAGTTTTTTTGGCATTAGTAGTAGGAAGAGAATATGGAATGTACGCCAGCATGCCCGAGAGAATCACCTCCGTGATGCGCTCAGCGCACTCGTTGGGGTCCCAGCTATGGGAGCAGTAATCATTCCAAGGGGAATTAGAGAAATACTGCCTCAGGGCCTCCCAATCAGCGGCACCAAAGCGCTAAAGGCGTCTCCTCTTGGGAAGATCCAAAGGCCGAACTGGAGCGATAGAACAGAAAACAGATATAAGATTGTGGTTGGAGGAGCCCAACCGAGAAAAAAGTTTGACAGGATAAGACGTATGAGAGGTGAGAAATAAATCCAGAATGTTGGGCTGTTAACAGTTTTCGTTTCCGTTTTGTTGTTTTCGTTTTCATTTAAAGAAGCCAAGTGTGAAATGAGTATTACAAATGCAATCGTGTCCCACGTCATTATTTTTACTATTTCTTAAATTGTTGGAAAGGGTGAAATTGCAAATTTTTCAAGAAGATAATGTATTCTAAGTGTCGTAATTTTTAAAATCTTGGTATGAAATTAGATTCAGGTAATTAATTATGAAGTACGGACTGTTGCGGGCATTTACGTTGACATTTTACGTTCTTTTTATAATTATTTTATATAATAATTAGTGCAAGTTTGGGAAAGTGCCCATTTCTGTCTTGCGATCGACTCAAAAATGCTTCGTGATGGACCGATATTCATTCTTCTTTACTTTCAGACTGAAGTACTGTGGATATAAAATACAGTATTTGTATCTTCTAAAGCGTTTGAACGGGGTACAAAATATATTTAGTATACTTATGTTATTTAGGGCTTCCAGTAACTTAGTGGTCTCGGCGCCGGACTGTGGGCGCTGAGGCTCTGAGTTTACTCCCAGCTGCTGGCTCCTGGGTTGGGTTGGGCTGGCCACTCGCTCTGTCCACGTCCCGGTTCGGGTGACCTTTGGGGCGCACTCACCACCACCACTCCCACGCGGAGGGGAAATGAGTTATCAGGCTGTTACTTATATTATTATTATTCCTCGATTCAAATTTTCAGATCACTTTCAATCGAATTTGAGAAAGAAGTTCAGCTTCATAATGTCACTTTGTATCGTTTTACTTTACCGAAATCTGTGTTGGAAATTACTTCAGAGACTCAGTGTTTTTGTAAAGATGAATTTACTTGCAGAGATTCAATGGTGAATGTCAGAGCCTGTAAAAAAGGTATTCCAATGTCTCTCCTTCCGGTTCCATGCATGTGCAGACTTTTTGCGCTTTATAACTTTATTCTAACAATAATAACAATAATATTAATAATAATAATATTGGATGTAGTAATTAGTTGGGATATTAACAGTATAATTTTAAGTAGCTTGTTAATTACGACATTATAAAAAGTTTCATAACTTCAACGAACTTCGAAATATTACACAAACGAACCGAATTTTGAAGCGAGTTACTTTAACTGCCTTGGATGAACTAATTAAAAGAGGAAGCAACATGATTTTGTTTCACATTTATACCTGGGCTCCCATACGTCCCGTTTTTTGTAAGACTGTCCATTTTTTAGCTTGCGTCCCGGTGTCGTGACAACGTGTGATCGGGACGCCCAAACGTCCCGTTTCTTTGGAAATGCAAAAATATTACCTTTTTTTCAAGTAATAAAACCTAAAAATGTGTGTCTGAAATTGTAGATTCAATCAATATGTGATAAGCCTTGATAAGGGTACGAAAAATCTTAAATCGGCCAACTTTGAAGCATTTCCGCTACTTAAAGTCAGATTTTGAGGCTTACGTCTTTTTAGCCTACTTTGGAATTTTGCAGCGCCAATTTTATCACAACTGATTTTTTTAACGTTTTTGTTACCTACAAAATTGTGCAAACTCGTGCGTATTCATGCGTGGTATTTCATCCATGGGACCCCATTGTTATATCGGGAGATTTAATGAAATGCTATCATTAGCTCGAGTGGAAGGGGTTAGCACGAAAAACACCTCTGGATGCGAAAGCGTTGTGTTCCTTCGGATGTTGAAATATACGCCAGGTTGTGCTAAATTTTACCTTGTCGTATAGCACAATTAGCGTCCCTGCCTTATTAAAGAGGTGCTGGATTCGAATACACACACACACACACACACACACACAGAGTGTTTCATAACATGTGGGACGCACTTTCAGGATGGATTCAGGACCTGAAAACAATGAAAAAAGTTTATAAAGACATATGCCCGAAATCGCTTTGTTTCCGAGTTTCAGCCCGTTTTGTGTTCCAGCAATTCTTTCCGCAAACTGTTTACAAACACTGCTTACCGACAATGTTTGTGAGTGTGTACGAGACTTATTTCATGTATGGATTTGCCGATTGTAATGTTTCGTACACTCTATGACATGTTTCAATATCGTTGAGTGTAGACACTGTAGAGCAGTGGTCGGCGAACTTTTTTGGGTATTACCCCAAAATATATTTGTGTACAACGATATTACCCCCTAGACTTGAAATTATTTGTTCGAAAAAAATATAACTTTGATAATTAGCCTCGCTTATTAAATAATACATTTTTGTGCAATTTCATTTATATATTTATTGAGCCTTCATTACCCCCGAGATTTTCATTTTTACCCCCATTTGGGGTAATTTACTCCGGTTCCCCGACCCCTGCTGTAGAGCCATCAGTCAGTCAGAGGTGCATCGCGGTGTTTCACTGTTCGTATTCGTAACTTCTTACCGTGAATAAGTGCAGTCTTGTGGAAAAAAAACCTTAAAAGTTTTTGTGCTATTCAGTTATAGTGTACATTTGAAGTGAGAATGGAGGCTTATTCAAACAGAGAAATGGCAGACATGCATCTCGTGTATGGACTTGCCGAGTGTAAGACGGCAGCAAGACGTCTGTATGCGGAAAGGTTTCCGAATCGCCGTCTGCCAGATAAGAAGACCTTTCAGAGAATAGACGAGCGTCTTGGTGATACAGGATCATTCAACAAGCGAGTTTCAGATGGCGGTAGACCAATCAGCGTCAGAACTGTTGAGTTGGAGGAGTGGGTCCTGAATCGCGTGGAGGAACATCCTGGTGTCAGCACCCGAAGGATAGCAGCAGCAGAGGGTGTAAGATACACAACTATGTGGAGAATTTTACGGGAACAACAGCTTTACCCATATCACATTCAGAGAGTACAAGACCTTACTGAAGCTGATTTCCCATCACGAGAGGCTTTTTGTACTTGGTTCCTTCAACAGTGTGCTCGCGATCCTCTTTTTCTATCCTCCGTGTTGTTTTCTGATGAGGCTGCCTTCACAAGAAATGGCTTGATCAATTTTCACAACACTCATCACTGAGCCGAAGAGAATCCGCATGCCATCATCCAGTCAAGGCACCAACAACAATTTAGTATCATTGTATGGGCAGGACTTATTGCCCACAGTTTAATCGGTCTTTTTGTTTTGCCTGGAAGATTAACAGGAGAATCCTATTCTAATTTTTTAAGGAATGATTTAAGCGATTTACTAGATGAAGTTCCTCTTGGTGTCCGACATCGTATGTGGTTTATGTATGACGGCGCTCCGCCTCATTTTAGTCAAGTAGTCAGAAACTATTCGGATGACCATTTCCCTGATAAATAGATAGGCCGTGGAGGACCCATTACGTGGCTTGCTCGCTCCCCGGACCTGAATCCACTCGATTTTTACCTGTGGGGTCATCTGAAATCCATCGTTTACGTGACACCCATTGACAACGCTGAAATGCTTCGCCAACGTGTAGAACAAGGATGCCAGAAAATCCGAGCAATACCTGGAATGTTTGAACGCATCACGCAGTCTATGACGAGGCGTGTTCAGGCGTGTATTCAAGCACAAGGCGGTCATTTTGAGCACTTCCTTTGAAGGTAAGGCGGATCATAACGCGATTTTGGGCATATGTTTATATAAGCTTTTTTCATTGTTTTCAGGTCCTGAATCCATCCTGAAAGTGTGTCCCACATGTTATGAAACACCCTGTCTGTATATACAGGGTGGGCCGAAAGTCTGGATCCATAGGAAAATATTTATTTTAATACATAAATTACAACAAATGGTAAATACTTAAAATAAATATCAACTTTAACTCGTAAATGCGTATCCGTGATACTGTACAGTGGTTCGTACTCCAGTATAAACAACAAATTATAACAAATGCTCAAATTGGCGGCCTCTGACATCGAGACACTTAGGGATGGAATTTATGATTTTTAATAATTCTTCGAATTGACGTTCTCGAGAGATGCGTGTTTCATTTGATAATCTTCTTGTTGACTTTACTGGACTATTCGTTAAAGTTTCACATACCATTGCAGAGGTATTTTCATCAGTTGCAGTTTTTGGACGACCAAACGCCGTCGATCATGTACACTTCCTGTTTCTTTGAAACGTTTAAACAACTTGCCAACAGTCGCATGTGTTACTGGATGCTTATCAGGATGATTTCTATTGAATTCGGTAGCAACTAAACTGTGTGTAGCGCCCTGTCTTGCGTACATGAGCACAAGTTCTACCCGGTCTTCTGTTGTTAGATTCGAAGCCATTTCTGGGCTGAAATAAAAAAAGTATTTGAGTATTTATACTGGAGTACGAACTACTGTACAGTATCACGGATACGCATTTACGAGTTAAAGTTGATATTCATTTTAAGTATTTACCATTTGTTGTAATTTATGTATTAAAATAAATATTTTCCTATGGATCCAGACTTTCGGCCCACCCTGTATATATATATATATATATATATAATATATATATATATATATATATATATATCTGTTCATCGACTCGCCAAAACTTGAAAATCTATCCAATTCTAATTCTTCTCGCTCTTTCTGGCATCTAGCTAAGAACCTGTTCAACAACTTTACTACTTCTTCTTTCCCTCCTCTTTTCCATTCCGACGGCACAGTTGCCGTCTCTTCTCCTGACAAAGCTGAACTCTTCGCTCAAACTTTCGCTTACAATTCAACCATCGACGATTCCGGTGCTGTTCCTCCATCTCCTCCGCCCTCTGACTTTATTATGTCTGAAATTAGAATCTCTTCTAAAGATGTTTTTTCTGCCCTATCTGGGCTCACCTCTAGGAAGGCGTATGGTCCTGATGGTGTTCCTCCTTTTGTTCTTAAGAACTGTGCTTTAATTTCCAAACTGTCCTCCTTCGATTTCTATCCTTCTATCTGTTCCTTCATCTCTAATTTCCTTTCTGGCCGATCTATAGCTGCAGTTGTAGATGGCCACTGTTCTTCTCCTAAAGCTATTAACAGTGGTGTTCCTCAGGGTTCTGTCCTGTCACCCACTCTTTTCCTTTTATTTATTAATGATCTTTTAATTTGCACTTCCTGTTCTATTCACTCCTATGTTGATGATTCCCCTCTTCACTTCTCCACCACTTCCAAAGCGTCCCTCACAGCAGTCGCTTCATGATTCGCGTGAGGCGGCTATGGGGCACCTGACCGCTGATCTTTCTGCTATATCTGATTGGTGCTGAGAAAACCTTGTGGCTTTCAATGCCTCAAAAACTCAGTTTCTCCATCGTCTACTCGTCACAATCTTCCACACGACTATCTCTTACCTTCAACAATACACAACTCAACCCTTCTTCTCTTAACATTCTTGGCGTTTCCTTTTCTCATGATCTTTCCTGGAAAGATCACACATACTCTCTTTCTAAAACAGCTTCTAAGAAGTTAGGTGTGCTGTACTGCCTCCGCGGTTTCTTCACCCCCACCCAGTTGCTGTCTCTGTACAGGGGTCTTGTTCGCCTCTGTATGGAGTATGCTTCTCATGTGTTGGGTGGCTCAACCCACACAGCCGTACTTGACCGGGTGGAATCAAAGGCTTTTCATCTCATCAATTTCCCGCCTCTTACTGACTGGCTTCGATCTCTCTCTCTCTTCACCGCAATGTTACCTCACTCTTGCTCTTCTGAACTCTCTACCTACATACGTCCTCCTTCAAGGAGAGCACGCAGTACCATACTTTCTACACTTTCTCATTCCTATTCTGTCCAACTCTCTAACGCAAGGGTTAATCGGTATTTTCAGTCTTTCATCTACTCAACCGGTCAACTCTGGAATAATCTTCCTCAATCCATCTTTCCTCCTGTCTATGACCTCCCATCTTTCAAACGTAGTGTGTCTAGGCATCTCGAAAACCACAGACCTTGATTTTGGCTCTCTTCTTCTTCTATGGGAGGGGCGCTTTTGCGGACATTTGTCCTTGGCCCCTCCTTCCTGCATAAATAAATATATATATGATACACACAGACCGTACATGGAACAAGGAACTCTTCTAGGAAAATTAAATCCATTATAGTCCGAATAAGTAATGGTAAATGACAAATACTATAGTTTTTTCTTTTTCATGATGCTAGCCCGACGTGGGCAACGGGTCACTCGCAAAGAGGTCCCAAAAACATAGCTTCCCTCACCAGCTATCTGCAAAGCAGATAGGATCCAGCTTTGGGACAGGATCTAGGGTTTAAAGCAGCCTAACCCAACTACATTTAGAACCTCGATATAAGCAAAAGACTCGCTGCCTTCACGTTAGATTGAATACATCAAAGAAAAAGGGGTAACTATTATATTTTTAGGCAAAAATAAAACTTAAACCTCAAACTTAAACATCATGAAAAAGAAAAAACTATAGTATTTGTCATTTACCATTACTTATTCGGACTATAGTGGATTTAATTTTTCTAGAAGAGTTCCTTGTTCCATGCCCGGTCTGTGTGTATCATAAAAAACCTCAGGGAACCATTCTGAGTTCATTCCCATATATATATATATATATATATATATACACACACACAGTGTGTATATATATATATATATGTATGTATATATATATATATATATATATATATATATATATATATATATATATATATATATATATATATAATCAATGTATGTGTCCTGTTTTCAGTCTTTTCAGATTATGGGAGCCCCAATTTGCATTTACTAATAAACTGCTTCATAATTACAGTATAATATTTCAATTGAAACTTCTGCATGCATGTAGCAAATTTACACTGATTTCTCGCACGTGGTTACACTGTCTTTACCTTCGATTATGAGTACCGTAATTAGGTATTCACCTTGTTTCATTCTTTCCTCTCTATCTCTTTCTCTTTGTCTCTCTTCATTTTTTTCTGCAAAATAACGACGGTATCATTCCACTCGAAGTCATTCTCATTTCATTCCGCGCCTGAGAGAGGGAAAACTGAGTGTGAGAATTTTAAAGGTGGCATTTTCAAATCGGTTTATTCCCAATTTATGCCATTCTCATTCTCATCCACGGCTTTCCTACTTTGGTTCGGGTTAGGTCACGATAGGTTAAGTTAGGTTGAATTAAATTAAATTACGTTGGGAAATATGATCCATTCCAATTTGGCGCCTTTACCGCTAAAGGGAATGGGGTGACATTGTTTCTCAAATGAAGAAACACTTTTCTCAAGTATGGAATTTTCACACTGTGCATTTTCATTTGAAGACCACGGGTGCGAATGGGAATGACATTGAGTAGGAAATAATCACAACGACAATATTAGTTCAAATCTCAATTACTGCTGCCGAGTTTATGCGCAATATGTGTACAAATTTTATTCTTTTATCTTGCATATAATTATGGTTTAAATGTAAGTGGAAATTAAGATGTTTTGCTCATTTACTAAATTTAATTTTCAGGTTAACGTTTGGATACCATTCCTGACTGTCAATTCAATGGGGATCATATTGTTTTTTTTAATATTTTCGGAGGGTAGTTTTACTTAATCTATTTCATTTGTTACTTTTGATGTACTGTAATATACATTTGGCGGCCGATTTACCATGCATCTAAATTTGTGTAAATGATCGATAGTTCGCGTTACTTAACATTCCTTTATGTATAATAGGTCTTTTGAGATGTCATTCCATGACATTAATAATATTCAATATTCCACAGGCGCTCCAATAATTCTCTCAACGCCCCACTTCTACCAAGGGAACGAAGATGATGTAAATAAATGTGAAGGCCTAAATCCTCAGAAAGAATATCATGAAACGTACTTGGACATAGAGCCGGTTAGTTGAGAAACGGGGCTAGTTAGTCTAAACGAGGCTGGTTAGTCTAAACATCTATTTGGTTGGTTCTTTCGTTTCATTTCCTTTACTCACAAACGTTATTGAGGTCGGGAGTTTAAAGCAATTATTCAAACTTCAAAAATAAAGTTAGACCCCCTCCCTCTTAATATCTGATGGTTATGGTCGAGTCGAAAAAAGTGCAAACCTCCTGTGAGCTTCAATGATACTACATTCCTATCCATTTTTCAGATGAATTTGAGATATTCCATGCGAGAGTTGGAAAATAACCTATATTTGCTCTTTGTTACTAACAGTGTTTGAAGTTCTCTTCATGCCCTTCAACTATAAATTAACTCCTAAAATGAAATCTGTTTCAACATAGTAACCAAAAGAAAAAGAAAATAGCAAACGCCATTTTTTTTTACTTAAAACGACTGGAACTGTACAAAGGTCAATACTCTGTTGTTTAATTATTTAATTCAATGCAGTTGTAAACCTGATACGCCTATTCTGCGTGTCAGGGTTAAAAAGCGCCAAGTCGTCATAGACATACACACAGTGATGAGCTGCCAAAATTTTAACAACCGGTTCCCTATATAAAAAGTTCTGATTTAAAGGATGTGCCACAGTATGTAGTTTTTGTACCTTTTTCCATAAGAAGTGGCAATGCATCATGTCATTGGGAGTTGTACTCGTACTTAACAATAAAAAAAATAAATTTAGAATAAATTTGAAAAGAAGAAAGTATGAAGAATATTTAAGTATATTAGTTATTACTAATTAGGTAGTAATTACAAAATAGCTTCAAGATAACACAAAGAAAGAAATTATTATTTTGAAGAACATTTAAATACATACCTTATTTAATACTAATTAGGTGGTAATTTCCAAATGGCCAGATAGTGCTATTTTTCCTTTGCATTTGAAGTTTATTTTGTACACCGTTTTATTTTGTACACCGTTTTATAAGATTATTCGGTTTTAACATCATTTTATAACAATATTTGTTTTCGTAACAATTTTTAACAACCGGTTCTAAAATGCTTCAAAATTTTAACAACCAATTCGCGCGAACCGGTGCGAACCGGCTCCACCTCACCACTGCATACACATAGACGTGGCGCTTTTTAACCCTGACTTGGAAGATTGATCTTATATAACGAGTGATTTCGATTATTTCCCCCAACAGACAACGGGGGTCGTGATGGAAGCCGCAAAAAGAATCCAGTTAAACCTGCCCTTGAAGAAGTATGGGGGACTGCCAGCTTTCATGGATGTCCCAGAACTCATCTTTCCCCTATTCTGGGCTAGCGAGGTTGGGAATCGTTGCGGCGTCATGACGTGGCAAATAGGCTTAAAATAAATAATAGTGATATATTCCTAATCTATGGATAGGTCATTTTCATCGAACTGACTTAGTTTAACTCAACATGACTTTAACCAACCCTAACCTACAGGCTACAGGGCATTGTCGTTCAAAGTCAACTGTCCATAATATGGGATAGTTTCGGAAATAACTATCTAATGTTGCTTTGAATCAAAGTAATAGGGCAGATAGATTTCCCGCGAACGTAGAATATGTACGTTTTTTTAATTCTAAAAATAAATAGGTATATAAGTAAATAAATGAGTTATAGCATCGCGTCTTACTCACAAATGACTAAATACGGTGATTTAATTAGCGATTGTATCATATTTGCGACAACCATAATTAATCCTAATATAAAAAAAAAATTAGATTACTTTTAAAATAATTTGAAAACATAAGCTAAAAGGTTTTCATCATTTTCACTCATCAGCCAATCACATTTGCTGTTTTTTGTAATGTCACTGCGACAGCCTTCAATTTACTTATTTATTTTTCTGTAAGTCATTGCTCTCTCTCTGCCGACGTGTACTTATAATAATATCAGAAACGTCTCATGAACAGAGAATACGTGATATATACTCGTAATACGGTGTTAAATGGTATATATATATATATATATATATATATATACACACACACACACACACACACACACGATTCACAAATTCATCTAATGCAAATTACAGTAGTTTATATAATTACTAAAATTTTTATGTATTTATATATTCACTATTTTAATACAGTAACAAAGCAGTTTCTTTTCTTTACTAGAATGCCCAAATACCCGAAGACAAAGCCACATCTTTACAGAGAGTATTAACACTGCCATACTTAGTAGTTTACATTGTGTGTGGTCTCCTTATATTCATTGGCTTGACTGTGGTCATCATTGGAGCCATCAAACATCATAGAAGTGCAAAGGTACGCAGCGGATTTTGTATCACTTTTTATTAATTTATTATAAATATTATTTACATCCCACGACTAAAATGAAACACCCATATTATATATATTATATATATATATTAATGCTTTTTATATTTTTTTCCAGACTCCTAAAAATGGCGTTTTGTTAAATAAGAAATAATTGGAACAAGACGATTTTAATATAGGAAATTTATATAAAAAATATTTATATGTATAAATACTGTATATGCCTTATAATATTATAGCTATGACGTAATAATATTGTACAGAAGATTATAGCGTAGAAAATATACTTGCGTGATATAGGTTTAGAATTAGTCGTAGGAACTAGGAAGTAATTAATAAAAACTGTATTGAATACCAGTTCATATCACTTATCAAATGGTATTTTATGGTATTAGTAGTATATCATTAAGTAATACCAGGGTCCAATTTATAATTGTATATACAGGGTGTTCCATTAAGTCCGGCCTCGTAGGAAAATATATTTTAAATTAAATTTACAAAAATAATACATTAAAACTAAAATAAATGTTCAAATTGGTGTCTTGTTTTGGAACCTTTTTTTTTTTTTTTGTTGCGGGTAGAATAACACGCACTGGCTAATTGGAAGCGAGTTACACTCATGAGGGAAAGGCTGTGGCTTTTTCCTCACGAGTGTAACTCGCTTCCATACTAGTCATTGGGTGTTATTCTACCCGCAACGAAAAAAGGCCCCAAAATAAGACACCATTTAAACATTTTTTTTAATTCTAATGTACTGTATTACCTTTTGTAAATTTAATTTAAAATGAATTTTCCCGTGAGACCGGACTTATGGGACACCCTGTGTATATATATATATATATATATATATATATATATATAGGGTGATTGAAAAGTCAGGTTACATAGGGAAATACTGTATTATGTAATGATACAGGGTAATAGTCACATCACATGTTCGATATGGCCACCGTTAACGGCAATGCACTTGTGCAGCCAGCTAGGAATATCACATCAATAACATCTCTCAACTCATTTACCTTCAAAGAAACAGAAAAGCTCTATGTAACTACTTTGAATCACCCTATATATATATATATATATATATATATATATATATATATATATATATTATTATATTATTATTATTATTATTATTATTATTATTATTAATATTAATATTATTATTTTGAGTATTTGAATACTTGATTTGAAAATCAAAAATAGAATATATAGTTGGGGGCATTTTAATATAATTTTTAACGATTTTCTGTCAGTTCCTCTTATCTATTTTTCACTAATTTTCATTACCTTAGAAATGATATTTAAAAAAAAAAATCTTGTACTGTATATATATATATATATATATATATAATATATATATATATATATATATAATATATATATATATATATATATATATATATGCGTGCGCGCGTGTGCGCATATGCGTATAGGATGGCACTTTACTGATGGGGTCGGAAAAATTTGCCCTAAACATTTTCACGGTGCCCTGATTTCCGCGTAAGCACTATGTGTAGCATAAAATAACACGAAGGTTAGAGTATGAGTAACGTATATTAAAGCCTTTTTGATATAGAAAAACATTAAAATTTACAAAAATTAGATAAAATTTTGCTACAACATTTCTAAATGACGAGCAAATCTGCTCTGAAAATTTCAGTATTTGCCCTGAAAATGCTCAATTCCCTAGTCCTGAGGGGGCTGCCGCCCTCCCACACCTCCCGCCTCATACGCCTGTGTGTGTGTATATATTTGTAGAATAACTTACAAAGTTAAGTTTCACATAATTGATTTACATACTGACTATTTCTAAAGGCTTGGATCGCAAGTTTTTGCCGGAGTTCCAAAGCAGACTTATTTTCAAAACAGAAAAGATTAAAGTGTAAATATTATGAATATCTAAATGTTTCTTTAATAAAAATAATAATAATATTTTTTGTAGCAGTGCCAAACATATATATATATATATATATATATATTATATTATATTATAATATTACATATAATATAAGTTTGCAGGTAGTCCGTATTTTCTGCGTTTAGATAATTTAACGGTGTAGATGATTTAGATCTCGTGTAAAGCTGTAGGTCCCCTCCGTCACAGGACATTACGTTACGAACCCCAAATAATATTACGGAGCAATCCAAGAATAAGCACCCCAAAGTCCCCAATCCAAGAAAAAGCACCCAAGTTAGACCTCAATCCGAGAAACAGCACCCCAGTTCGACCTCAATCCAAATTAAAGGATTTTAACATCAACATTCATCTAAAACTTTGTCCATGTCATTGCTTGATCGCGCTTAGCACACAGCATCACTTTTTTAATAAGATTTTTTCCTTACACCAATTTATTACTGGTAATTGATCTTCAACCAATAATGGTAACACTTCAGTTTGAAAAGTTGATGCTGTCATCTTGCCTTCAAACTTCTGAATGGTTTTTACATTTCAGAACTTATTTATAAATATATCGAAACCTACGGTAAAATTATTGAATGCCTGGTTAGGTTAATTGAATGCCAGGTTAGGTCAACTGTACGCCCTTGACGATTGGTTAGATTAAGTCGTGATATTTTCGTTAAAACTAACGAAAATATCACGACTTAACCGAACCAATCGTCAAGGGCGTACAATTAACCTAATCGGGCATTCAATTAACCATTTTAGAGCAATTAACTCCATTTTAGAGTCCAAGAATAAGCACCCTCGTTCGACCCCAATCCAAGAAAAAGCACCCTAAATTGATTTGGGATGCTTATTCTTGGATTGCTCTAATATTACTATTTGACATCTTACAAGAAATTGCAAGCGGTCATTTTGTTAAGTTTAACTCTCATTTCAACCTAAACTGAATTGAAATAAACTAAATTAGTTGTGATTAAGTTCAAAGGACGCATGTACACTATATGTATATAAAGAATTAACATAACTCCTAATGTTCCTTCTTTAGAACTAAAACATTTTTCATGAAACACGCGACTCTTCTGTACATTTTATTTTTTCTCTTCAAATTTGTATAATCATTGGTAAATTAATTTATGAAAAACAACACTCATTGGAGTAACATTAGTTACCGAGCAAAATCGGGACACACTAGGCCGCACTCTTGACAATAATAATGTAAAGGGGTTAGTTTGACTATCGAAACGGTAAAGGTCACGTGACAAAGGAGAAATATAGTTTCATGCGAGATTCGAACCACGGCCTAGTGTATCCTGATTCTGGTAACCAATGAATGGTACATGTGACGGTACTTGTAGGTTATCTCCCCCCAACCAATTTTGACAGAATATTTTCGTTAAAACTAACGAAAATTTCACGACTTAACCTAACCAATTATCAAGGGCGTACAGTTGATCTATTATTAATTATAACATTTTTTGTTTCTGGAATAGTATTTACTATTTACTAATAGATCAACTGTACGCCCTTGATAATTGGTTAGGTTAAGTCGTGATATTTTCGTTAGTTTCAACGAAAATATTCTGTCAAAATTGGTGGGGTGGGGGGGGAGATAACCTACAAGTACCTACGTCACTGTTTTCGGATCTAAACTAGTCTTCAGAAGTGTTTCTACTTTTAGAGTTGCAAATGCAACTGTATTCAATTATCAGCTTCGTAATATCGCCTTGATTTTCCTCTCGACATCAAATTATGACAAAATATTTTCTAAATAATCATCCTCTTTCAATATGTAATAATGAGAAGTCTAAAACTTATCACTACCTTCATTCATTTACATCTTATCTCCATTACCATGTGTTAAGATAAGGCCGTGCACGCTGTTTAGGTAATAAGTACTGTTTTTACGAATAACTGAGAAACTTTAAGTTGATATCTAATATTTCATCCTCATCAAATCGGACCATGCAAATAGTCTTCATTTTTAATTGATTTACAATTACCTCCATTGTAATCTTACACTAACTTAATTTTGGTTCAATCAACAATAAATATTATAATGTTTATTATTGTTTTCAAGTGAATATTCTCATTTACGAGAATTTGAATGAAGTTAATAAAGACGTTAGTGTAAGTCGAAAGTTTGTGCCTCCAATAAATCGATTTTTTATTGTGCCTTTTTGCCCTTCATCATTGTTTGTTTGCTTTTAGAAATTGGTTAACTTTCTTCACGAGTGAAAGTCACGGCTTTTGATATTCTTAAATATGTTGTTTCTTTTAGGAAACTTTACTGTATATAGGCAATCATATTCCTCGTTTCTGAACTGTTCAAATAAAATAGTATATCTTTTATATATAAAACGGAATTAAATTAAATGTTTACTCTCATAAGTAAAGCAAAATCGGGATCTTCTATAAGCTGACTAAAAAAATATATATATATATATGGTGTTTATAAAGTCCCTATCTATTTCAGTGAAAACGTAGCAAAAAGGGTAAAATTCAATAACAATATAATAGAAGGCATACATTTAATGAATACTTAAGCGTATGATTCTACATGAGCACCATCAGTATCTCTACAGAGTTCGAATCTGTCAGCAGCATTTTGGAGCATGACAGGAGTTATTTTCGTAACTGCTGTTACGATACGAGCACGTAAATGTCCCAGCTTCATTCAGATGGCATTTTAAATACCGTCGTCTTTCAACAAGATAGGGCACCTTGTCATTACGCAAACATTGTTCGGGAGTACCTAAATGAACGATTTCCAAATCGGTGGATCGGACGTGGAGGCAACAGGCTCTGGGCGGCTCGATCTCCTGACCTAACGCCCTTGCATTTTTTTGCATGGGGCTTTATCAGATCAAACGAGGGTTACAGATCTGCAAGATTTACGTGCTCGTATCGTAACAGCAGTTACAAAATTAACCTCTGTCATGCTCCAAAATGTGTTCCGCAATGCTGCTGACAGATTTGAACTCTGTAGAGATACTGATGGTGCTCATGTAGAATCATACGCTTAAGTATTCATTAAATGTATGCCTTCTATTATATTGTTATTGAATTTTACCCTTTTTGCTACGTTTTCACTGAAATAGATAGGGACTTTATAAACACCCTGTGTGTGTGTATGTATATATATATATATATATATACAGGGTGTCCCGTAAGTCTGGACCCATAGGGAAAAATAATAAAATTACAAAATAGTCCAAAAATTTATTTATAATATATTTTTTTATTATTTTTATTATTATTTTTATTATGTTTTTATTATGATCTTACTCCGCTGGAGTTTTATTTGTGGGGCTACTTGAAAGCCAAAGTGTACGAGGTCAAACTTCAGAACATTTTCCACCTTAAAGCACTCATTGTGGAGGCGTGTCAAGAAATTTCTGCGACTGTGATTCAGAAAGTGCTGTCGCAGTGGAGATTGCGTCTTCAACTATGTGTGCGACACAACGGCGGACACTTTGAACAGATTATGTAATAAATTTTTGGACTATTTTGTAATTTTTTATTTTTCCCTATGGGTCCAGACTTACGGGACACCCTGTATATATATATATATATATATATATATATATATATATATATATATATATATATATGCGTAGAATTGCTCTAAGTATAGACTAAAGATATCATACGTAAGGTCGAACTGCTGAATTGTGGTACTATATTATATAAAGGTTAAAAACCTTTTCTAATTACAATTTAATATATTAAAATTTCTACGTTATTGACTCGTTTTCATCGCATTTTAAAAACAATATTTGCGTTCCGGGTACTTATAACTCCTCCATTTGCAGATTAGCTGTTTGAATTAAGCCTGTTTCTTTTGTATTTGTCTTTCTCGTTGTATTTACCTTAGTTTAGCTTAGTCCCGCTTTTCAACACTTAAATCCTAAATTTTATTTTTTTAACCAAGTAAATAAAATCACTATTTAAGGTATTAGATCTCTTTATATTAGATTCAAACTGTAAATATATTAAGTAAATACTCTTAAGAAGTTTTAATTGTTGGGTCATATTATGAAAGTGTAAATAGCAATAATAAAAGTGCAAATCAAAGAGTATAATTTAACCTTGTTTATATATAGGCCAGTGATGTAGGAGTCGAGACCGGTCTCGAGAACTTTTTTTTCGAGTTTCGGTCTCAGATTTTTGCTCGAGCTCTTTCGAGATCACAAATTTATTGGATCACCCGAAGATCAGGGCCCCCATGTATTCTTGTTTTTTGCTTTACAGTACCAAATATAATAATAAATTAAATTGAATCTCCGGTTAGGTCAACTGTACGCCCTTGACGATTGGTTAGGTTAAGTCGTGATATTTTCGTTAGTTTTAACGAAGATATCATTTGCTAATTTAGGTTGGGGGGCCCTGATCTTCAGGTGATCCAATTTATTCACTGTAATTAGTGTAATATAAAAATGTAAGTATGTAAGAGACTAAGAACATAACGAGCAGTTGAGGCCGCTGGTGGTGTATGGCATTGGTTTATGACATGTAAACTTAACTTACTGTAATTTGGCAAACCTGAGAACCAAGGGCTTCCACATTTAAGGAAATTTCTTCAAATTAAGGAAACTTGGCTTTCTAAATGAAGTGCACACGGAAATTTAGATCAAAGGGAAATTTTGAGGAAATTTCTTCAATCTAAGGAAATTTTCATAAATTTCAAGGAAAACTAAAATATTCTTTTACTGACCAGTCTGGATGACAAAATAAAAACACGATTTTTAAGAAAAAATTACTGTCTAACCTCTTTAGAATCTTTATTCCTGAATGTGAAATAATGTACAGAGCTTAAGAATTAGGCATTACACAATACTGAATACATGCAAAAATTGCATATGGTCTCGGTTTCGGTCTGGAGACCTTTTTTCTGGTCTCGCTCTCGGCCATGGTGGTCTCGACTACATCACGTACAGATGATCTTTGTTTTTCAGTTACAGTACACAAAGTAAGGACGCTCACAGGCATAAGCACACGAGGCACGTGGCTATAGTTGATATTCGAATAAATTATAATAATGAATGGATTGTGTAAATAAATGTGTGCTAGAAGCTTTATAATAATTATTTTTCCTTAGTGCTGTATTACATTTCCAGCCAGTTTATATATCTGATGCAATATACTGAGTTTGAGTGAAGCATGAATAAAATGAGGGAGCTATTGAAGAATAGGGACCCCAGCCTTCTTTGTTAGGCTTATAAGGCTAACTAACGAAAATATCACGACCTAACCTAACCAATCGTTAAGTTAACTGTACGCCCTTGATGATTGGTTAGGTTAGGTCATGATATTTTCGTTAGGTAGCCTTACAAAGCTAACTAAAGAAGGCTGGGGTTCCTATTCTTCAATAGCTCCAAAATGAGTTCTCGTATTTACCGTTGTTGTCAATATCTGAATTACATAGTAGTGATTATGATACCCTGTGAAATGTACGTGGCAAAAATAACAAGTTAGTGAGAAATATTAATCATAATTGAGCAGTTATATATTTTGTACTTTGGTAGTGTAATAGGCGTATGGGTGGCACTTTATTGGGGGGGGGGGGGGGGGGGGGGATTTGCCTTAAAAATTTTCAGGGTGTCCTCAGTTCTGCATAAGCACTATGTGTAGCATAAAATAACACAAAGGTTAGAGTATGAATCTTTAGGTTAGACTCTGTAAACTAATACTGCTAGAGGAGCTGGACTCTTCATGTGTTGTAGTGGTTGGTGATTTTAACAGCAATATCACTAAACCTGGTTCGGATTTGATCTAGCTTCTTATCAATTGCTGTGAGGCATGCGACTACAAACTTGCCAGTAAATTGCTACTCCCTAATCATTTACATATGTTAATGATGCCTGGGGGACTCACTCGTGGCTAGACCACTGTATCGCCTCCCATGATGGTTATAATATAATCAATAACATGTCCATACTTATGATGTATTTGAATCTGATCATATCCCATTTGTAGTAGGGCTTAATTGTATGGTGCACCTTACTAAGACAATGACTGTGATAATGCTGATTACTATAAGGTTAATTGGTCAAATCTTAGTCACTCTGAGGTAGATTACTATACAATGCAGACTGATGCACTACTAAGGCTTGTGAGGATTTCTGCAGAAGCTTTGGTTTGTAGGAATCCCTCCTGTGATGATGTAAAACATATAGATCTCTTAAATAAGTATTACGGTGAGCTTGAACATGCCATTAAGGCTGCGAGTGGAAGTAGCTTTAAGAATAAAAAATGGGGAAAAGTAAATATCAATCCAGGGTGGGCAGAATACTGTGCTGATTTGTATGATGTAGCAAAAAATGTATCCGTGGAATGGGTTGCTATGGGGAAACCTAGGCAGGGGAACTCTTCCAACTGAAAAATAGAACTCGTGCTAGGTTCAAGGGTGCTCTTAGATTTATAAGGAAAAATGAAGAGAATCTTCGAAGAGAATCTCTAGCCAGAAAATTAGGCAATAGCAATACTTCCAGTAGGGAATTCTGGAAGGAGGTTAATAAAATTAAAAGAATAATTATAGGCCAATAGCACTTGCCAGTATACTTTCTAAGGTGTTAGAATATGTTATTTATAATAGGATAAGTAGCCTACTTACTTGCAGACTTATGACAATCAGTTTGGCTTTAGAGTGAAACATGGTACTGACATGTGTATTTATATGCTAAAGAAAGTCGTCCTAAAGTATAAGATACCAAGTAGCAATGTATATTCCTGTTTTTCGGATGCATCAAAAGCATTTGATAAAGTTAACCATCACAAACTTTTCAAGAAAAACTTGTTTCGAAGGGTAACTAAATATATACTTAGGATACTTGCATTCTGGTATACAGAGCAGACCATGTTTGTAAGATGGAAAAGCACTGTATCACCAGGTCTTAAGGTAACTAATGGTCAAAGCTGGGCACAAACCGTTAATCCGTTAATCGTTAATTAACGAAGTTAACTTTTTCGTTAACGATTTAACTTTTAAGTTAACTTTGAAAATCATTATCGGACTAATTAACTTCCGTTACATTTAACTTCCGTTAACTCAAGTCCGTTAACCCAAAAAATTCATAAATAAACGTTTAAAAGTTTCTATTATTTTCAGTGCTGAGCAGGTGCGCAATTAATCCGCCACTGTTAATAGTGATGAACGAATTTCCATTTCCACAGTGCAAATCAGGCGATATATTTTTTCCGTCGCCACAATTTGTGTCTTACCAAATATGGTAGTTATTTATGGCATTGGTTTGAGCAAAACATGGTCGACTGTAAAATCAGGCGGAAAGATTTGCCATTTGAGTTGAATGTTTCAACTTCTTTCAAGAAATATCACGAGCATTTTAAGGCACTTTCAATAATATATATGTAACAATTACAACAAATAACTACATTCGTTTCATTTGCAGTCTGTCTCTTGCGCAACATGTTTGTGCTAGTGAATATTTAAAAATAATCGTTGTCAAGTAAGTCATGTATATTTATAATATGTCTGTGAGTACCTTATTAGTAGTCTCCTTGATACATTTCAAGAACCATAAAACTGATCAGGTAAGATTTCAATTCTCATGTCACTTTGATGACATAAATTAAGTCAATTGATGTCTTACAATGGGAGCGTTTTCACCTTAACCCTTTATGTCCTGGCGGTACTTCTAGGTACCACATCTTTAAAATCTCCATAATTTTTTCCCCGGTTGATCCTGCCGGTACTTTCAAGTCCCAATGTGAATTAGTTTCTTTATGAGATAATAGATGGCGTTGAGAAGTAAATGTGAGCGTGTGGCGCCAGAGGCTGTTTACTCTTTAGTATCTCTGCCATCCCTTCCAGTGCTGCAGTGGAGCGTTTGTTCTCTATGGGCAAGGACATCCTGAGGGCCAAGAGATCATCCCTGTCTGATGAAAACTTTGATATGCTAATTTTCATGAAGGGCAACATGCATCTCATGGACAAAATGGAGAACGAGAAGAAGAGGGAAAATTAAATTATATATATATTGTGTTTTTCATTTTTTTTATAATAAAAGTTAACGTTAACGGTTTATCGGTAACTTCCGTTACATGTTTAACGAATTAACGGATTAATGGTTAACGAAGTTAACTTTTTGGTTAACGGATTAGCGGTTAACGAAGTTAACTTTTTGGTTAACGGTGCCCACCACTGCTAATGGTGTTAGCAAGGAGGTATATTATCACCCTACCTTTTCTGTATATACATGGATGACCTTACCATGAACTAAAAACTGCACGTACTGGCTGTGTCATTGGAAAGAAAAAGTTAATCATTTAATGTATGCTGATGACCTTGTTCTTCTGTCACCTTCTCCCCATGGGCTAAAAGTACGATTAGAGATATGTGAACAATATGGCATAGAAAATGACATCACCTATAATGGGGCAAAGAGTTGTATTTTGATTTTTAGGTGTAATCTACTGAAACATGTATCATGTGGGTCTTTTGAAATGAATGGTCAGACTATACCTGTCAAAGACACATGTAAATACTTAGGTCATGTAATTACTCACGAGCTGCGAGATGAACTCGATATTGAGAGGCAACGTAAAAAGCTGTATGTACAGGGTAACGTGCTAGTAAGGAAATTTAGTATGTGTTCAGAATCAGTTAAAACATATTTTTAGAACTTGCTGTACTGCATTGTATACATTCCATCTGTGGTAGAACTATACAAAAACTGCTATGAATAAACGCTCTGTTCCTTATAATAATATTTTTCGTATGCTAGTATGTAAGGAATCAAAATGGTGCAGTGCCAGTTTTATGGTGCAGTGCCAAATGTTAATCCGGAAGAATATATATAATTTCATTACTAGGGTCCAAAACAGCTCTAATGTGCTATTGTACAGTGTCCTGTCTTCAAATACTGTGTACCTCTCACCTACATGGCAGTCTTGGTTCAGACAACTGCTGGTTTACAATACCTTATTTTTGTAATGTAGCAAAGATTATATATGCATATTAAGTTGTGTTATAATAAGTGTTATAATAAGTGGCTATGTTATAATAAGTGTTATAAGTGTTATAAGATGTCTCATGTAATAATATACATAAAATTGTCAGATAATTAATCAGTATGCCAGTATGGAAAAACTATACGCACTCACAACATGGTATCATATGTGGTACATTTATTTCATAATTAAATATAAATTATTAATTAATTGAATTAAATATCTATACAAAATTGCCTCGGGATTGGCGACATAGCCTATTGGAATGAAATAATTGAATTGCCATACGTACAAAAAACCTGTATGTATGAATCAGCCCCACATAGCAACAAGAAAACCCAATTTATTATTTAGTCTACCAAAAGGTAGTAGACACAACAAAATCTTGCTAGATCGGCAAATAATAATGAAAATACAAGCGAACCAAGGAACGGCTCTCAGGGCTGTTTATGTTACAGCGATGCTTTAAACAGGGAAGACGTATAAAGTTTTCCCTCTAGTTCTGAGTGAATTCCTTATAATTTAAAACCTAATGACTAAAAAAGGATAGGCCTATTCCTTCAGGGGTTTTATAGTGACTGCCTATATTAATTACCTTAAGTAAATTCGTCGCGAAACTCGATCGTGGCGGCCCTACACCGAAGATGATCGTAACGCCCTACATCGAAGCAAACAAAGACCCAACAAAAATAAGGTGAGGCAAATTATTTTCATTCTAGTATACTGTACGTCGCGCAAATCCCGACGCTAGAATTACCGTAATCACTTAAATATAAAAAGGTCCTTTAAACACCTACATATTCATAACTCTCTAACGAAAAAGCATAGGGCTTTTGTCGGTAACCCTCCACTGAAATCTGCTGGAAATTTTCAGCGGATGAGGGCACAGGCAATCAACCCGTAACCCCACTATAGTTTTCAAATGGTGGCCTGTGTATGGGGAACTAACCCCTCTACAATTTACACTGACACACGCGGTGGCTAGGCTTACCTCATTGGCCTAACCCTAATTTCAACCATAACCCCACTATAGTTTTTTCATATAGTGGCCTATTAACTGGGAACCGATCCCTTTACCTTTACACTAACCGAAAACAAAGGCTTGTTCATTTAACAGGCATAACTTATTTTAGGTCCTAAAAATAATAGGCCCACAACATTAAACCTATTTAATAGGTCCTACTCTTCAAACTCAAAACTAAGCCTTGTTAATTTAACAGGCTTAACTCATTTGAGGTCCTATAAAATAATAGGCCCAAACATAAGCCTACTTGGTAGGCCCAACAAATAGGCCTATTTAGTAGGCCCACTAACTTTACCTTACATAATAGGCCTACCTCTTAAAGTAGGCCTTACTCTTTACACTCAAGGCCTATCCTAATTAAAAACACTAAATTTATAATTGAACCTGTGGTGTAGGTTATAAAATTTATTTCAGCAATTTAACTTACTCATTAACATCACAAAATTCGACTCGAACTGTAACATCACAAAATTCGACTCAGACCTGTAACATCACAAAATTCGACTCAGAACTGTATCATCACAAAGACCTAAAGCAATTGCACGAATTCAAACCTACACCCACCTATTATCTATTTCAAGTCCTATTTGACATATAGGCCCAACCTACGAAGTCCTATTTGACATAGGCACACCAAGTCCTATTTGACATATAGGCCCAACCTATTCCAATTCCTATTTGACCAATATAGGCCCAACCTATTCTAAGTCCTATTTGACATATAGGCCCAACCTATTCCAAGTCCTATTTGACCAATATAGGCCCAACCTATTCCAATTCCTATTTGACCAATATAGGCCCAACCTATTCCAATTTGACATATAGGCATAAAAGACAAGGCTTGATATAAGGGTCTCAAATGCAACGTTTGAGGATCTTTACTCAGCCAAATTGATTAACCAAACCCAAAACCCAAAAATAAAACCCTATAACAAAATACACATTTACACACATACGTACGGTACAGTATATAAATATATACATACGACTTCAAACATCCAATTCTTCTTTTAAAAGAAGAATCACAACAGATTTCATCACCAAACACACACACACACACACGTACGGTACAGTATATAAATATATACATACGACTCAAACATCCAATTCTTCTTTTAAAGGAAGAATCACAACAGATTTCATCAACAGACACATACATTCCTTGCAAACAGATTGGATTCCTTCAAAACCCCAAACCTTCCAGACCTACCTGTAGGATATACAACATTTACTCATTCATAACTACGGGTATTAATTTCATTGGAGTGGTGAATCCAAGTTTTGAAGACCAACTGGATTCGGAGGAATGATACACACACACACACACACACATACACACACACACACACACACACTACTCTTTCAATGTGTCTCAAACACAACAACCTGTCTAAACATAACCAAGGATCGGAGAGTAAAAGCTTTTATTGCTGCGCTCTGATTCTGTGCACATAATTTTGTGCCAAAATTATATGGTTAGACAGTGACACGTACAAACAAACTACTCTACTCCAAAGGGCCTTGGCCTACCTTGGCCATAGCCCAACAAATTCATCAAAGGGTTGATGGCCTACCCTTGGCCATAGCCCAACAAATTCATCAAACGGCTGATGGCCTACCTTGGCCATAGCCCAACAAATTCATCAAAGGGCTGATGGCCTACCTTGGCCATAGCCCAACAAATCATCAAAGGGCCTTGGCCTACCTTTGGCCATAGCCCAACAAATTCATCAAAAGGGCTGATGGCCTACCTTGGCCATAGCCCAACAAATTCATCAAACGGGTTGATGGCCTACCTTGGCCATAGCCCAACAAACAGGGGCTTTGTGGCCTCCCTTGGCCACAACCCAAACCTCCCTTGGCCACAGCCCAAACTACAGGGGTCTTGTGGCCTCCCTTGGCCACAGCCCAAACTACAGGGGTCTTGTGGCCTCCCTTGGCCACAGCCCAAACTACAGGGGTCTTGTGGCCTCCCTTGGCCACAGCCCAAACTACAGGGGTCTTGTGGCCTCCCTTGGCCACAGCCCAAACTACAGGGGTTTGTGGCCTCCCTTGGCCACAGCCCAAACTACAGGGGTCTTGTGGCCTCCCTTGGCCACAGCCCAAACTACAGGGGTCTTGTGGCCTCCCTTGGCCACAGCCCAAACTACAGGGGTCTTGTGGCCTCCCGTGGCCACAGCCCAAACTACAGGGGTCTTGTGGCCTCCCTTGGCCACAGCCCAAACTACAGGGGTTTGTGGCCTCCCTTGGCCACAGCCCAAACTACAGGGGTTTGTGGCCTCCCTTGGCCACAGCCCAAACTACAGGGGTTTGTGGCCTCCCTTGGCCACAGCCCAAACTACAGGGGTCTTGTGGCCTCCCTGGCCACAGCCCAAACTACAGGGGTTTTGTGGCCTCCCTTGGCCACAGCCCAAACTACAGGGGTTTGTGGCCTCCCTTGGCCACAGCCCAAACTACAGGGGTTTGTGGCCTCCCTTGGCCATAGCCCAAACAGGGGTTTTGTGGCCTCCCTTGGCCATAACCCAAACAGCAAGGGTCTTGAGGCCTCCTTTGGCCAGAGACCAAACAAAAAAAGTCTTGTGGCCTCCCTAGGCCATAGGCCAAACAACACAAAAACAGTACAGGATTCAAAGCCCCAAGCCCTCCAGATCTACCTGTGGAGGAGTAAATTTACTCCACTAAAACTACGGGTATTGACTAGTCTGAAGTGGTAGGAGGTTTGAATACAGTACAAACTCTTTCTAATTCTCCTAAATTAAATGAACAAATAACAAAAGACAACAATGGGAACATTGAACCAAACAATTACACGAAAACACTTGGAATGCTTTGGTTTTTAAAACAGAATTCTGAACACGATGACACTCTTTGCACAAAGAGTTATAACTTAAATCCAAATGCAGATACAAAAAGACAAGTGCTTTCAGAATCATCCAAAATTTTCGACCCCATTGGATTATATTTACCAGCAACCATAAGATCCAAAACCCTTTTGCAAGACTTATGGAAAAAGAAAATTGATTGGGATGAACCACTTTCAGTGGAAGACCAACTTCATTGGAAAAAATTAGCCACAGACTTGAACAAAGTTCAAGACATCTACGTACCAAGATGTGCTGGCTACAGATTGAAATCGCAAACACTACACATTTTTACAGATGCCAGCTCACAAGCTTATGGGTGTTGTGCCTATTTAACAAGTGAAAATGAAAGTAACTTGGTTTATTCAAAGGCAAAAGTGGCACCCTTAAACCAAAAGAAAACTGTACCACAACTTGAATTATTAGCTGTCTCATTGGGAGTTAAAACAGCAAACTTTCTTTCACAAGTGTATAAAGAAGTTGACATAACAAACATTTACTTAAGAACAGACAGTCAAATTTGTCTAACATGGGTGACCAACACAGAAACAACTTCTTGCAAAAACATATTTGTGAAAAACAGACTAACAGAAATCAAAACTGCAAACACAAACCTTGGTATCAAATTTAGGTACATAAAAACAAAAGAGAATCCTGCAGACTTTTTGACAAGAGGGCTCTCTTACAAGCTGTTGAAAACAAATAAAATCTGGTATGAAGGGCCCGAATGGCTAACATGTGAGGATCTTTGGCCAGCCAAAGTAGTTAACCTCACACTCAACTCTACAACAACTGAAAAGATCACTGAGGACAAACCTATATTTGACTATCACCTTTATTCAGACCTAAACAAACTCTTGAGAATTACAGGCTATTGCTGCAAGTTTGTCAATAGCTACCTTCTCAAACACTGTCCTCAGAAAGCCTTTTCTAACTTAACAGAAACTGCAACAAAATACTGGCTCAAACAGATACAAGCTTCAGAATTTGACAAGGAGTTGAAGTATCTTAGGTCCAGTAACACATTAAACAAAGGTATTCCTTCACTTGTCGTGGATCTAAATCTGTACCTGGATACAGAGGGTCTGATAAGGTGTAAAGGAAGGCTTAACAAGTCAACTTTGACTTACAACTCTAAGCACCCAATTCTTCTTCCAAGGGGAAATCACTTCACAAAACTCATCATCAGGGATACCCACAACAAAATACACCACATGGGAGTCCCACAAACCCTGACAGAGCTGAGAAAAACTTACTGGCTACCAAAGGGTAGAACTGAAACAAAGAAAATTTTAAACACATGCATTCCTTGTAAACGTATCCATTCACGACCCTTTAAGACTCCAAGCCCTCCAGACCTACCTGTGGAACGAGTAACATTTACTCGACCATTTGAAACCACGGGTATTGACTACACTGGAGCGGTAAATGTGAGTTTTGGAGACAAAATGGATTCAAAGGAATACAAAGTGTACATTGTACTCTTCACCTGTGCTGCCACACGTGCCATATGTCTAGACATAGTAGAAGATCTGACAGCAGAAGCTTTTATTGCTGCTTTCAGACGATTTTGTGCACACAATTCTGTACCCAAAACTATATGGTCAGACAATGCCACATACTTCAAATCTGGTGAAAGAATTATTCATCAGATTTGTGACAGTGAAACAGTACAAACTCATTTAACCAAACACAACATAACCTGGAAGTACATTCCTGTTAATACACCATGGTATGGTTCAATTGGGAAAGAAACATACAAACTGTAAAGAACTGCCTTAAAAAGACTATTGGGACAAAACATCTACAACTTTTTGAACTCATGACTATTCTGTCAGAAATTGAAAATGTTGTCAACAACAGACCATTAACTTATGTGGGAGATGGTATTAATGAGCCAAAACCTCTCACACCAAACCACCTAATTAAGGGAGAAACAGTAAACATGTTACCAGAATCTGAACATAACAGTACAGAGGATCCAGATTGGAAATAGGACACAAAGAACTCAACACAAAATACAAACATTTGACACAAATCAAGACTCAATTTATAACAAAATAGAGAGAAGAATACTTAACAAGTCTCAGAGAAAGACATAAACAATTAACAAAACAAAGTTGGAATGATTCAGTCAAAATTGGGGACATTGTGTTGATACATGACAAGACACCAAGACAACATTGGTCAATGGGAAAAGTCTTGGAACTCAAAACTGGTGAAGACGAAGTTACCAGGGTTGTAAAACTGAAAACAGCAACTGGTGAGACCACCAGAGATATCACATTACTATATCCTTTGGAGTGTGGGGCTAAATTAGAACCATTACCCCAGAGGATGGATCAGGATACTATTGGGGAGGAATCTCTCAATGTGCCTGATGTAACTCAGACTAAACCAGACAGGCCTCAAAGAAAGACTGCTTTGAAAGCCAGAAAACTTTTACAAGAAAAAATTAAGACTGGTGACTTATAAAACTTACACAAACTGAGCAAAGTTAAAATGCTTAATAACTTTACTTTAATCCCATAAATTTCCTATACCTAAAGGGAGTCAAACTGATTGACATAATTTTAACTAAACTTGAGAAGTTGGCCTCTTGAACTTTCATATTTGAATAGGTCTTGAGTAACCTCTCTCTCCCTAAATTTCTACTTTATTCTTTTCAATCCATTTCACATGGTTTAAGACACAGTTTAT
The DNA here is from genome assembly GCA_023014485.1 of Bathynomus jamesi. NCBI lineage: Eukaryota > Metazoa > Arthropoda > Malacostraca > Isopoda > Cirolanidae > Bathynomus > Bathynomus jamesi. The sequence continues at coordinate 326,023 of JAJOZX010003181.1, read as the reverse complement.
CAAAAAATTTTGATCTATAACATACAAATTTTTCTCCGGCCCCCCCAGTATATGGAAAAACTATACGCACTCACAACATGGTATCATATGTGGTACATTTATTTCATAATTAAATATAAATTATTAATTAATTGAATTAAATATCTATACAAAATTGCCTCGGGATTGGCGACATAGCCTATTGGGAATGAAATAATTGAATTGCCATACGTACAAAAAACCTGTATGTATGAATCAGCCCCACATAGCAACAAGAAAACCCAATTTATTATTTAGTCTACCAAAAGGTAGTAGACACAACAAAATCTTGCTAGATCGGCAAATAATAATGAAAATACAAGCGAACCAAGGAACGGCTCTCAGGGCTGTTTATGTTACAGCGATGCTTTAAACAGGGAAGACGTATAAAGTTTTCCCTCTAGTTCTGAGTGAATTCCTTATAATTTAAAACCTAATGACTAAAAAAGGATAGGCCTATTCCTTCAGGGGTTTATATAGTGACTGCCTATATTAATTACCTTAAGTAAATTCGTCGCGAAACTCGATCGTGGCGGCCCTACACCGAAGATGATCGTAACGCCCTACATCGAAGCAAACAAAGACCCAACAAAAATAAGGTGAGGCAAATTATTTTCATTCTAGTATACTGTACGTCGCGCAAATCCCGACGCTAGAATTACCGTAATCACTTAAATATAAAAAGGTCCTTTAAACACCTACATATTCATAACTCTCTAACGAAAAAGCATAGGGCTTTTGTCGGTAACCCTCCACTGAAATCTGCTGGAAATTTTCAGCGGATGAGGGCACAGGCAATCAACCCATAGCCCTATATAGTTTTTTCAAAGCCAGTATCGTAGGTTAAGTGGCTATGTTGGCCTTATTTTTGAATTAAGTTCAGTGTAGGGGAAGGTGGGGTACAGTGGGACAGGGGGCACAGTGGGACAAATGGGATTTCAGAAGTATTTGGCAACTCTGACAGCGGTGCTTTCGGCTACGTAACAGTTTTTGATTAGTGCCTCCACTAGCGTTGCATTGGGAGGGTTAGCTGTTCCTGATTCTCTGTGGTCAAGGCCATTGCTCTTTGAACGGAAGAAAGTAAATATTTTGCTGTAAGTATGGAAGTCTCTATGATTTATTTGGGGTGACATAACTCTTTAATATTAATTGCATAAGTATAACAACTATATGTCTACATAGTGAGCTGTTGTTCTTAGCATTTGCTTTCAAAGTTTTTGATGTAGCTGACTCAATTTAAAAAAGTATCACACGGGGCACTGTGGGACACTTAAAATGGGGCACAGTGGGACGCTGTCCCACTGTGCCCCATAATGATGTGAAATATATATTATATATATATATATATATATTATATATATATATATATATATATATATATGTGTATATATGTATATTTTATTTTAATTTTAAATTAGAGGCTATCCTAAGGCTGCAGCCAGAAAAGAGTCAGGAAGAGGCCGAAAGAGAGGACGTAGTATGATTGCAACTGACACTCCAGAGAAAGAAGCACTCGCTCAGTGTAAAGCTCGATGCTCTACACAAAACCAAGGCACAAAAGATACCAATATCAAGCCAAAATCCAGGAAACTAGTTTTTGAGGAGGACTCATCATCTGGTGAAGAATTAGTTTTGTCAGATCATTCATCTGATGGTTTTGATGATGAGACAAACGATGAAGACCAGGAGTTACCAACATTGGAAGGAGAGCCCCAAGTCAATGATTACATTCTGGCTGAGTTTGCTACTCCATCCAAGAAATATTATGTGGGCTTTGTAACTAAGGACAAAGATGATGAAGGGGACTACGAAGTTTCGTATCTTAGGAAAAAGCGGAAGTCGATCGAATTCTTCTTTCCACAAGTCCAGGATATGGCTTCTATCAAGCTCAGTGATATTAAAACCATCCTCCTCAAGCCTAAAACATGTGGATCAACAAAGAGACAGAATGCGTATCTTAAATTTGATTTCAATTTTGGTTTCATTGATATAAACTAATCATGTCCCAATGTACCCCAGTGCTTGTCCCACTGTGCCCCCACCTGGGGCACAGTGGGACAAAATCACCTTTATAGTTTATTGGCGAAAAACAGCCTTTTGGAACAAGCTTCTCTTTACTTTTGCATATGCATATCAATCCTTTATGATGATAGTTATTTTTCCATTTTTAAATTTTGTAATAAGTTTTCAAATAAACGAGTTATGACGTCACAATTTTTTTTTGTCCCACTGTATCCCACTTTCCCCTATACGTAAGATTGTAGTTGTATGTTAGGTTAAGTGGCTATGGATTGTGAATGATCCGCAATAAAGATGTTTTGTTTTTGTTTGTTTGTTTATGAGTAACATATATTAAAGCCTTTTTGATATAAAAAACATTGCAAATTACAAAAATGAGATAAAATTCTGCTACATTTTTAAATGACAAGCACAAGCAAAACTACGGCATTGCAGTTGATATAGAATTCAGTAAGTCCTCAACTTAACGTTTTAATTATTAACTACAAGTATAGTAACGAGTAATTAATTCACCTCAAGAAGTAAAAAAAAAACCACTGGAATGTCAGGAAAAATCTGCCCTGAAAATGCTCAATTCCCTAGTCTTGGGGGTCCTGCCCCCCCCCCCCCAGACCCCCTGCCTCATACGCCTATGGGTAGTGCCTATAATGGCTTGTCAGGCTGCGGGCGGCTTTGCAAAGTTATCTAGTAACATTCTGTGGGTGTAGAAGATATTTGTAGCTAATGCAGTTCATTATTTTTGTGCAGGGTCTACAGTTTCGGAATAAGGTTCACTTACGAGCATTATATTTCTAAAAAGCATAAAATTTTACTAGTTGGCAATACTCTGTTTTTCTTTGAATATTTTATTCTTGTTGATGAAAGCAATGAATTAAAAAAAAAAAAAAAAGTCATTACCGATTAGTAAATTTCTGTGGTTTTACAAAATTTTATATTTCTCTGCGAACTTTTTTTCGAAAACTGTGAATCATGAAGTTAAAGAATGGCAAAACCAAAAGGACTAACCAACTAAATTGTCATAATTCTGTACATTCTTTATTCATTCGAAATCCCTAGAACTATCCTAAGACAGTCTGAGAAATGAGGAAGAGAAATAATAAGAAGCTAGCTAAACATCATTTTATTTGGCTTGACCCACTTTTCCCTTTTAAAAGGGACTTATTTTTAACCGATTGGTGGCTTTATCACCCACTTCAGTGCTCTCAGTTGGACAAAGGATGTTAGATTAATCAACCAACCAACTATTCGACGTCCGTGAAAGAAGAGTAAGAACAGTGTCCTATAATAAAATGAAAACATGAAATACTTAAAAAAAAAAGAGAGAAAATATGGTTGTTGTGAAAACAAGTTGTATTAATAGAATTGATTTACTTAAGAAAAGGAACCAGTTACTTTAAAGTTAGTAACAATTATTTATTATTATTATTTGTATTAAAATTACTGATATATATTGCAATAGCGCAAATGGACATTTTAATACATAATACTTTAAAATACAATATTTACATTATTATAGGTTTTCATTATTTACCAAGTAAAGTAGGTATTGGTGCATTTAGGTAGAGAGGGGAAAGGGGGCAGAAGAAAAGAGAAGAAATGGGGGAAAGAGCAAAATTTTAATCTTTTAAAGGGGGGTAATGGTTGGTAAGCGTGATAAGATAAAGGTGAGGTGTACCACTGTGCCTCCCCTCACGACCCAATATTGTTTTGAATATAGAGATAACCTAAACTAACCTAACCTAACCTCATTTTTCACGCTACCTAAAAGTAACCTAATCTAACCTAACATAATATAACAAACTTGAAAAAAAATTGTTTGTATATATATATATATATATATATATTATATATATGTGTGTGTGTGTGTGTGTGTGTGCGTGTGACGTCATACTGTGAACTTTTGTGGCAATCATTCAATCTTGTGTTTTTGGATTAACAGTGATATTAGGCCATCGGGAGTCGAATCCCCGACCTCAAACTCTATCGTAAAATAATCATTTTTGTATAACCAGTTGAATATAAACTATATTAACCTAACCTAGCCTAAACTGGAAAATAAAAATAAACTATCCTAATCTAATCTATTTCTCATACATCTGTGCAGTGCCAAGAGTAACTTGCTCTCATGCATCATTCTTCTCATATATATATATATATATATATATATATATATATATATATATATATATATATATATATATATATATTACCCAGAAGATATACCGCGAGTTATAGGACAAATGAAATCACATTCACCTGCAGGTCCGGACAAATGGAACGCATTGTTGATTAAAAACTGTAAAAATTAAATAGCTACACCCTTATACTGGATATGGAAAAGATCCCTAGACACTGGGGGAAATACCGAGCATCTTGAAAAGAGAGAGTAAACATTGTCCCTATATATAAAGGAGGGGATAGATCTCAAGCAAAGAACTATAGACCAGTGTCATTGATGTCCCACCTCACCAAAGTATTTGAAAGAATAGTTAGAGAGAAAATCACTGACTTCTTGGAGACACTGGAAAGATTCAACGAAAATCAGTACGGATTCCGATCAGGAAGATCATGCCTATCACAACTTATAGAGTACTACAACAATATCCTAGCTGCAATTGAAGGCAATGAAAACTACGATGTCATATACACGGATTTTGCTAAAGCGTTCGAAAAATGTGATCATGGTATAATAGCACATAAAATGAAGCATGGGAATAAACAGGCAAAGTGGGAAAATGGATCTTCAACTTCTTCAGAGAACGTCTACAGGTCGTAAAAATTCAAAGTATATCATCATCAGAATCGGAAGTACGCAGTTCAGTACCACAAGGAACAGTATTGGTCCCACTCCTATTTTTTACCATGCTAACAGACATGGACAGTGAAGTAAACAGCAACAGTATAGTAACATCCTTTGCAGACGATTCAAAGATCAGCAGAAAAATCAGCGATGCAAAAGAGGTGGAGGCCTTGCAGAGGGACACGAACAGAATATACAAATGGTCAGAAGCAGTGATGTGGAACTGACTCCGAACCCGAACTCGGAACTGCTGGAACCGGTAAATGTTGGAGGAACTTAACCCAGAACCGCCAAAACACACGCGAGTTCCCGGTCCCGGTTGGACTTTATATTGGTGCTCCGAGTCGCCCGCCAGCGTCAAATAATCCCCACAAAAAATTCACACTCTCCCAGGATCGGTCCAGTGTTGTCAACTTGGGCTACTTTTCGAAAATTGGGTTACTTTTTAGATTCCCCTGCTAAAAAATAAAATTTTCTGCTATCTGCTATTTTTTGAGCTACTTGTAACGTACGTCGTCATAAATTACGCGCAAGACAAGTTTGAAACTTGTCTTCTGCGGAGTATAAAAATTTGTGTGAACTGTGTATATATATATATATATATATATATATATATATATATATATACAAAGCTGGGCACAAACCGTTAATCCGTTAATCGTTAATTAACGAAGTTAACTTTTTCGTTAACGATTTAACTTTTAAGTTAACTTTGAAAATCATTATCGGACTAATTAACTTCCGTTACATTTAACTTCCGTTAACTCAAGTCCGTTAACCCAAAAAATTCATAAATAAACGTTTAAAAGTTTCTATTATTTTCAGTGCTGAGCAGGTGCGCAATTAATCCGCCACTGTTAATAGTGATGAACGAATTTCCATTTCCGCAGTGCAAAATCAGGCGATATATTTGTTTCCGTCGCCACAATTTGTGTCTTACCAAATATGGTAGTTATTTATGGCATTGGTTTGAGCAAAACATGGTCGACTGTAAAATCAGGCGGAAAGATTTGCCATTTGAGTTGAATGTTTCAACTTCTTTCAAGAAATATCACGAGCATTTTAAGGCACTTTCAATAATATATATGTAACAATTACAACAAATAACTACATTCGTTTCATTTGCAGTCTGTCTCTTGCGCAACATGTTTGTGCTAGTGAATATTTAAAAATAATCGTTGTTAAGTAAGTCATGTATATTTATAATATGTCTGTGAGTACCTTATTAGTAGTCTCCTTGATACATTTCAAGAACCATAAAACTGATCAGGTAAGATTTCAATTCTCATGTCACTTTGATGACATAAATTAAGTCAATTGATGTCTTACAATGGGAGTGTTTTCACCTTAACCCTTTATGTCCTAGCGGTACTTCTAGGTACCACATCTTTAAAATCTCCATAATTATTTTTCTACCCGGTTGATCCTGCCGGTACTTTCAAGTCCTAATGTGAATTAGTTTCTTTATGAGATAATAGATGGCGTTGAGAAGTAAATGTGAGCGTGTGGCGCCAGAGGCTGTTTACTCTTTAGTATCTCTGCCATCCCCTCCAGTGCTGCAGTGGAGCGTTTGTTCTCTATGGGCAAGGACATCCTGAGGGCCAAGAGATCATCCCTGTCTGATGAAAACTTTGATATGCTAATTTTCATGAAGGGCAACATGCATCTCATGGACAAAATGGAGAACGAGAAGAAGAGGGACAATTAAATTATATATATATTGTGTTTTTAATTTTTTTTATAATAAAAGTTAACGTTAACGGTTTATCGGTAACTTCCGTTACATGTTTAACGAATTAACGGATTAACGGTTAACGAAGTTAACTTTTTGGTTAACGGATTAGCGGTTAACGAAGTTAACTTTTTGGTTAACGGATTAGCGGTTAACGAAGTTAACTTTTTGGTTAACGGTGCCCACCACTGTATATATAAATATATATATATATATATATATATATCTTAATTCGCTATTTTTTATTAATTTTACTGCTACTTTATAAAATAAGAGTTGGCAACACTGGATCGGTCAGTTGGCCTCAGTCCGCACTCAGACAGGGAAGAAGAAGGATGTGCTTACTGCTTTCAGTGCTCTGTGCTTCAGGTACGTCATGTTGACTGTACTTCATGCTGACTTTCGCTTAATCCTCAGTCGATTAATACCTACCTTTTTCTTGCAAAGGAAGGTGTATTATATAGCCTACATAATACAGTCAAATATTGAAACACCTGTATCAAGACTGCATGTTATCAATGATAACTATGCAATCTTGATACAGATGTTTCAGTATTTGGCTGTATTATGTATGTAATTGCTAATTGATATTCCCTTCTTTGGAAGAAGTCTAAGCGAATATTTGTTTTCCAAATAGGCTATGCTCTCGATTTAGGTATTTAACCAGGGACGGATTCCGACCAATCTGACTGATGCACATGCATCGGTCAGAAAAATATGTGCTCCGTTTGCATCAGGTCAAATAATTGATTTGTCTGTAACCTAACCTCAGTGTCTCTCCGATACTGAGGTAAGGTTACCGACAGGTCAATTATTTGACCGATGCAAACGGAGCACATATTTTTGTGACGATGCATGTGCATCGGTCAGATCGGTCTGGATTCGTCCCTGTTAACAATTGCTTTAATTTTATGCTTGGAAACTGGAATTTATTTATTACTGTGAATGGCATTCACAGTAATAAATGAAGGCAACAAAATCAATATTGTTGTTCAGCTAACGTTCGCATATTTTGGTCAATCCTATTCCTACACCTAAATGGGTTTTGATCTTTATTACATGTTAAGTTCAATAAAAATTTATCTATAAATGGATTGTCTATCAATAAGTTATATGTAATATGTGTTTAAAAAAATAAATATAATAAATACATAAAATGAAAAAAAATAAAAGCCTATTCTTTCAATTTCTTTGTAGGGTTCACTCTTGCATAGGAACCGGTTCCGGAACCAATCGGGTTGAGCTGGAACAAAGCCCGAACCCGGAACCTTTTAGCTTCGGTTCTGCATCACTGGTCAGAAGACAACAACATGACATTTAACACCGAGAAATTTCAGCTCTTGAGATACGGTAGAAATATACAACTTAGACAGCATATTATACCCCAGATAGACAGGAAATTCAGAGAAGCACGGAAGCGATAGATTTGGGGGTTATAATGACTGATGATGCAAAATTCGAGACACAAAATCAGATAGCGATAAACAAAGCAAAAAGAGTCGCGAGACAGGTACTAAGAACTTTTAAAAGAAGGGACAAGACAGTAATGAGTCCCCTGCTAAAAACACTCATCATACCGAAACTTGACTGCTGCTCAGTCTTGAAGTCCCCATACAAAAAGAAAGAAATTAATAAACTAGAAGAAATGCAGAGACATTTCACAGCCAAGATTGATGGCTGCAAAGAACTCATCTACTGGGAAAGACTACGTAAACTAAATCTGTACTCCCTGGAAAGAAGAGAAAGGTGCACCATAATATACATATGGAAAATGATCGAAACACTGGTACCATACGTCAAACTAAACCCAATTACTATCCAAAAAACGCTGGAAAATAGGAAAGGCAGAATGTGTAGTGTTCCCAAATTAAAGGCCTGACAAGGGGCCTCTTCAACGCTGAAGGAAAATAGCTTGGTTGTTAAGGGGCCAAGACTTTTTAACCAGCTTCCAAGGGACCTCAGGAATGTTACAGGGGTCAAAGTTGAAGTCTTCAAAAGAAGACTAAATACCTGGCTCAGGACGGTACCAGATGAGTTGGGTATGCCTGGTCATATGCGAGGGCAAGAGAGCAACTCGCTCCTCCACCAAGCCAGGCCTAGAGGCAGGGCCACCAGCTTGATCTTCGTGTGAAGAGAGCCTACGGAACTGCTACGAGGTTACGAGGTGTGTGTATATATATATATATATTAACCCTCCGTCAATGGCCTTGGGTGGTTCGAAGTTGAAGGGGTTCTGGTTAGGTGGCAGCAACGGATTTCTGTGGTAGCTGGTACTGCGTGGGGGTGTAGGGAATCGTAATAATTGTTTTGTACTACACTCCGATTTCTTCTTGTAGCGGATCGGAGGATTCTGCAAAAACTTACTAGGTTATCTGACGGTTCGCCGATTCTTTGTGTAGCGTATCGGAGAAGTTTGTGAGGTAATACTGGTCTCAGTCTTAAGACTTACTGATTTCTAACTTTACTGCTTCTTGAAAATGTTGTGTTATTCTAACAAAAATACCTTGGAAAATGCGGACCCAAAGGTAGAGTTAGGTCAACTATACACCTTTGACGACTGGTTAGGTTAAGTTGTGATATTTTCTTTAAAATTCCTTTATACCACAAAGGTTTCCCGTAGGTTTCGATTAATAAAATTAATCAAAACCTACGGGAAAATTATTGAATGCCCGGTTAGGTCAACTGTACGCTCGGTTAGGGTAGATTCTATTATTTTTATGCATATACTATACAGGGTGTTTCAGGAGGAAAGGTCAATACTTCGGGAGGTGATAGTATCGGTCATTGTGAGAAAAAAAGTTCATATGAACATGTGTCTAATTCTGAATGGTTATGGAGATAGAGCTGTTTGAATCTGATGCGCGCGCAGCTCTTCCTCCCCCCGCGGTGGTCCCATTCAATGGCCACCAAGGTCTCCAGACCTCTCTCCGTTAGATTATTGTTTGTGGGGGTGGATGAAAAGTCAAGTTTACAAAAGAAAGGTGGATACACGAGACGAATTGCTCGCGCGCATTTTGGATGCTGCTGGCTGCATAAAGGAACGTCAAGATCAACTCAGATCATCAGATGAACAACACGCGATCTTCGCACACGAGTTGCGAAGTGCATTGAGGTTGACGGTGGGATTTTCGAAAACGTATTGTAAACTGTAACAAATTTGTCATTTCTGTATCTGATACCATTCAAAATGCCAGTGTTTAAACATTAAATGTTAGAAACAGTAATTGGTTTCTCTTTCTTGATTACCATCAACAATGATTTTGTATTTGTAGATTCAAACAACTCTATCTCCGTAACCATTCAGAATTAGACACATGTTTATATTAACTTTTTTTCTCACAATGACCGATAATAGCTATAACCCCCCGAAGTATTGACCTTTCCTCCTGAAACACCCTGTATATAGATAGATAGATAGATAGATAGAATAACCTTTAATAATTATAATAAAATAAATAATTTTTTTCAATTTACAATGACATGAATAATTGTGAAGCTCGACTATTTATTTAATTTAATTTGGCCCTTAAGCTTTAGGCTTTACTGGGCTCTTATTTAAAATAAGCAGCTAGTTGTTGTTAATTAGTAATAATAAATAAATAAATAAGTATTATTAATAGTTGAAACATGTATTACAATATTAGTGGACATTAATCCTAGATTTTTGTTAGTATGCTATTATTAATCGGAATTTCAATTTGGTTTTAAACAAATTTACATTCACAATATTTTTTATATCGGCATGTAAGTCATTCCATAGTTTCAATCTAATGAAAATGGGTAGTTTTTGAGAGGAAGACAATCTAAATTGAGGTATAACAAGCTTTGATCTATTTCTGGTCTGATACGAGTGGATTTCTTGATGAGTTACAAAATATCTATTTACCCATTGCAAATTAATGATTTTGTTCTTACACTTGTAAATAAAAATAAAATGTGCCAGTTTGGTTATATCGTTGAGCTTTAGTAGGTTTAGCTCTTTAAATAATGCACTAGATTATATTATTCTATTATTAACATCACTTCGATACTTTTGACTACGGGACGTTTTGACCAGTAACACTTAGATGTTGCGAACCCTTAAATCCCACACTCCTGCATTTTATTGAACAGGTATTGTAGTTTCCAATGAAAAGAAAAGTAGAAGACGGGATCAAACTTATTCACTTAGATTTTTTAGTGATGAGGCAAAGAAAGGCTTACCCTAAACTTGAAATTTTGGTTACATTATAGTTGTGATGTAATGAGATAAAGGCCAACAAAAATTTAGGGTTGAAATTTATCAAGTGACCAATAATTGCTAGTTACCATAATTATAGTAACGAGTAGCTTGTACGATAGGCTAGTTGTAGGGCTGTAGCCTTGTTGCAGGTCTTGCAACTTCCTCATTCTCTAGTTCTATTCAGATTAATTGAAGTTCATCGTAAATCGCGGCTTTCTTATTAATTGATTTGAAAAAGGCACTAAGGAATTAAAATAATAAATATGAGGATTGAAGTTCTCCCCAATAATGAAAAATTGACACTATGTCGAAAATATTTTGTGGGTAAGTTGGTCAAAGGCATAATTTTTAGGCTCAGGCTAGGACTGTCAATTCGTATCCAAGATAGCTCGTATCCAAGATAGCTCGTACACAATTAGGGGCAATAGTAGCTGTAGTAGTTACTGTAAAAACTAATGAAAATATGACTTAACCTAGCCAATCATCAAGGGCATTCAATTAACCCAACCAGGCATTCAGTTTTAATGCCTAATATCTTGTTATATGTGCTATAGCATATAACGTTATAAAATTTAGAGATTGTACATTACTTATACATGTTATGAAGCTATAAAGCAGGCTACTTATGTATATTTTGGTACTATTTTGGTGTATTTCAGTGTATTCTGGTATTAAGATCGACCCAAAGATCTTTTTCCTAACATCCTCTAACCAATTTCTTTGCATTTCATAGCTAAAGTTTTCATTATTTCTACTCAGGGTTGGCATCAAAGTGGGTAACTCACTTTTGCCCACCCAGGTTTCTATATATAAAAAAAACTTGGGGGGGAGGCGGGGGACAGTATTTTGCACACATTAGTGGGTTTGGTAATTGTATACAACATCCCCCTCCCCTCAATTTTATGAAATTGACTTCACAATTGATGTAAAACCTTTATTTATAGTATGTAAAATTTTACTTTATTTATTTTTGGAAACCAACCAACCTAACCTTACCTAACCTAACCTAGAAAAATGTATTTTTGACTAAAAAAGTGCATAACTTAACATGTTATTACATTATCATTTGTATAATTTAGGTCTTGGGGGTATGGGGCTCCACCCCCATAAAGATAACGCATCACAAAGTGAACCCTATACTGATCAATTTGTGATGTGTGATCTTTACGGGTGCTCCACCCCCGTACCCCTGAGACCTAAATTATACAAATGATAATGTAATAACATGTTAAGTTATGCACTTTTTTAGTCTTCATCTAGGGCACATGATGAATCAAGTTCTCAAAGTTGAAACCACATGAATAGCATGTCATAATTCTATCACAAACACGACCAAACTGAGGTATTACCCAAACTGAATCCAATTAGAAAAAAAAAAAATAGCCAGAACAGAAACCAACCAACTAATTAAGTTGCAGAGTAGCGAAAAAATAGCCCAATCAGAAAAATGTCATATCAAATGGATATCATTAATTAAATAATATCTCTAAAATTTTTTTACTTAAAGGGAAGGTTTTATTTATTATTTTCTACGTATTGCAATAATTTTTATTAGAAACTGAGGTGAGGGGAATATTGTATACAATTACTATAGGTTTTTTCATATATTATTTTTGCCAAAATTAAAATCTTCTGTTTACTAAAAGTGAAAGAGAGGGGTAACATTCCATGGTTACTCATGCATAGCTATATAGTATATATAATAATAATGACCCATGTTGGATTATTACAGTATGCATTTATTGTGTTGTTTAAGATAGGTTAATTAGCCCAGAATTGGATATGTTTCCACATTTTTGGCGAGTTGAAGAACTGATTTTGCATGATTCTAGGCAGAATTATAAGCTGAGTGAGAGTCAGGATTTGATGGTGACAGTACCTTCTGAAAGCCTCCTCTTTGTTGCAGATAGTATTAGATCAAGCAAAGTTAAAATAAGGGTTTTTTGCATTTGTGGTATTAATAGAATATGGAATGTACACATCTATGCCTGAGAGAATCACCTCTGTGATGCACTTGACTCCATCCACAGAAGCAGTAATCATTCCATGGGAAATCATAGTAGTACTGCATGAGGGCCTCCCAATCTGTACCATATAGGCTATATATTTAATGATTGTAATCATACAAAGATGAGTGATGAAAAAATTTGAAATGTTATTACAGATAGTTTGAAGTAAACATGTTTTCATCGGAAACATTTTAATAGAACCATTTTTCATCTGCTTCAAAACCTAAGTTACTGTTTTTGCTTATTTTCCATGTTTCATTAGTCTGCTTTGTGGCTGTGCTAAACTCCTTTCAGATTTAAACAAGCTTATAGAGGAAATGAGAAGACTTCTCTCTATAAATGAGAAATTTTCAGTACTTCTGTCATCGGGACTTTGGTAGTAGGGTAAATCCAGGTTAAATAGACAGATAAACAATATGGTCATGTCTTTAATTTGCATAAAACTTGGTCTGGGGGCATTTTTTAGTGACAAAAACAAATTCCCAAATTTTTTTGAAAATCTGTCAAATAGGTCAAAATTTAGGGTCAGGTCAAATTTTGGCCAAATTGTGACCTAAGAATTTTTTAAATCCCTATATCTCGGCTTCTAATTGTCATAGCTTAATAAACTTTATATGGATGGAAGCAGAGTGAGCTCTAGTTTCCAAAAATGGTACTTTCATTTGGATAATTTAATAAAAAAACACTTAATTTTGAAAAAACAAAAAAATTTCAGGATTTGACATTGAAGGGATCAATTTTTAAAAAAATTTTATTGAAAAAATGTTGCCTGAGCAAAGATCTACCATAATCAGCAATAAAAAGTTAGCTTAAAACGTAATTTTATTAATGCTGGCTTTCTTCATTTTTTAGTTTTTGTTTTTCTATTTTCAGATTTTAAAAACTATATATTGAAAGATACAGGTGTACCTAAATAACTTAAAGAAAATGCCAAAAAATAAGAAATTATATTGTTGTGATCCTTTAAAAAAAACAAAAAAAGAATTTTCAATAATATTAAAAAAGTTACGGAACTTATGGCTTCTGTAAGTTATGGAGTTCTTCAAAAGGATCAGCTATTGTGTAGCAATTGCTACACCTTAATAAGAAGTCAACCTGGAATACTGGAATCTGTACCAGCACCAGCAGAAGAGGCTGTACTACTACAAGAACTGTGTCCTTTACCAGCAAATAAAGAATCCTTTGAGCGCAGTAGTAGCTCATCTACAAATATTTCTACGGCTCCACCTGTTAAGAAAATTTTTTTGGAAGATCCACAGCATAATAAGGATATACTTAGTGATAAAATATTACCATATTTAGATGAGAGCCCCATAAAAATGGGTAAATATCTTTAAATAACCATATATTTATTTTTTATATAATTAATGAAATCTTTCAATAAACATATATTTAATTTTTATCTAATTAATAAGCCAAGTCTCAGTTAGACAACTAACATACATTACATATACATATATAATTTAATAATATTTGTATCTCAATTGTAATTTTATGTAATTCTTTACAGCTGGATTAATGTCACAGCAAAAACAAAAAAAGGCCACTTCAAAATTTCAGGCAACATCAGGAAAAGTTAGAAGTAGTATAGAATCTGCCTACGTGACTTCTATCCAGGAAGACGCTGTTGCTGGCCCATCCAAAAAGGGTCGTTAGGATGATGATTTAAAAAGGCAAAAAGTTTATTATACATTAAAAACATGTAGCTATTGTTATTTATATGTACAATACATAATGAAACAATAGATTTTTTTGAATAAAATAAAATTTAATACTTAATTTACTAACTTAACTTAGATTTTTACTCATTTCTTTTTTTTAATAATTTTAGGTATGAAAATGTCATGCAAGAGCTTAAAGACAAATTTATTTCTATAACTGATTGCAAGATTAAATTACAAATTATATCTTTATATCCATTTTCAATTGAAAAAACAGCAGAATTCTTTGAAACTTCTACGTATATGGTGAGAAAAAGTCAGTTTGCAAAAAGAATATGGTATATTACCCCATGTTCCAAGTATGTCGAAAGGAAAGGTCATAACCAGTGAAGTGAAGAGGATTGCAAGAGAATTTTACGAGAGCGATGATTATAGCCAAATTTGTCTGGAAATGAAGGATTATAAATTTACTATTAATGAAAATGGAGAAGTAGAGAGTAGATACGTATTTAAATTACAGTTAATAATTACAAATGCTAAGTATATCCTTTTTATATTGTTATCCTACTATTTAATATGGTTAGTTTCACTAAATAAGTTTTTGATAATGAAATTCTGAAAAATGAAGAAAGCCAGCATTAATAAAATTAAGTTTTAAGCTATATAATGGCCTGTAAGCTAACTTTTTATTGCTGATTATGGTAGATCTTTGCTCAGGCAACTTTTTTTTTTCAATAAAATTTTCTTAAAAATTGATCCCTTCAAGGTAAAATCCTGAATTTTTTGTTTTTTCAAAATTAAGTGTTTTTTTATTAAATTATCCAAATGAAAGTACCATTTTTGGAAACTAGAGCTCATTCTGCTTCCATCCATATAGTTTATTAAGCTATGACAATTAGAAGCCGAGATATAGGGATTTAAAAAATTCTTAGGTCACGATTTGGCCAAAATTTGACCTGACCCTAAATTTTGACCTATTTGACTGATTTAAAAAAAAAAATTGGGAATTTGTTTTTTTCACTAAAAAACACCCTCAGACCAAGTTTCGTGAATATTGAAGATGTATTAGTGTTATATCAGCACTTCTACCTGTCTATTTATCCTGGATTTACCCAGTAGGTAGATGGATAAGTGGAGATTCTGATAGTATTATAATTTTTTTCAACATTTTGTGGGGTTGTGACATCAGTTTAATCTGTCCCATAGTAAAAATTCTTTTTAAGCCCATTTTACATTCATAGGAATACCATGTTAGTTCACTTATTTCTCCTTGAGCAAACTTCTCTCTTTATTAT
This sequence comes from Bathynomus jamesi, assembly GCA_023014485.1. Taxonomy (NCBI): domain Eukaryota; kingdom Metazoa; phylum Arthropoda; class Malacostraca; order Isopoda; family Cirolanidae; genus Bathynomus; species Bathynomus jamesi. The sequence continues at coordinate 310,267 of JAJOZX010003181.1, read as the reverse complement.
AAATTTGTAATTTCATGTATGGTACTAAAATGTTAAGAGATATTTAAATATTCTCAGATGCTGTACTATCAGAAATTCAGTTTTGAATTACTGTAATAGATTCAAAAGAGAACAAACTGAAGATTGACATTTTCATTGAAGTTTTGACCACATCCTTCCCAACTTTTCTTAATTTTTATCCAAACATTTATAGTACCTACTTGAAAGAATTCCATAATGAGGAGTGGTGCCATAGGGGAGATGTCCCCTTATACTCTCAAAGAGGGGAGGACAGTACCCCCCCTCACTTATTTTTGCATCTAATTACTGATTATTATTTATAGTTTCATCCCCATCACTCACCAGTTTGTGCTGGGATGAAAGCACAATACAATCGACCCTCGACTTACGTAATTAATCCATTCTGAGATGAGTTACTTAACTCGAAAATGACGTAAGTTGAACCCCAAAATACATGTAAATCGGGTAATCCATTCCAGAACCCCAAATAAGTAGCTATTGAAAATAAAATAAATAATTTTTTTTATAAAAACAGTGTATATAAACAGAATTATAATGGTAATTAATAATTATTATTAAGAAACACCATCTGTAAAAGAAAATACATATTAAAAATTAATAATAAAAAATTAATTTTAGACTTATTAATTTGCCAAATTATTAATCACTTCATACAGTATCACTTTATATAATGCACAGTAAAAATAACTGAAATAACGTGAAATACCCGGCGTCCTGCCAGTGAGTGGTCACGCACTGCGTTTGCGATTATGCAACACAAAATAATTACGTAAGACGAATCAATTACAGTCAATGGGGGGGCTTCTTGTAACTCGAAATTACGTAAGATGGTGACGACGTAAGTCGAGGGTCGACTGTATATATAAATATATATATCACACATACACACATGCACAGGATGTAACAAAAGTATGTTTGGATCTTGTGGGTTATAACCCATCATTTACTTAATTTTTCATATAATACAACCCACAAGATCCGGTTTTTCTTAGGTAAAATTTAAATCTGAATCTATTTTCTTCTATGGTATTTGTTGTGCAAATTGATATTAACAGAGATATAAGCAATTTTTGGATTGATTAAAATCAATTGAAATAGTATGGTGGTAGTTATTCTTTTTACCCCTGCAGGTTTATTTTGATATAAGAATAGGTTTTTCTGATATATATTAGTGTTTTATTCAGATCTTACCATCATTTCTTGCGCAAATGAATTATTGAATGTCTGGTTAGGTTAATTGAATGCCTGGTTAGGTCAACTGTACACCCTTGATGATTGGTTAGGTTGTTGTGATATTTTTGTTAGTTGGGTTAAGTCATGATATTTTCATTAAAACTAACAAAAATATCACAACAACTTAACCAATCATCAAGGGTGTACAGTTGACCAACCAGGCATTCAATAATTCATTTGCGCAAGAAATGAAGGTCAGATTTGAACAAAATACACCAGAAAAACCTATTCTTATATCAAAATCAATCCGTAGGGGTAAAACAAATAATTACCACCATACTATTTCAGTCAATTTTAATCAATCCAAAAATTGCTTATATATCCATTAATATCAATTTGCGCAAGAAATACCATAGAAGAAAATAGATTCAGATTGAAATTCTACATAAGAAAAACTAGAGCTTGTGTGTTGTTGTATTATATGAAAAATTAAGTTATGCAATGATGTTTGTTCTCGTAGGAAAATAAGATATAACAGAATTGAATGAGAAAATAGTTTTAACTGTACATTACAAACTCAAATTAACCCTTTAAGCCCTGAATTTTTTGTAGGGTTAAGTTATGAATGCTTGTATTTGAAACATTAGCAATTTGTACCTTCAGTCCTTAAAGGGTTAATCAAATTGCATTCTATGTAGCTGTTGACACCTTTCTACTCATTTTTCTCATTAAATTCTGTTATATCTTATTTCTCTATGAGAATGGACTTTTGTTACACTATATATATAGACACACACACACACACACACACGTACATTATGTAATGAATAAAAATGTGTTTTGACCAATCTGCACAAAATTGAAGGTTGCATTTATCATTAACAAACACTAATTAGCTAAAAGTAATATCTGTAAACTAAAGAAAATTTTCCAATCTCTAAAATACAATTGTCACAGTTGCAGATAAGGTATACTAAAACAGTACAGCATACACTCGTACGTTTATATGTGAGATACACAAATGCAAAAGATATACACTGACATTATATATAGCCTACACATGCACATCACATAATATGGATAAAAAAAAAGCATGCAATGTTTTTTTTGTTTTATATTGGCCTTTTTCATCTTGATCAGAAATTTGGTGGATGCTCTATAGGTCTAATGTACACAAAAGGCAGAGCTCGTTTAAAAATAGGAAAATAGCAGAAATATTTGTATTGCAGTAAAATGCTTACTTTTAGGCCATTTAAATGAGTAGACAATTTGTTTTGCAAAACATCATGCAGTAGACCAGTCCTAGTTAGATGTTATTCACTTTATTAGCCAAATACAGAAATAGTTTAATTAAAATGCTAGAAAACTGGGACAATTTTTCTGATGCCTCATGTTGGAAGAACTTACGTAAAAGAGAGAATTGGGTACTGATCACTTTGCGACTGTTCTTTGTTGTATAATTTACATTTGAAGATTAAAATACTTATGGTACGGTACTGAATTGGGTCTGAGAGGCAATTTTTTAAGGACTGGGTAAACCCTGAAGGGTTAATTTTACCCCTCTTATTAAAATAATTGCCCATATTAATGAGATTGAAAAGTTTAAGCTTTGGGATAAAAATCATACTTGTCTCAATTGGAGGTTAAAAATAGATCAGAATTTAAAATGTACAAAAGGAGAAAGCGCAAAACTAATAAGTGTTGTGTATAACATACTTTTACAGATTTTTGGTTATTTATTCCAGCTGGATTTGCTTTTCTTCCATTCATGTGGGCAGTAAATGCAGTATGGTTTTTTAAAGAAGCATTTTTGGTGGCATCTTATCCTGAGCAAAAAAGCATAAAAACTTGTAAGTTATCTCTTTCTATCTGTTGTTAAACATTAGCCAGCATAGGGTAAATACATATCATACTTTGCATTCAGTATTCTGCATTAATCTCGTTATTTTCATGAGGTAGGCCTAATTCAAATTGCAATTCATTTATTTGAATTGCTTGATATTTTATAACTGATACTGCTGCCTTCCTTAATATACAAGAACTAGATAATTTTCTTGAATTTTAATGATTAATAATCTGTAAATAGTCTGTAGCTAATGGTTGTGTACTACTTGGGTTGTATTAATTGGCTTTTAGTATATACAGGGTGAGCCACAAAAATGTACCCAATTATGTTTATTAAATCTATTTTTAATGAAAGACCCATATAATTTACGCAATACATAAAGGAAGTCTCAAAGTTTTGTTTGACTATAACAAATGTTCAAAATGGTCTCTAAGTTCAATTGATGTAGAAGTTAACCTCAAATGATGAGTGTTGATGTTATGAATTTTGTGAGAGATTCAGTAGGATTTGTGATCTAGCAGAAATCAAACATGGATCACAATTTTCAGCAACGAATGTCATGTTTACCCGAATGGTATGGTAAACAAATAAAATTGTCAGTTTTGGTGTATGGAGAAACCAGGTGACTTTGAGTTACCTCTCCACTCCTCAAAAATAATGGTATATGGTGTGATCTCGGTAGTTATTGGATTTACAGTCCATACCTTTTTGAAGATCAGGATACTGAAGAAAGGGTGCTTGTGAATGTGGGACTTTATGTACGCATGTTGAATGCATTTTTCTGGAGGCATGTGAGAAATGTTCCTGGTGCTTAGTTTCAATAGGATGGAGCAACTGCACATGCAGCTTGCTTGTCCATGCAGTGGTTCAATAATCACTTTCCTGGCAGATTAATTTCCCACTGGTCTGAATTTCCTTGCCCTCCAAGATCTCCTGACCTCTCACCTTTAGATTTTTTCTGTGGGGATTTGTTTAGGAAAATGTTTTTTAAAGAGAACCCAATATCCATTTCTGATCTCAAAATAATGAGGGTTATTTCCAGAATTCCTTGGGTCCATTTTATTTACTCTTCTATGCTTATGGATACAATTAACTCTTCTAGCACACAGGTAGTGGGTGACCAGGCCCTCAAGTCCTCTACCACTGGAAGACTGCATCTTGGGGGGTGGGGGGTGTTGTCTCCCCTCTGGTTGCGGAAAACTCGCGTTCTCCTCGTTCTAAGACTTCTCATACATATTGTTCAAGCAAGACTCTTGACCCCTTCTTGGGGGGCGATGGCTCTGACCCTGATTACCCTTCATTTTCTGGTTCTCTGTTCTTCCACCTCTCCTCTCACAGTGGGACATTTTTCAGGTCTATGATGACTTCACTTCCTGTTGTGGCGATCCCCGACAGATGTTGCCCCAAAACGATGATTCTCTTCTTGTAGAAGTCTCCTCCAAGGCCCAGTACCAGAAGGTTTCATCCCTCTCGACCCTGTCTTCTTCTTCTCCCCTGGACGACTGCCTTCCCCACTCTTCTTCCTTTAACACTTGTACAAGTGTAGCTTATGCCTCCCCGTCTTTTGGAATACGCGAAGTCGGATCTTTTCACCCGCCTCTCCTCAAAAGGTGACCCGTGTTTACCATCCCTCATGTATTGTCCAGGGGGCAAGGGTTCCATCCCCCTTATTGATCCTGCCTTTTGCCAGTTCCTGGTTACCTGAGAAAATTAGGGCCTGTTATCTCCGTTTTCCGGTCCGCCATTATGTCCCTAGACCACGTCGGTGTTTTACGTGGCAGAGGTTCGGACACGTCAGTAAGACTTGTCGAAGTTCCTTTGGTATTTGCATTAATTGCGCATCTCGGACGCATGGCTCCAATCCTCCCCACTATGCCAACTGTGAAGGTGGCCACGCCGCCTCCTGTCCGACCTACTTATTTGAGCGTGAGGTCCTGTCTGCCCAAGAGTTTGACAAGGTCAGCTTCCAGAAGACGAGGGCCCGTGTTCGGTCCAGGTTTTACCTTCGCTCACACACTACGTCCTTCCCGCCCCGCTACCGACCTTCTGTCACTTTTGTTCCTTCTTCTTCCTCGTACTTTCGTTCTAGGCCTACTCAGGCCTCATCCACCTGCTCCCCTGTTCAGTCTTGTATGTCGACCTTCTCGTAGCCCTCATTCTCCGTGTTCTCTTCTCCATCCGCCCGTCCCCCAAGAACTTTTACTACCATTGTTCCAATCTGCTCCACCTCTGTAGCATATAGTCCATCTACCCATCCTCCCAAAACCCTTGATGACATTTCGGCATACATAACAGCAACCGCTACCTCCTCTGGCCGCTCTTCTGTTAAGTGGCCCATTGCTAATCGCCGACGTTTGGACCTTCTGCCAAGCTTCCCAGTTCAGACGTCCCGTCCCCTCGTCTTTTTATTCCCCCCTCCACCAGTTCTCTTCCTCCCGCCTCCAGTGAACCCTGCCGTTTTGCCGTCTCCTCTGGGTTCCCACGTTTCCCTTCACGACCGTCCCCTTCCCTCCTCCATTCCTGATGGTGGTCATGCGGCTTCTCAACTTTGAGTTCAAGTTCAAGTTGACATCCACCCTCTCCTCTCCTCTCCGACCCGCTCCCTCCTTAACCTCCCGATGCGGCCGTTTTCGTCCAGTCTGACGTGCCGTCCACTCCCCTTCCCCTCCGCTCTCCTCTCCAGGTTGTTGCGGCGCGGGTTTTTCTTGACCGATTATATTCAGTTTGTTTCTTATATCTTCCCCCGTCACAGGAAGTTTCTGTTAATGATCTTTCTGCTCTCCTTTTGCAGCTCCCTCTCTCTTGGGAGACTTCAACGCGCGCCATCCTCTGTGGGGTGATACTGTCACCAATCAGCGGGGTGGCGTTGTGGTCTCCCTTCTCTCAACTCTTTGTGTATCTTCTTGACACCGGCCAGCCCACAGCTTTTCACCTCCAGACCCGCACGTTTTCCTCCATAGATCTTTCGCTTGTTTCTCCTTCCGCCTTCCCTGATTTATCTTGGTCTGTCACTCCAGACCTTTATCGTAGTGACAATTTTTCCCTTCTCTTCCGTACGTCTCGGGCCCTCGGTTTTTCCGCTCTTCCTACCCGATGGTCTTTCGCCAAAGCTGACTGGCCTCTTCCGGATTGAAAGTCAAACCTTCGCAGTTCCGAATAACTTTTCGACAGTCGATGCTGCCTCCACCTACCTCACCGATCACGTCACTTGTGCCGCTGCCTTTTGGGCTTTCTTTTTTGTTGGGTACTCCACGCCTGTATCGAAGGACACGTTTTTCGCCTTTCTCCGTCAGACTGGTCTACTCTCTATTTAATGTTACTCGGGTATAATTTCTTCCTCCCTTTGCTGTTCCTAATGCCTTTTCTCTCCTTTCTCACGGTATTTCTTTAGCTGCTCCTCCTCCAGTGTTTCCTTCTCCCCATCTTGCGTTCTCTTTTTACTTTAGTTTCTGCGCAATATGACCTCGGCAGTCGAAGCGCCGGTGAAGCACTGCTATTCATTCATTCATTGGACTATTTTAGGTCTGCCACTTCTCTCCCTATTCATGTTGTACTGTTCCATGTACACGAAACTTTATCACAGTCTTTATTCTTGTTACATGGTATGGAGTAGTGGGGAAAGGGAATCTTTAACATGCGGTTGCTTTAACCATCTCTGAGTAACTGTTAATGAACAATGCAGTAAATACAATTCATCCCTGCTAACCCTCAGCACTGAGGCATGATGATGTACATCAGAGTGCAGTATTTCAGTTTTACTTTTAATTTAACACATCAATCAAAGAAAAATACAAATTAGTTAATTAAGGTTTTTAAAAAGCGAGACTTTTCTGCCTCATCCTTTATATATATATATATATATATATATATATGTGTGTGTGTGTGTGTGTGTGTGCACACCTCACCTCGGTGGTGTAGTGGTTAGTGTCGCTGACTACGAATCCATCGGCCCCGGGATGGAGACCCGGTGACGGCAGGCGGCGCGCAGTAAAACCCAGCTGGTCATCCTTCCACACAATAAAAAAAAATTGGTTGGTAGATAAATGGGTACTCTTGGTAGCCTAGTGGTTAAGACGCTGGGTTGCTGGTGATGCTTGGTTCGGATTCCACGTAAAACTGTAGGTCTAAGGTGGAGTGACAAGCTTGACCTTCGTCAGAATAAACAACTCGGGCGGAAGCAAAACCAAGGTGTGTGTGTGTGTGTGTGTGTATATATATATCTCAGGTCATCCCATAAGTAATGTCGTTTTTTAGATCGGAATTTGAAGGACAAAAAAAAACCACTTTAATCTAGTATATATTTTCCATCGGAATCAATGACACTCTGCCAACGTCCTACAAGCTTTTCAATGCCATGTTTATAAAATTCAGGCGGTTTTGAGGCAAAAAAACGTACAAAGACAAAGCAAAACACACATCTTCACTGGTCAAGGTCTGTAAAGTATGTAGCGAAACACGATAGATCTCCTCTTAAATATAACCTTCGGAAAATTTATGCTTAAACCGAGTAGGACTAGTTTAAACTTAATCTATCGTAAAAAACGACATTACTTATGGGATGACCTGATAATTGTTTTAAATATTTGTTGGTTAATTTAAATTGACATCGTATACATTTACGACACATTTTCATTGCAGATGTGGCACTCTCCGGACTAGGCGCTCTTTTGTGGCTTTGTGGTGGCATTAGTTGGATGATTGTATTTCAACGTTATAGGAGCGAATGGGGAGTTACGGGAGATAACTTATCCTTTATAATACCAAAAGGAGTTCCTTGAGTGTTCAAATTCCACTTTCATTTAAATATTTTAGTGAATACTTTTATCAAAGTAATAATTACAATTTACTTTAATTATAATTGTTTGAATGTTGGTATCATAAGTCTGTCAATACTTAAATTTATTATATCATAATATACACACTGAATCTGTTAACTTGTGTAAATTATTAGTTTGTGTGCTGACTCATTTAGAAATATTTTCTATGTAACAATAATGAATTGAATAAGCAGACAAGTCATTCTCACAGTTTGAGTGGGTGGGTGGTTGAGAGGGCTCTCGACGGCTTTAACAACACGCCGTTCACTTTTAACCCTTTCATTACCTTTGGCCGTTTTTCTGAACAGTAAAAAAAATATTAAAATTCATTAATAGATATGTATTTAGATTTTTGTGTTTAGAAACCCAAAGTCCTATTTTCTGGGCGCGTTTTTTATATGCTAGGTACCTCCTCCAGCGCATCTTAAGACACTTTAAAGCAATACAATAGAAAAAAATTTATTACCCTCGGTACTGAAAGGGGTTAAGAGTGGATTTAATTATATACGGCGAGCGTTCTCACCCTTAACTGCGTTTCATTTAAGAGGAAAAATATAGCTTTCACTTTATGCTGGGAATGAACAGATGTGAACATTTTTTATTTACATTCAGGTAACATCATTCCATGATTTATGGCGTATTATCATGCTTAGCCAAAGAAGTTTTTTTGCTAAAGTATAAAAAAAAATTATTTTGCTTATTATTGTGTAGAAAGATATGGGAAATTATGGAGGTCTTATAAATACTGTATTGGGGAATTTTTTTTAGATATTAACTGAATTTTCATTCTTTTCGGATCTGGGGATTATTTGTATGTTCGAGAACTCCCTACAAAACGTTACTCAAAACAAGTTTTGTGTTAAATGGATTTCCAAGTTTGTATCGTACTCAGTTATCCTTGAAAGCTAATAAAAATATTTATAGGTAAGGAATAAATCGTTCCTTGAAATATCGTCCGTTTTCGACTTGGAGACAGAAGTGTTAACATTATGGAGTCAGTGATAAAATCTTTTTACAAAGTTTTTCTTTAGTCACGAGTTAAATTAGTAAGCACAGTATCGGTTCGAGAAACGATTTATCTAAAATTCCCCATTAATTTTTTTTGTTTTAACCATTGGACTTTATTTAGTCTACGATTTAAATGCACTAATTTATTTGGAAAAGGTGTGTGCTTTTATATTTCCCAATTAGCGGTTATTTCTACAAGATCTTCAAGAACGAACTGATCATTCTATATTCCACAAAAAATTAAGAAATGATCACCCCACTTTCTTTAATACTTGATGTATATATCTATCTAATATTAAGGATACTAATAATAACTATTTTTTGTTAAAAAGTTTGTGTACACTAATTATGTGTAATTAAATTCATAAACATTTACATTTTTTAACAAGTCTTTTATTTACAAATAATACTCGCACCAAAATTATATTTCTGTTTCTTTTGCTTTGCTATATTGTAGAATGTGGTGCATGGCGAAATGGTGTAAGAAAGGTGTTCTTTTCTCATTGATCGATTGTCCCCCAATGGCAGATCTATATTTAATTATCACATTTACATCATCTTCAGGAGGAAAGAGGAAACGTTTCAACGGGATGAACTGCGCCACTTCTTCCGTATGTAATCGAATAAATGGGAGAGCATCTACATGTTCTCCAAAGAGCAACATCTTGTAACTGCTCGGCCACTTTCTCAGAAGTGGAATAATGATGAAGAGAGCGAAAGAAGAGTCGCCGTACGAAACACTAGCGTAGTGGTCGACCATTCTCTTGTACCAATCGTAGCAGGGCTGGAGGTCGGCAAACGTCAGAGAGTGATCGAGTTTTTTGTATCCTTCGTCGTCCAAAATAGCGACCAAAGAAGCTTGACAGTAAGAACTGACGTTAACGTCCAAAAAAAGATCATTGGAGGCCAGAAACACATTTGAAAGATGTCGGAACCATCCCATTGGATTTGTGTGCGAGACCATGACACTTTTCCTGTACTTTAGGAGGAAAAACGTCATTTGAAGCCATTTTGTTACGGATAGAATTGTTTCGGGTTCACTTTGAGTGGTCGTCTGCTCACTTTTAACGTCATTTAAATGCAGTAATAATTTCAACGGACCTAAACACCAGTAAGGATCTAACACGGTTATCTCTTCCGCTGTGTGTATAGATAAGTCGTTGATCAAGAATGGAATGCAGTTATGCCTCAACAAGCTCTTTTCTAGAAGTCGTGAATGAAGAAGATTTTTAATCAGATTTTGCCCTACAGAAGGAAGAAGTTGGAATAATCTCCGTGTCAACTCGATAGGAGATATAATGGGCTGAGAAATGGCTGGAGATTTCAGCGGTTTGTATTCTTTTACGGTCAGAATATCAATTTGTGTTTCAATTTCAGCTAAATCTTTAGCAAACTCTATATTACAAATGACGTCTGTAAGTAACGATTTGATGATGTGTTCGTCACCTTTATGGACGAGCGGTAATATAGTCAGTGCCGTTTGATGATACAAAATACAATTATCGCAGCCTTTCAAGCATGCCAGTTGCAAAATATCTGTGATTGTGTAGATTTCAATTCTTGTAAACCATTGATTGGCGAGGGAATGATTAGACCTACATACATCCCTGAAGTAGCTTTCGAGTTGCTCATTATTTAAGAACGAGACAATATGATTAGCATCCAAGCCTGGATGCAGGGTGTAGACGGTTTTGAGGAGGTTCACAAAAGGTAACAAGAACGGGAAAGGAGAGTCTTTTTCAAGTATTGGTGTCACTCTCCCCTCTTCGCAGACGCTCGAGAGAGAACCTAAATTATTGGCGTCTCTGTTCTTTCCTAACTTCAATGTTGAGCAAAGGGCGGAGTGAGCTCTAAGTCTCTTGAAAAGAAAATCGCAAACTTTCTTTGTCAACAACGACGGAAGAATTTGAGAATGAATAAACTCCATTTTCTTAACGAAGGAAACGCCTTCAAAAGAGGTTTGGTCTCTCCATTTGTTAAAATAAGTACCTAAAAAGTTACAAAAACTTCCTAACAGTTTAAATCCCGAGAACGAAACTTCAAAATTCCTAGTGAACTGGTTCACCCACTTCAACACACAGATTTCGGATAATGTTAAAATTTCTTCAAATTCTTGCCAATCGAGTGTTGGAGGTTGCAACACGATCTCCTTTCCGTCGGAACTAGTTATACTTCCCTCGCTGTTCTTCATTCGACTCATTAGCAAAGATTTTGTTGCAGCCACGCACAACCCTTTCGTAAAAACGTTCGCCATATGAGCGCCAATTTCATAGTTGTATTGATTACGTTCTATTTTATCATTTATATCAACCTTGTCTCTGTAGAATATAAGTTGTTTTATGAACAGAGGATAGAAAGTGGTGAATCCTTGCTGCGATTTGACGAGTCCGTAAGAGAGAAACAGAGACCACAGGCAGTATGCTTCCTGAGTGAGACGCAAGACTTCCACGAGAGGAATTTGCACCTCCGTGGATTCTAGTGAAACGTACGCCATCAGGCGACTTACAAGGTCGTACTTCTCCAGCAATGTAATGGCTATCTGACGCCCTCTGCTCGCTAGTACCTTTAATGATAGATAAATAAATGTGAAATAAACAAACGACAATAAGAGTTAGTGAAAAGCTGCGTTATTTGAAAATTGCACTTCTTAAACTACTAAGTGAAGAAAGGGAGAAAACAAACGCCTTTTACTGGCATTAACTCCAACTCAAATATTAAACCTTGACACTTGTTTGTACATAATCCGAGATTTAAAATTTATTTTTAGATAAATAAACGGTCCTAAAAATAAATTTAATATCTCGGAGTACAAACAAATAATGTCGCAAAAATAATAAATATATAGTCACAGCATATAACAAATGCAGCTGTTACAGCAACAAGCTAGAATTTGGGACAAAATAAAAAATTACATAAGAGATAAAAGATCGACATTTTAAGGACAGTTTTTACCTTCATAAAACTTAGAGCATGGCTTAAGGGCACTCCGTAGACCGACGTCAACTGTTCTACATTCTTTCCACACAGAAGTGGAGTTGTATTATGTGGAAGAAAGTGTTGTGTGATGGTAGCGAGTAGTTTAGGCGTCTTGACGAGAGTCCAGGCGGCAGTTAATGAGTGTCTAGCGATGCGTTTCAATATGCCAAAGATATGAATGACATCCAATGGTGAAAGTTTAACTGATTCAAGGAAGTATCTGATGAGAGTTAAAAGGAAACTTATTAGCTTCATTGAAGGACTGAATTACCATTAATAACAAATTTAAATGCCTCTAATTTGTTAACTGTAGTTCAGAGTAATTTAGATACGGTAACATCCAAACGTTTCACATTCCCAAGAAGTGGGGGTTAAGGGCTCAACAATATTATACAAAGAACGCCTTAAAAGCGGGCTACAAAAACTTATATCATTAAGATATTTCATGTTCATAAACTTACCTTAACCTAATGTGAACATCCATCCTCACAAGGGCTCTCACGATGTCTAATTTTATTACTTCAATATCTTTAAGTTCTTTCTCTTCGGCGTCTAGCTCCTGCCGATCCTTTAACATAAAAAGTTCACTATTATTCCTTTATAATTAATCAGTTAAGGTCTGAAGTCCTTAACCAGTGCATTCCCGCAATGATTTAGAGTAAATCTGAACTTAAAGTAGTCATTAAATTACATTTGAATAACAAAGCCACTCGGGCCTATTGAGGTTATCCAGGTCAGATGAATGACGTGAAGCTATATTTTATAATAATAAAATTTTGGAAAGCATCAATTTCAAGTGAATTAATCATCATTAAAAGAAGTTGAATTATGGGAATAAAGAAACAATAAGTGGTTATTAAAAGCGCAATCTTTCGGACTATACAAAGGGCTTTACTGTTTATCGAGTGCAAAGACATCGGTATAGATCGAAAGATTGTGCTTCTAATAACTTTCTTATTATGGCTTTAAAGGGAACCTTAATCTGAATTTTGATCACGATGAGCCGAATTCTTAGCAAAGATTTATACAGACAAAGGCAACGCTAATGACAGTAAATGGTTGGTTAGAAGACCATTGCCAACGATTATAATACATAGCACACAACTATACTTTCTAAGCTTTTTATTTCAGTAGAAACGCCTAACAAATTCTTATCATTAATTTCTATGAATCTTCACTGAATAAAAACATTACGATAGCTACTGTCATTGGCGTATGAACAGACTTTTATTGAATAGTGTATCAACATAGCTCAGTTATGCCAGAAATCCAGACGGGTGGTGTTGCACCCCAACAACATTTGTCCAAAATCCGAATATTTTGTGTAAATTTTCACAAATTTTTTTTTTACCTTTTCTCTTGAGTAAGTGAGACTGGAAACACTAGGCTGAGCGTAAAGAGGAGTCCATGGTTCAGCAATAGAGAGAGCGATCTCGTCAGGCTCGCTACTGATGAGGAAATACAAGGCTCTCAAGGCTTCCTGGTAGACGAGGGCAGTCGTTTCGTCAATTGAAAAGCGCAAAAGGAGAACCAGTCCAGCGTCGACCTATTAATTAAAAACCACTTAAATCCCGTTCGGAAATTAATGCATACAAACCCTTTTTCAATACACGCATACATATATAATCTAAAAAGCAGGGTCCCATTCTCCACACAAATGTGTGTGTATACAAGGTACCATTCCAATCTCGGGGACCCAATGTTACCTTTCATGAGAAGGTTATGGGATATACTTATACCGATACGTCAGGTGAAACCATCTCGTATACACTTCACAAAACGGTTCTATTCTACGCGAAACATTATGATAATTAAGATTAATTTCCAATTTTATGTGGAAGAACCATTATGAGATTGTACACAAACAAAATTTAGAAGTAAATAAGGACTCACCATCAACTGTATGACGGAAGTGTCGAAACAATTGTCGTAAAGCCCTTCATTGGCGTTTCTTAAAATGTTTGCGAGTGTCTTGAGACCTAAATGTCTCTGCTGCACTACCCGAGACCGCACAAACAAAAACAACTCGTCCAAGGTATAACCCGCTCTTCCTACAACATGAATCATTAAATTATGATCTGTGAGTGTGATTAAGTAAGAAACTGAACTCGAGTCGTGGCAGAATTTTTGTTCCTCTTTTTATTTATATTAATTAGCAATGGGTAAAAATTAGCATCTAAAGAAATAAATAACAAATTAATGATAAATAATTTGCACCAGAACTGTTGGTAAAATACAACATTTTCAAGCCTGTATTTGTATTTTAATGAATAGTAGTAACATGCGTCTTAAGTCTTCAATAATAACAGTATTCGGAGTTGCTTAACCACCACCACCACCACCACCGTAACAGCACAGGTTATGCGACGGAGGGGACCTACAGCTTTACGTGGGCTCCGAACCATCTATAAGTCGCTACATCATCCTCACGCGGAGGAGGGTCATCCATCAAACTACTAAACAGACCCCACGTCGCTTAACCTCGCTAATCTAACGGGAATCTGTGTTACGACGTTGCTACGACGTACCCGCTGTCTTCAACTATATAATTGCTTCTTTATAATAATTATTGTTAAGTAATCTTACGTAATGTTAAAATAAATATATACGTATGTTACTTTACCCGGTTCTTCACCATGGTGATGCAAGCCTTCTCTCCAAGAAATGTCTGAGTCATACGGGAGTAAGTCTCCTTGGAAGTTGAATCGGGCGATGTACCCTTCCTTTCCTTTTAAGGTCTTTGGTTTAGGAACATCTGTCATCCACTTCAGTTTCTCCAATTCCACCTGAAGATGAAAAAAAAAAAAAATTACAAGATTGTAATTTTGTTTTTAATGGAAAATATCTTTAAAAAAAAATTTGGTATGGCTATGGGGAATCCCTTCTTTCCGGTCCTTCGCACTTTATACATGGAATTATTTTTAAAAAGAATCCTACCTAAAATGACCAGTTTTGAATTAAAATAGTATATATACACTTCTATATATTGATATAATTTGCGTATATGGTCTTCTGCCCCAAATCCTGATGAATTCCTCAACCTTAACTTGTCCCATCCATGAAATTCACCAAAGAGCTGGAAAGAGAGGGATCCAACCTTTTCTTGATTTAGTCATAATAAGAAGTGATAAAGAGTTTAAATTGTATAGGAAACTAACTAACAATAATCCCTATGTCCATTATTATTATTTACATCACCAAAACAGTATCAGAAGGGGCAGTCTTTTCACGAATGTATTTAAGAGCTCTTAAACTTGTTAGCCCTGAATTCTTGGACGAAGAATTGAATATGATTTGTAACATGGAAAATAAGCTTTGTTATCCGGACCATTTCTTAAAAGCCTGTTTAAAACTAGCTCAAATGACTATGAAACAAAAACATAGCAATCAGTTGAAATTAACATCATTTTAAGTATACCAAACGATAAATCACTCTGGCATGTGCCAAAATTATTTAGAAACTTAACATTAACGTAGTTTTTAATTGTAAAAACAATAAAAAAATCATGCTAAGAAATAGTCCGCCAAAAGTAGGCTGTTTATAGTATTAGTTGTAAAGATTGCATATATTAAAAGTTATATGTATAAAATCCATTCCAAATATTAACTTCGGAGACGTGGCCCGCACAAACTAGACAGCATTATCTTAGAAGAGATTAATATTTCAAAACGCCTCAAAGATATGTAAGCACGCAGTACACAAGAATACCCTCCTAAGGATTAAGTCATTTTCATTTTGCTGGTGGATTCTAGTTTAGGTTGTTTTATATTTTTAATTTTTCCTCATACTTTGAGGCCTTGTAAGGGACAAAAGCATTCTAAATCTTTTTTACATTTCCCCTCTTGCAGGTTGTATCACATTCAATAAAGTTCAGGTGAAAATTTAAAAAAAAAAAAAGGTCTAATCGAGAATATTTCACATTGCAAGGCTCCTAATTCCTCCTCCATTCTAGTAAGCTTGGCTGCTGATATATATATTACATTAAGTACTATTTTCACCTAAATTGCTTTGTTCATTATACTTGTTTGTTTACAAACTTTATTTAACTTTGATCAATTTTTGCAAAATTTTCTTTTTATCTGATAAGGAAACTTAAACTTCCCATCTTTATATTTCCTCTTAAGATCTGTTCCTGATTTTGACATCGATTGCACTTCAATCGACTTGAACTACCCTGAAATTGACCCTACCTTTAACCTATCCATTTAAAAAACCTTGACCCAAGGTTGAAGCCATTGAAACCTAATTCTTTATCAAATAGTCTATTTTTGGTAGGGTTTTTTTGTTTTTGTTTTGGGAAAAAGGATCCATATGTTAAAAACTGAAGCTCTCAAGAGTTGCTTTTTTTCCCCCCCCCCAAATTTCTATATATATTGACGTCTTTTTATTTGTACGCAGGCAGGAAGAAGGAGCCAAGGGCGAATCTTCCACTGTGGCTTAGGTTTTAGCTCACCACAGCGACGATAGCTAGGCCAATATAAGCCCAAAAATGCAATGATTGAAAGCGAATTCTTTACTTAAGGCTTACGAATGTGTAAATATATTTAGCGTAACCTTCTAACATCAATAAAATATATTTTGTTTTATATATGGGCCTAAATAATGCAATGAATTCTTGAAATACTTTTGATTCTACAGACGACAAACTGTTTACAAAAAATAACGAGTTTTCTCTAGCCACCTTTGGAGCTGGATTCGGCAAAACTCGAGTCGAGTCTAGTCGGATCTCGCGTTTTGGACGAAAAGAATGTGGCAGACTCGAGGTGACTTGACTGACTTGACTTCAAGTAAGTTGGACAAAAAAGAAAATGGCTTAAATTTGGTAAAAAAAGTTAAACAACCTCAGCCCCATCACCTTCCACTAAAATAGGAATATAAATAAAATAAAATTACGCTTACCTCGCCCATATGAACCCATTTCTTTGCCTCTTCGGGTGGAATGGGAAGGTCTGATAAAGGATTCTCTTCTCCAGTTTTAAACGATTCATTCTCTTTCGATTCCGAAAGCAGAGTCTTAGAGTTACCCGCTGATAATTCCCAATTCATTGAATGACTTGCCATATTATCCTCTTCCTCCTGATCAATTGGTTCATCAATCCTCGATTCAACCAATGACATTCCTTTATTTAGAGACGCAGCAGGCTCAGACTTCCTCGTTTCACCTCCATTTTCTTTCATGTCCATTATGTCTCCCCTCAGTTTTTCTTCTTTTTTTTGTCGGAAAATCTGTATAAATTTCACCTGTTCTGAGCTGAGTGTAGACATTATTTCGTTCCTTTCTCTCAGTCTTTCTTCGTGTGTCATTTCAGATAATTTTGAAATATTTTCCATATGAATTGTTTTTGCTTCTTCGGCTTTGCCCAAACCTGATTTCCCATCTATAATGAAACTTTGACTTCCTGCGAAACAAAATTAAAGACTCAAAGTTATTATCCAAATTACTTACGTGATCAAATAGGTTATATTCTGTCAAGCAGCTATACTGTAAAGCTGCAGTTGTGTCTACAACGCGACACCATTGAGTAATTTGTTCCATTTCTATACTAAGCCTTACCAAAGAGGCCTCGAAATTCAATGCTGCATACATACAATATCTAAAAACCTATTTCCCATTCCCAGGGAGTGGGAACAACGCTTGAACTCGGGACCGAAGACACTCAAATTCAACCAAACTTAATTCACTTAAAATCACAGTTATCACTATGAACATACCTAATGACACTAATTCTTCGTCAACAGAATTTTGAGAATTGACTGTCGTTTCCACATTATCCATCATCGCTTCTGCTTTCTCCATATGCCTCATGTAGAGAGACTTCTTTTTAAAAGTAGATCCTGAAGATGATTTTGGTGTATCAGTTAACCCCTGTTCCTGCAAATGTTTAAATAAGTGGGGTGTTCTAACGTCATTAGGTACTTTCAGTTTTACAATTAGGCCTCTAAATGCAATCTCCGTCAGCAGTTTCAACAGTAATTTTAAAATCAATAGCTAGAAGGCCATCAAAATAGATTCATAATTTTATAATTGTAATCTGATCATTAATATTGCACTTAAGAATAAAAAAAATTATAAATTTGCTTAAATTGCGAAATAGCCCATCACCAAATAATAATAAATAAAAAAAAACTGCACATGGACTAAAAACTACAAAAGCTTTCCAAATATGCAATAATTACAATGGTACATTTTCAATTAAAGGCATTTTTTTTTAAACATTAATGACAATGATGACAATAAAAATAAATATTATAAAATAGTTCATTCACTTAGACTTTTGGTCTTATCTTACCAATTTAACCTTTTGCTGTAATGTATCCTCTTTACTGAGAAAACCTCTATGCAGCAAAGAAATAAATTACTTCGTTTTAGATTTAAACAAAAATACAGTACCAGTAAGGTAAGCTTTGGTGCTTGTGGAAATCCATGAGGGCTTGGTGTGGGCTGCCAATGCACCATTAGAGGAGAGAGGGAGGGAACATTCCTTTCAACAATTGGCTTTAACACAGCTGATCTTTGCTCATTTCTTGAAACTAAAAAAGATTCCAAATTAAAAACAAAAAAATCCCTCATAATTCTACAAAAGGAAGTATTTTCTTATGTATTTAACTGTAAATAGGACCATATGAAAAAAAATTATAAATATCAAGTTATAAGTGGATATATACTGTACCTAATGAATTCAAAAAGGCACAATCATATTTTACGTCCTCAAATTATAGTTTATTAAATCAGTCACAAGAGTTAGAATTATGCATTAAAATAAATACAAACAACACAAGCCAATGTAAAAGTTGAAATAAAATACCTAGACCTAAATTTCATGTCTCTTTTTGAAACATAAGGTAAAAGCCTATAAAATGAC
Source organism: Bathynomus jamesi (assembly GCA_023014485.1). NCBI lineage: Eukaryota > Metazoa > Arthropoda > Malacostraca > Isopoda > Cirolanidae > Bathynomus > Bathynomus jamesi. Next base: position 291,562 of record JAJOZX010003181.1, on the reverse strand, counting down.
ACTACAAACTTTTGACCACATTAATATTGTCTTTGGGGCCTAACTGAATAGAGGAAGAAGAGAGCCAAAATCAAGGTCCATGGTTTTTGAGATGCCTGGAGACACTGAATTTCAGTCAGAGAGAAGTAGATTTTTGGAATGACTTGCCATATGATGTGGTAAATTGACAAAGGAAGATTATTTCAAAGTTGACTGGTTGAGCAGATGAAAGACAGAATACTGATTAACCCTTGTGTTAGAGAGTAGGCAAGAAAAGGAACGAGACTAGGAGGTATGCAGTTAAAGAGTTCAGAATCTTGAGCAATGTTCATTATAATAGTGATAGTTAAGAGAGAGTGAGGCAAGTGTGGGTCAATAGCATAGCAAAGAGAGAGGGATTGAAAACAATTAGTACGGTAGGAGTCAGAGAATTAATGACATAAAAGCCTTTCATTCCATCTGGTCAAGCAGAGCTGTGTGAGTTGAACCACCATACACACGAAAAGAGTACTCCATACTGGGGCTGACAAGACCCTGGTACAGAGACAGCAAGTGCGTGGGAGTGAAGAAACTGCAGAGTCTGAACAGCAAACCAAACCTTTTAAAGCTGTTTTAGAAAGAGAGTAGGCTATACATGATCTTTCCAGGAAAGATTACAAGAAAAGGAAATGCTAAGAATAATAAGAGAAGGGGAAGGATTGAGTTGTGCATTGTTGAAGATAAGGGATTAGGGTCTGTATTCCTAGTATCAGCAGAGGGGGAACCAGTAGTGGGGACATCTATGATCCCCTCCACAGGGGACTCTGAGGCTCTTGAAGTCAATGCCATTTTATTTTTTTTTAATTCTGAAAAGATTGTGTAGTTTGTAAAATGCATGTATATGTAGTGAAGAATTGGGAGAGAAATGTGAGAGTTCCAGCACACCCTGTCTTCTGCCTAACATCCCCTCCCCAAAGAGCACTTCCCGTTATCCCCTCCCCCACCTAGGAGTCCATCAAGTCTGAGTATCAGTACCTTGGTTTTGCTTCCAACTCAATTGTTCATTCTGTGTTGCTCCACCTTAGACTTACACCTATGGGTTGTCAGAAATTATAAAGTCCTCACCCAGACTTGATCTCATGACCTTGGTTAACCTTGGTTTTGCTTCCACCTGAATTATTCATTCTGACGAAGGTCAAGCTTGTCACTCCACCATAGACCTACAGTTTTTAATGTGGAATCCGAACCATGCCCCACTACAGGAGGTCAGAAATTACACAGTCCTTCTCGATCTCATAATCAACTAACTATTATATATATATACAGTATATATATATTATATATATATATATATATATATATATAGATATATATATATATATATATATATATGGGAATTTCACAATTAAACATGTGAAATGAATGAATGATGTAAACCCACAAAGAAAAAGAAAAATGATTCCAAGGTCTTTCGTGTATTCAGAAGTACACCTCATCAGGGAATGAAGGGAGCAGGCAAGAAGCCAAAATATATATATACACAGCAGGGTGGAAACAAAAAGATTAGCACATAATTAACAAGACTCAATGAGGGGCAGAAGGAATTTAAACAGGATATTGTCAATTTTATACATTCCCGCAGTTATTGAAATTATTTTTAAAATGGATAAATGTACATTCTACAATATTTCTTTCAATTAGATCTCTGTTTTTAACGAGTGCTTTAGAACTATCTCACTTGATGCTATGACTACATCTATACATGTGGTTAAACCACATTATCTGGGCTATTCTTTATTAGGCGTGATTTAACAGTATTATTATAATTAAAAACTACGTTGATGCCAATTGCTTTAAGTAAAGTGGGAAGATATTGAAAATTAACATGGTAAGGTAGGCTAAGGATATTTTTATGCTCAAATTCCTTTACAGTTACATTACTATAATACCTATTCTTGGCTTTCCTAAGGTAGTTATCGAAAAATGAAATAGGATAACATAATTTAGTACCAATATTCATGATATTGCATAACTCAGAATCTAAAAATTTAGGACTAACAACTCTCAATGCTCTAAGAGACATAGCAGAGAAAATAGAAGATTTAATCGAGGGATGGTCAGAATAAAAATTGCACATAAGAGTTATTAGTAGGCTTGCAATAAACTTCAAATTTTAACTGATTAGAGCATCTCCAAATTTTTAAATCCAGAAAAGATAAGCTTCCATCATTTTCTTTTTCAACCATGAACTTAATAGATGGGACTAAATTGTTGAGCCTACCAAGAAATAAGTTAACATCCAAATTATTAGGCCAAAAGGCATAAAATATCATCTATATACCTGTACCAAAAAGGTTAAAATTAACAATCTTAGGCAAAATTCTGCTTTAAAAAATTTCATATATAAGTTAGCTAATACAGGTGAAAGGGGATTTCCCATCACCAATCCAAATGACATAGCATAAAACTTATTTTCAAACTGAAATCTACATGCTTTGTTCTGAATACACAAAAGGCCTTGGAATCATTTTTCTTTTTCCTTGTGGGTTTACATTTATATATATATATATATAGTGCTTTTTTCTAGGGAAAAAGGTACTGGTCCTCAGACTTGATGGACTCCTGGGTGGGGAACAGATTTTTTTTTAAAGGTACTGCTGGTACTGTGCCAGAAAAAAAAATATATATATATACACATTTAACTGCAAAGATCCCGGGTTCGATTCCCGGGTGGTTACCTCATTTTTCATTTGTTTCGTTCTCTCTCTCTCGTCTTGCGCGGAATATCTCCTATACAAGCGTCGTTCTTTACGTTATTTATACTGCGTGTTCTTTGCAGTTAAATGTATATAATGTTACGGCATGCGGGAGGTGCCCCCTTGGGGCATTGGTTTCTGCGAGTATGTAGAAGAATTACGGAATTTGGAAGAGTGAGTCTCATGGTGTAATGGTATCGCATCTGACCGGCAATCGGAAGATCCCGGGTTCGATTCCCGGGTGGTTACCTCATTTTTTCATTTGTTTCGTTCTCTCTCTCTCGTCTTGCGTGGAATACCTCCTATACAAGCGTCGTTCTTTACGTTATTTATACTGCGTGTTCTTTGCAGTTAAATGTATATAATGTTACGGCATGCGGGAGGTGCCCTTGGGGCATTGGTTTCTGCGAGTATGTAGAAGAATTACGGAATTTGGAAGAGTGAGGCTCATGGTGTAATGGTATCGCATCTGACCGGCAATCAGAAGATCCCGGGTTCGATTCCTGGGTGGTTACCTCATTTTTTCATTTGTTTCGTTCTCTCTCTCTCGTCTTGCATGGAATATCTCCTATACAAGCGTCGTTCTTTATGATATATATATATATATTATTTTTTTTTTTAAAGTTTGGGAAGAACCGATTCGCCTCTATTTAAAAGGGCATATCTCGGCGGAAAAACAAAGAAAAAATGAGAGGAAAGACAAGAGGATAAAGAAAGGGTGGAGGGGACAGTCGAAGTGGAAAAAGACCAAGGATGACAAGGACTGCAGGGTCGAGCCCCATCATCCTTGGGTGCTAGGGCCGGGAGGGCGCACGTGAATCCTCCAGGAACAAGCATGTACAAACGAGCACAAAGAGCACCCAAGAGCACGAGCTTAGAATATATATATATATCGGAAGATCCCGGGTTCGATTCCCAGGTGGTTACCTCATTTTTTCATTTGTTCCGTTCTCTCTCTCTCGTCTTGCGCGGAATATCTCCTATACAAGCGTCGTTCTTTACATTATATATATATATATATATATATATATATATATATATATATATATATATGACACCAATAACATCAGTAATATATTGGGAGGATTAAACTAATCTTATTATATGGGCTACTTACTAATGGGGTCTACAAACCTGCTTCCTTTAAAATAGTATTGTCAACAACTCCTTCCCTTTTCTTCTTCTTCGGATAAGCTTTAGCAAATCTTGATTTGGGTTTACTTTCATTCAAACCTTTGAATTTTAAAGAAAAGCATGAAATTAAAGTTTTTCCTTCAGTTTAATACAGTACCCTATAACCTTGGTTTTGCTTCCAACTCAATTGTTCATTCTGATCAAGGTCAAGCTTGTTGCTCCACCTTAGACTTACACCTATGGGTTGTCAGAAATTATAAAGTCCTCACCCAGACTTGATCTCATGACCTTGGTTAACCTTGGTTTTGCTTCCACTTGAATTATTCATTCTGACGAAGGTCAAGCTTGTCACTCCACCATAGACCTACAGTTTTTAATGTGGAATCTGAACTATGCCCCACCACAAGAGGGTCAGAAATTACAAAGTCCTTGCCCAGACTTGATCTCACAATCAACAGCCCAGTGTCTTAACCACTAGGTTGCCCATGGTACCCATTTATCTACCAACCAATTTTTGTGTGGAAGGATGAAAAGCTGGGTTTTGCTGTGCACTGCCTGCCATCACCAGGTTTCAAACCCAGGGGCTGGTGGACTCATAGTCAGCAATGCTAACCACTACACCACCAAGGCACAAGAGCAGCCCAACATCTTAACCACTGGGCTACACAGTGTGCCCATTTAACTACCAACCAATTTTATTGTATGGAAGCTCAAAAGCTGGGTGAGCTGTGTGCCACCTGCCATTGTCAGGAATCAAACCTGGAGCCAGTGGATTCATAGTCAGTGATGTTAACCACTACACCACTGAGGCACATAGGTATAGGTAGTACTTTTTTTTTGTAACTAATTACTTACTAGTTATTGTCTCAACTAAGTTACTGGTTAGTCTAAACTAAAAAAAAGTAACTAGTTACTTTGACATTTTTCCTGGTTTTAGCGATCATCTGATCCTTATAAAACTACTTTCCCTGACAAGTGATATTTGCTAAGCTTGTTCATTTATTCCAAATTGATTGATTTAATGAATTAACAAGATTTTATTATATTAACATTGGATATACAGTAGACTCGCAACTTACGCGGATTTTTCTTATGCGGTTTCAACTATACGCGGGTTATAATTTTACAAGCGTACGCACGTCTCACCTTCATCCGCAATGCCATGGAGGATGGCACTAACAAGAGTGTTATGGCATGCTGGAAGGAATTCAACATTGCCAATTGCATCACTTTTGTGAAGGAGGCCATGGATGCACTGAAACCAGAGTTGGTTAATTCTTGTTGGTGGGCACTGTGGAGTGACTGTGTGCGTGACTTCAAAGGATTCCCTACGATCGACTCTGAAGTAAAGGAAATCATGAAGGTGACCAGGGCTGTAGGTGGTGATAGGTTTGAAGACATGGTCGAGCAGGAAATTGAGGAGTTCATTGAAGGGCACAGGGAAACTCTGACTGATGCCGAGTTGGAGGAAATAGTGAGAGTGGATGAAGAAGGCGGTGATGGCAGTGGTGGCGATGATGAAGAACAAGAGGAGTCAGCATGTTGGGATATACACAAGTTTAGTGAATTGTTTCAGGTGGCCGAGCACTTGAAAAACTTTGTGTCTGAGTATGACCCATCTATGGAGCACAGCATCAACTTCTCACGAGGTCTTACAAGCCTTATGGCTCAATATAATAATATGTTCCAGCAGCTTAAGAAACAAACACGACAGCTTCCCATCACCATGTTCTTGAAGAAAACCTCACCATCAACATCGTCAGCAGATCAACCAACGCCCTCAACTTCTCACAGTGACCTTGAGCTGCCCACATACTCCCCTGCATCATTATCTGAGCTTGATGATTCCCCCATGGTGATGTGGGAAGGGGATGAATAAGCTCAAAACAACAACACCCAGAAACACCCGTCTCCATAAGCTCATCATTCATAATTGTACAGGTATGTTATAGTGTATATGTACATATAACAGAATTAAAATATATAGTGATTTAAGGGCAATTTAGGGGATTTTTTTTGGTTTCTGACTTTATGCAGGGTCCCAGGAACGTAACCCCCACATAAGTTGCGAGTCTACTGTATGTTGTCAAAAAACTTGCACTGTACACAATATGTATATTAAACAAAGCTTGTGAAAAAAGTAGCTACTAACATTTTGCCCTCAAAAAAAGTAACTCGTAGAAGTTACAAATATTCATGATTTTTTGTAACTAGTTACAGTTACAATTAATTGGCCAAAAAATTTAACTAGTTGCCATTACATTTACTCAAAAAAAAATAATAATTACCAAGTAACTAGTTGTCATAGAACTGGATCTAAGTCCTATTTATAAACTGAGGGCACACACACACACACACACACAAACATACATACATATATATATGAATAGAAATGACATAAGTGTTAAGGAACGTTTCTGCACACGAGGAGGAGAGATAACGAATAAATGAAAAATGAGGCGAACCGCCTGGGAATCGAACCCAGGGCCTTCCAATTGCCGGTTGGACGCGCTACCATTATGCTACGGACCTCACTCAATCACAAATCGAAATTCTCCCACATAGGGCAGAAACCAATGCCCTGAGAGGGCACCCTCGCAAATCGTGAATATGCGCATATAACTGCAATGACGCGCAGTATATAAATGAATAGAAACGACATAAGTGTTAAGGAACGTTTCTGCACACTTATGTCGTTTCTATTCATTTATATACTGCGCGGTCATTGCAGTTATATATATATATATATATATATATATATATATATATATATATATATATATATATATATATATATATATATATTATACACACACTGGTCCGCAAAAGTATTTACAAATTGAGAAATATTATCCAGATATTAATGGTAGCTTTATTTTTTGTGATTTAGTAAAATTTATTTTATGTTAATATATTTTTTATGGTAATTTATATTATGCAGAACACAAATTAATTAGTATAAGACAGTAATTATTAGATTAAATACAATATTTTGCCACTTTAAAAGTCATTGTAATTAATTTCCATAGAGTTTCTTCAATATTTAAATAATTTGGCATTGCTAAATTAAAAGTTCTCTAATTTTGAAATTAGCAGCACAGATTATGCGCAGTTTAGTGTGCTGTCAGCCTCGATAGGGGAAGGTTCATTTTAACGCTGTTCAATGAAATTTTTACTTATCTACAGAAGCTAAGGCTAACAAAGACCCTAAGAGGATGGTTAAGACACATGAGTTATCTAGCCAAGACTTAGGAGAATTGACCGCTCTTGTTAAAATGGGTAATTATTCCAATACAAGTATTGCAAAAATGCTGAAGATAAGTGAAGGTACATTCAGATACCATAAGAAACATATTTTAAACCAAGGAAGTACCTGTAAGTTAGTCTGAACTGGAAGAATGAGCATTTTGTCAGAGCATGGTGTAAGGCATCTAAAATTTCTGGCTTTGGAGAATAGATTTATGACAGCAAATGACTTGAGTAAAGAATTAGTGAAAGTGGGAGAAACAAAAGTTAGTGCTGATACAGTAAGAAGAAGGTTAACAGATAATAAAATATTTGCTAGAGTGAGTAAGAAAACGCCTTTATTGTCAAAGAAGAATGTGAAAGCACAATTAAAATTTGCTATTCAACACGAAGATTGGTGGGATGCTGAGAACTGGTCAAAAATTGTATAGAGTGATGAAAACATATCCAAAATTTTTGGTAGTGATAAAAGGAGGAAAATTGTTAATAGATGAATTGGTGAAGAATATAAGAATGAATGCCTTATTCCAACAGCAAAAAAAGGAGGTCTGGGAATCAATGTTGGGGCTGCTTCTCATCAAAGGGAGTTGGAAAATTATACTGGATCACTGGGAATGAAAATGGACACATGGATCAATATGTATTCAAACATCTATTCACTAATATTGCAATCCCAACTGCTAAGGAACTTCATGGAGATTATGCAAACTTTATATTTCAACAGGATAATGATCCTAAGCAGTGCTAAATCACTATTTAACAGCTCTACAGTAAGCTTGAAGGAGGGTTTAAAATGCTAGGATGGCCATTTCAGAGTCCAGATTTAAATCCTATTGAACATCTTTGGGATGAGCTCACAAGAAAAGTAAGAACAAGAGAAGATAAGCAAAAAATAAAGAAGATTTATGAAGAGTTCTTCAAGAAGAGTGGTATAAAATCAGTCCTGAATCATGCACAAAGTTGGTTGACTCAACACCTCAGCATCTTGAACTAGTCCGAATGAACAAGTTTTTATAAATAAATTTTTACAAATAAGTATGGTATTTTTCTTTTATTAGCCTGTTTTATTGTCAAATATATCAAATATTATTATATTACAATTAAATATCTTATTATGTATACATTCTTATTCCAAATATATTACAACTTACAATTCATAAATACTTTTGCAGCCCAGTATATATATATATATATATATATATATTTTTTTAAGTTCGGGAAGAACCGATTCGCCTCTATTTAAAAGGGCATATCTCAGCGGAAAAACAAAGAAAAAGTGAGAGGAAAGACAGAGGAAAAAGAAAGGGTGGAGGGGACAGTCGAAGTGGAAAAAGACCAAGGATGACAAGGACTGCAGGGTCGAGCCCCATCATCCTTGGGTGCTAGGGCTGGGAGGGCGCACGTGAAACCTCCAGGAACAAGCACGTACAAACGAGCACAAAGAGCACTCAAGAGCACGAGCTTAGAACCCCCTTGCGGGGATATATATATATATATATATATATATTTTTTTTTTTTTTTTTTAGTTCGGGAAGAACCGATTCGCCTCTATTTAAAGGGCACATCTCAGCGGAAAAACAAAGAAAAAGTGAGAGGAAAGACAGAAAAAGAAAGGGTGGAGGGGACAGTCGAAGTGGAAAAAGACCAAGGATGACAAGGACTGCAGGGTCGAGCCCCATCATCCCTGGGTGCCAGGGCCGGGAGGGCGCACGTGAAACCTCCAGGAACAAGCACGCACAAACGAGCACAAAGAGCTTAGAACCCCCTTGCGGGGATATATATATTTTTTTTTTTTTTTTTTTTTTTTAGTTCAGGAAGAACCGATTCGCCTCTATTTAAAGGGCATATCTCAGCGGAAAAACAAAGAAAAAGTGAGAGGAAAGACAGAGGAAAAAGAAAGGGTGGAGGGGACAGTCGAAGTGGAAAAAGACCAAGGATGACAAGGACTGCAGGGTCGAGCCCCATCATCCTTGGGTGCTAGGGCCGGGAGGGCGCACGTGAAACCTCCAGGAACAAGCACGTACAAACGAGCACAAAGAGCACTCAAGAGCACGAGCTTAGAACCCCCTTGCGGGGATATATATATATATATATATATATATATATATATATATATATATATATATATATATTCTATATATATATATATATATATAGTTAAAAAAAATTGCATTACCTACATGTTTAAGGTTACTGTCAATTAACAGACTGACTTAACCGTCAAAGGGTACAATTCATAAAAATTTTAAAGCAAAAGTTTTAGGAGCTGTAATGACTGATAGGACCCAAAGCTGGGTCCTATCTGCTTAGCAGATAGCTGGTGAGGAAGCTATATTTTAGGGCCTCTTTGCTGGTGACCCATGCCCACATAGGGCTTCCATCATGAAAAAGAAAAACTTAATATTACCATTTACTATTACTATTCAGACTACAGTGGATTTAATATCCCAAAAGGGTTCCTTGTTCCATGCATAGTCTGTGTATTACATAAAGGTTATCTCAGGGGACCATTCTGAGTTGTATCACATTAAACAGATGTTTGTTAAGTGCCTCAAAAAGTGGATGCTCAAAGTTGCCAGTTGAGGTTTAAGTTTTGGATTTTGGCTAAATTACGATAGTTACTCTTTTCTTTGATGTGAACTCAATCTGACATAAATGCAATGAGCTTCTTCTGTATATTTGAGGTTCTGAATGTAGTTGTCTAGGTTAGCTTTAAACCCCAGACCATGTCCCAAAGCTGGGTCCTATCTGCTTAGCAGATAGCTGGTGAAGGAAGCTACATTTTGAGGCCTCTTTACTAGTGGGCCTGTTGCCTGTGTTGGGACTCAATCATGAAAAAGAGGGAATATACAATGCAAATATAAATAATAGTACCCATTTTAAGTGCTTAAATACTTATCAAAAAATTATTTTAAAATTTTTTATAAAAAATCTAAGACCCTGAGAACTTAGGCCCTAACCCCCTATTTCCCACTGACTTAATACTTCAGAAGATTCAATTTCATATGATGTGGCATTTTCCAAAAATGCAATTGTTGCACTATGTGGGGTTTTACTATATACAGGGTGTGCACAAATTATCTTTACAACTTCTCTCTCAAATAAAAATATTAGGAAACAAGGTACACATACCATTTTTGCACCATCTGTGAGAGAAAGTAATAAAGTTTCACATAATGTCAAACACATTCAACATAGGCACCATTCGTCACATGTAAGACATCCAAATGGTATTCTATCTCCATCCATGTATGTTGCAACATTTCAACCTCAACTCTTGCAACAGCAGCAGCAATTCTGGTCTTTAAATCATCAATGTTGGCCACTGGAGTTGTGTACATGCAGTCTTTTACATAACTCCATAGAAAAAAGTCACAGGGTGTTATGTCTGGAGATCTGACTGGCCAAATGATGGGCCTCCATGGCCAATCCACCAATTTGGGAAATGCACGTTAAGGGAATTTTGTACCAATTTTGTAATTTGTGTACACCCTGTACAATAATCTGACATCTGACAACTACCACATGGAACTTTATTACTTTCTCTTACAGATGGCATAAAAATGGTACCCTATGTGTACCTCATTTCCTAATATTTTTATTTGAGAGAGAAGTTGTAAAGATAATTTGTGTACACCCTGTATATAAGTGCTATAAATTATACATATTAACAAAATCTTGTTTCTCAATGAACTGGGGAGTGAAGATAAAAATAACTCAGCTGTGAAAGACAAGGAAGTGAAACAGAGGAAAAGTAGAAACTAAAATGCACATATCCAGATGGACCAGCACCCAACCACATGGCTAAATTCCACACTGATGCAGCCCTTTATATGGCATATGTTGTGGTGCTTCCAGGATTTGCCAAGTAAACACACTATGAAATATGATATGAGCCTAAATGCTGGTCAGTACCACTGCTTATTTGTGGAAGAAAGTGCATCCTCTTCACTTATGCCCCCTTAAGAAAAATAAATAACTTTTTGTTTATTTTGAGACTTTTTGTGCATGCAAACTTTTTCCACAACTGTACATGATTCATATATAGAATAATGCCTAACTAAAATGAAGTGAAATTAAAATTTTTTTTTACCCATTTATCATTACCGTAATGTGAAATAACTTATAATAATTATTTACAATAACTATAACACAAATAAGTGTAAAATACTTGTATATAGCTAATTACATTCAAAACTATCAAATGACTTCTGAGTTTCCTTGCTAAGTACAGAGCAGGACTTGAAAATAAATTTGCCAAGAATGTTAAATTTAAAAAATAAAATTAGTTTTTCTTTTTAAATTTTGCCACACACACAACTAAAAAGAAAGTATATGAATCAATCTTTTATGGAGCATATTAAAAGTTACAATTTTTGATGGATTTACTTCCACAACTATATACATTGTCAATACTTGAACTGCATCAAATTAAAATGTAGTAGTCCTACATAATCATCTTTTGTGTTTAAGTTATTTAAATATAACCTTGTCCACCACCTTAGTAGAATAGGCCTGATAACCACTACAGCTAGTTCCATAATGCAAAGGCCTGTACCTAGTCTAACAAGTTGAATGTTTCAACATGAGTAACTACTTAAATTTTAACTAACATGACTACTATACAGAGCCTTCTTTACTTGTGTAAGTTGGAAAATGTCAAGCAATGGCTACTGCATGAAACTTATAATATTGGCTTAACATACTTTTTGAATCAACAGCAGAACTTGTATCACTAGCAACCTCTTCCATTTTCCTTTTACCAATACTGACAACCTTGGCAGCAGGATACACATCTTCATTGGACTTTGATTTAAATGCTTCATTCTGTTTTATAAGGTCTTCCTCAGTTTCATCTGGTTTTGGACGTTGCAACATCCTTATATGCTTTTGTTTTTTATTGTACAGAACTAATGTTGATATAGTACCATATCTTAGATATAAGCTTAGGATATCAAACTGAAGTTACAATTAAAAAATTAAAGTGACTAAATCATTAGCATTCCTTTAATTTGAAATGCCTGTAACCTGTAAAAAATTTAACAGTTATTAAGTCTAAAACAAAATTAATAATAATATGAGGGGCAGTCAGAAAATAAGTTTATATGGCGTATAATTTCATAATTAAAGTATCTACATTGATTATGTTTGTATCAGATGAATTCATTAATCATTGTTGGCAACACTGCACATTGATTCAGCTGCCATCTACCATACATTGGTTATACAAGTCAAATGAACATGGTGGCTCAACTGGAACAGTGCCCTGCCCTACAGAGCAGTCCAGGATGTTTACGTTTAATGGCCACTCATAAATGTTCCAGTGTTGAACAATATGCAGCTGTAGTGATTGTTGTGCCTTTTTGCCTGAAGTCTGCGAGCAAAATGCCTTTGTGGTCCCAAAACACAGTAACCATCACTTTGCCAGTGGACCTCACAATCTTGAACTTCTTCAGTCATGGGGACCCAGGGTGTTTCCATTCCATGCTGGCATGTTTTGTTTTTGGAGTATGGTGATGAACACATGTCTCATCTCCTGTGACAATGCACTCAAGAAATTCTTGACCACTGACAGATTCTGAATATCATTGCAGAAATGACAGGGCACTGTTGCAGTTGAGCCACCATGTTCAACTGACTCATATAACCAATGTACAGTAGATGGCAACCGAATCAACATGCAGTGTTGCCAACAATGATTAATGAATTCACCTGATACAAACATAATCAATGTAGGCCCTTTAGTTACGAAATTATATGCCATGTAAACTTATTTTCTGACTACCCCTCGTAAAACTGTACTGGTCACCCATTTACTTACTGTTCAAAAACAAGATTTACATTGCATTTAAAGGTCTTCCTCAGTTTCACCTGGTTTTGAATATAAATCAATGAATAATTCTTACTTATAAAATAAATACAATTTTACAATTTTTGTTGTTACAATAATTTTAGCAAAATAAATAATTGTAAAATTGTCAGGAATTTATATAAAATTATTAAATTTATATAAATTAACTTAAGATTACTAATTTAAATTTTTTAAATATTCTTGACTATAAATTTTTGGTATTTACGTATTATCGGGACTACCAAACTGTTTATTATGTATTTTTGCTCTCGTCATTTTTGTTTAAACTAACAAAAATATCACAGCTTAACAGAACCAATCATCAAGGGCATACAGTTGACCTAACCAAGCATACAGTTGACCTAACTGGGCATTCAGTCGACCTAACTGGGCATTCAATTATTTAGGTCAACTGAATGCCCAGTTAGGTCAACCATACGCCCTTGATGACTGGTTAGGTTAAGTTGTGATATTTTCGTTAATTTAAACAAAACTGACGAGAGCAAAAATACATAATAAACAGTTTGGTAGTCCTGATGGATCAAGTAAAGATAAGCACCCCCAGCCTTCTTTAATTAGCCTTATAAGGCTAACTAGCGAAAATATCATGACCTAACCTAACCAATCGTCAAGGGCGTACAGTTGACTTAATGATTGATTAGGTCATGATATTTTCGTTAGCCTTATAAGGCTAAATTAAAGAAGGCTGGGGGTGCTTATCTCTACTTGATCCATCCTGATAATGGGGCGCATCTTTTTTCTGAACAGGACATCCTATCCGCAGATAGGACAGCAAGTTAATGGATAGGACACAAAAAGTATATTTGCTGTGGTTATATGGCTAAATTATTGGCAGAAATAGATTCAGCATACACGATTTAACTTAAATTCATATTTTAGCAAAGGATATCTATTGCAAATAAATTAGAATTTATCCTGTTCGTATGTTGATGTCATTTGGCAGCTAGTGATGCTCCTATACAGCCTAGGCCTACGTCAATGGCTTGTTTGAAGACTTGGTTGAGTGATTCACAGTTGTTGTTTGTCCATCGTATGAGTGGTGTATCTAGATTCATTGTGTGTGATGACTTCATGTGAGTATGCAAGTTTTTCTCAAGCAAGGGAATGATTCGAGTGTTGAAATAATGCATGAAGTTGCTACTGATGGATGCAATGAGGCGTATAATTATTTACCATGCATCGGTAAGGCTATCAATTTATGATGTGTGATCTTTACGGAGGCTCCACCCCCATACCCCCGAGACCTAAATTATACAAATGATAATGTAATAAGTTACTATATCTCCGTAATAATGGTTACTCTGGCCTACATACATACAAACAGGACAAATTCTAATTTATCTGCAATAGATATCCTTTACTAAAATATGAATTTAAGTTAAATCATGTATGCTAAATCTATTTCTGCCAATAATTTAGTCATATAACCACAGCAAATATACTTTTTGCATCCTATCCATTGACTTGTCATCCTATCCACGGATAGGACATCCTGTTCAGAAAAAAGACGTGCTGCTGATAATGTGTAAGTACCAAATTTTCTTAAGTGATTCAAATCTAGACTAAGTTACTAGAAGTATTCATGTGTATAAAATAGGTACCAAATGCTCACTATGTTTTGTAGAGTTATCTTTTTTATTGGACTTTCATCCCAATAAGGCGAAATGTTTGGGTTAAGTAGACTATCATTCTCCAGAACAACTTGTGAAGTAGCTACCATCTGAAGTGGTACTTGATGCAACTGAAGCATTATTGGATAAGCTTTCTTCAGTTGATATTTCATGCTCTAAACCTTTAAGAAGAATAGGAGCATTGGAATATTTAGTATAACAGAACATACAAGATCATTTATTTTCAATACTCCATAGGATCTTGAGGTGAGATGATCATTAACACAATAGCATGCTAAACCCAACCAACTGTCAAAGATGACTGCCCCAAAAATCATTACAACTGTTGGCTCTAAGATGGCCAATTAAAACATCTTGATGAAATGGATATGAGAATGAAGGGTTTGAGCCTTTAGGATGAAGAAAGAAGAGTTTCAATTCTTTTGAAACAGGAATTACTTCTTGAACACTAGCTAGCCACCAATTTTTATCATACATAGCAGTAACATACCCTTTGATATCCTCTATTCTCATTAGATCTTTTCCAACAGTAACTATTGCTTCTCTATTTACTATTGCTACAGAATATTCTTTAACTCTAAGGTGAGACAAAGAGGGTGGTTGAAAGAAATGCAATCTTTGAGTTTCTACAATAGTTTTGGTACTTTTGCATTATCCTCCCAACACTAATTTTTTTTTATAATGGAAGGAAAATAAAGTACGTTAGCAAAACACTTTTAATCATTAGTTATATGAATAAATATTCTTAACCTAACCTAACTTGAAGCTGGCTAATGCCTGTGGCAGGCTGTTTTTACCATAACATAACATAACATAACATAACCTAACCTAATACCAACACTAATTTTTTTTTATAATGGAAGGAAAATAAAGTACCATAACCAAAACAACATTATATAAAAAAATTAGTGTTGGGAGGATAATGCAAAAGAACCATAGTTTTAGCTGTTAGAAAGGGTAATTATTCATTTTTTGACCCAGTCTCTTTTTATAATGAGAGCAAACTTTTCTGGTCAATTTTGAGGTGCTCTGCACGAATCTGCCATTCGTTTCCTGTGCAAATGCGTAGTTTTCGAGATATCGTCATCTTGAAAACTACGTATTTGCGCAGGAAATGGATGGCAGTTTCGTACAAAACACCTCACAATTAACCAGAAAAGTTTGCACTCGTCATTTTCATTTAAACTAACAAATTTAAACGAAAATATCATGACTTAACCCAATCAATCATCAAGGGCGTACAGTTGACCTAACCGGTGTCATGTACTAAACTGTCCGCAAAACATTAGGACCGATCAATTTGTGATGAGTGATCTTTACGGGGGCTCCACCCCCATACCCCCGAGACCTAAATTATACAAATGATAATGTAATAATATGTGCCAACCTTGCATGGGTAGTCTGCTACATTTCGCCTGCCCTTAAACTGAAATGACACACGTTATACTTCTAGTCACAAAAAAAACAAACTGAATAGACAAACAATTGCTAAAAATGATTTATTTGTAAAACAGGACAAATTGAATTACGCAGAAGTAGCCAGAATCACCAAAAATAAGAAATATTCACCAAATAGTCGATATATATATATTGAAAAAAACATCAAAAATAGGAAATATATTTTAATAAAAAAACACATTTTATACAAATTTGCACAGGATAATATATATATATTTTCTTATTCAGTTTTGATTGGTTATTCGATATATATTGCTGTTATAGCTGGGTGTGACTGGGTCATAAAACGAATAATAACCTTAGAAAGCATTGTTCAAGAGATAATAGCTCCTCTTTATGCTCTTGGATTATTGTGCACTAAAAAGTGATGGGTGAAATATTCTCTGAAACCAATTCAAACAATGCAAGAAGTGTCATAATCTGTTTATCATAAGGCCTTTGAAAACTTGATCTTGCTGCCAATCATTTCACAGTGCCTCTCACACCATCACAAGAGGCTTTGCCATGAGAAGTAGCAAAAAAATTCCATTCTGCTGGTACACCAAATCAACTTCATGGTAACATGAAAGGAGAGGGAGCACTAAAACGAATAATGTACTTCTAGGTTAGTTAGGTTAGGGGTTAGGTTTTTCTCATGGTTTTTGATGTGTTTCATGGGAAATAGCAGTCTGGGCTGAAAAGTAACAATTACCCACTTTTCCTCCTAACTCCTAAGTATATATTTTGTAATGTATATGGTTGTAAATTGTGACTTTGTCCGCAATTGATATGGACCATGACTTATTTTTGGTTGGCAAGGTACTGGTATTGATGGTACCATAATGAAATTGACTGAATTCTTTGGATCTGATATATTTGCATGTCAGTTATAAATAGATATGGTAATTATGTATTTTATCCCACTCAGTCATTTTACACACCAAAATACATTTTTCTAGTAGTATTTGATGTGATTTGGGTAATTATGTATTTTATCCCACTCAGTCATTTTACACACCAAAATACATTTTTCTAGTAGTATTTGATGTGATTTGTTCAAATATGACCTCCATTTCCGTCGGAAATGAGATCCAACAAAGTTATAGTACTTTGAAGTTTGGCTCATTTTCAAGGGAAATGGAAGTCAAAATCTAAGCAAAACACACCAAATATTACTAGGAAAATGTATTTTGGTATTAATTAACCTAACCTAACCTAACCTAACCGTGGCTAAACGAGCCTAACCTTGGCTAAACAATCCTAACCCTGGCTAAACGAGCTCTCATCTGTATCCACCACCTAATCCATAATAAGGTAATACTCTAGGCTCGTTTAGCCAGGGTTAGGCTAGGTAAGATTAGGTTAGGTTAATTAATACCAAAATACATTTTTCTAGTAATATTTGATGTGTTTTGCTTAGATTTTGACTTCCATTTCCCTTGAAAATGAGCCAAACTTCAAAGTACTATAACTTTGTTGGATCTCATTTCCGACGGAAATGGAGGTCATATTTGAACAAATCACATCAAATACTACTAGAAAAATGTATTTTGGTGTGTAAAATGACTGAGTGTGATAAAATACATAATAACCATAGATATAGTGTAACATATTTGTGGATAGTAGCCTATTATGACTTTGATCCTCTGGATCCAGAGCTTCTATCTTTAGTTTTAAATTGATAATTAGTTTTGTAAAAATTGGTTGTTGCCAATGTACAGGCAGTTTTTACATAGTGGAGCCACCTCGATGGACCGAAGTGGCCCCCTAGTGTGCCCACTATAAAAATTTCTTGTTCTTATGTGTGCAATATGGGGCAACTAAGCTTATCCCTAACCTACGAAGATTGGCATACAGGGGAAAGATCAAAGGGTTAAGATTCAGTTTAGCACCAGGATGGAACCCAATTTTTGCATTGAAAATAGGTTTAAGTAGAATTTGATTGCAAATCGATTTTCTTATATAACAATTTTTGTGCAAATTCATATTTACTGAGTTATAAAAAAATTTTGAAAAAAAAAAATCGGGGCCAATGCTATCACTGTTTTCATAGACGTCCCTATGTGATGTAACATCAGTTGACCGCAATTAACCAATCAGCTATTGCAAGACGTATTTCACAGCATGTGCTAGCACGATTCTCCTGAAGAAGATGGCAGTTAATCAATTTGAAATTCGGTCATCATGCAGGATGATTGTCAACAGTGTCAACCTTACTATGTGGTTATTCAGCGTTGTTTTAACAACACTGACGCTATAGACATTTTCTAAAAACAGTGTACTGCTGAGTGATCCAGTGTGTCCAAAGTGCTCT
The DNA here is from genome assembly GCA_023014485.1 of Bathynomus jamesi. Taxonomy (NCBI): domain Eukaryota; kingdom Metazoa; phylum Arthropoda; class Malacostraca; order Isopoda; family Cirolanidae; genus Bathynomus; species Bathynomus jamesi. Next base: position 273,214 of record JAJOZX010003181.1, on the reverse strand, counting down.
CATCGGCTTGCATATCGTGCTAAACAGCATTTATATTATTGCACGTATGAACGCGTAGAAAAGTGCTCCAAGAGAAAAGTTCGTATTTGATATAATTATTCTACATCTGCGTTTCTGGACTGTGTTCATATCTCACCGAACCAGAATCTTTTGTTTTGCCACGAATTTTTTAAGAAGTCTTTCAACCAGCGTAATGTCCAACACTAGCTAGGCATTTCCTCAGAAAATGCAATGAACTGGAAGTCATTTTGCTCCGAGGTGTGTGAGAATTGACTGCTTAATCAGGAACGCATCGGTGGCCCAGGTATCTCTGCTCGTTATTTATTTCAAGCGCACCTTTTCCACCGAGAAACCAGCCTGCATCACTTCCTTATCGAGGCAGGTAAACTGTACCCTCCACCACCTTTCCAGTAAGGTAAGAAAAATAGGCTGCTACGATACGACCACGTAAATGTCCCAGCTTCATTCAGATGGCATTTTAAACACCGTCGTCTTTCAACAAGATGGGGCACCTTGCAGATCATTTTTTAACCTAGTGAGTGGGCGACATTAATGTCGCCCAGTAAATGAAATTTTAGGGTACTGGGCGACAAGGAATTTTCAAAATTTGTAAAAATAGAATTGTCTTGGAAGCCATATAAATACATATAATACATGCACATATGCCACAATTAGAACTGTTTATCCTAAATGTAAATATGAAATTTACATTGAATATTTACAGTATATATAGATAATGCTAGTGTTATTTCAGACCACACGGGGATGGTGGCCTGATTAGGGAACATCCGGAGCCATAGTATCCTTAATCCAGGGGTGTGCTGGGACCGGTTCGGTCCGGTTCGCCCGAACCGGTTGTTAAATTTTGATTGGATCACCGAACCGAACCGTTTGTTTTTAACAAATATTTAAGTCAGTAGAAATTTACTCGCAAAGAGGTCCCATAAATATAGCTTCCCTCACCTCTTTGCGAGAAAAACTATGGTATTTGTCATTTACCATTGTTTATTCGGACTATAGTGGATTTAATTATCCCAGAAGAGTTCCTTGTTCCATGCACGGTCTGTGTGTATCATAAAAAACTCAGGGGACCATTCTCAGTTCATTCCCATCTTGAAACGGACATGTTATGTGCCTTGAAAAGTGGACGCTCAATTCTGCCAGTTGAGGTTTAAGTTTTGGTTTTTGGCTAAAATATAATAGTTACCCCTTTTTCTTTGACGTATTCAATCTGACGTGAAGACAGCGAGCCTTTTGCTTATATTGAGGTTCTAAATGTAGCAGGGCTAGGCTGCTTTAAACCCTAGATCCATGTCCCAAAGCTGGATCCTGTCTGCTTTGCAGATAGCTGGTGAGGGAAGCTATATTTATGGGATCTCTTTGCGAGTGACCCGTTGCCCACGTCGGGCTAGTATCATGAAAAAGAAAAACTATGGTATTTGTCATTTACCATTGCTTATTCGGACTACTGTATAGTGGATTTAATTATCCCAGAAGAGTTCCTTGTTCCATGCACGGTGTGTGTATATATATATATATATATATATATATATATATACACACACACCGTGCATGGAACAAATTTCTTTCTTGTCCCTGAAGATGTGATATCACGAAAGCGCTCGGATTTCGGGTTTCCTTTTCCCTGTGGTTCTTTGCTTATATATATATATATATATATATATATATATATATATATATGATACACACAGACAGTGCATGGAACAAGGAACTCTTCTGGGATAATTAAATCCACTATAGTCCGAATAAGTAATGGTAAATGACAAATACCAGTTTTTCTTTTTCATGATGCTAGCCCGACGTGGGCAACGGGTCACTCGCAAAGAGGTCCCATAAATATAGCTTCCCATATATATATATATATATATATATTTTTTTTTTATTTACCATTTTTTTCTTGTCTATCATGAAAAGTATTACTTCCGTTTTCTTAATATATAAATATTATTTGTAGGACTGGACGGCATTTACATGATTAACCAATAACCATCGAGCAACTAATTTATCACTTGCCTCATAAAAACGTCCAAGTGGGAGACTCTTGAATTCGCCGTAGTGGCAACAACGGGTGATCATCCACGAAACACACTCATTCTCCATAAGGGACAAGTACACGGGGATAGATATAGGGACCCTCCACTAATATTGTTCGCAGGAAAGATTTTTCCTTTTCTCCTGTGGTGGCACAGCACCATGAAGTATGAACAACTCAATATATCACTTGCCGCATAAACACTTTTCACGGTGGGAGACCAAAATTGAATACCAGCGACATTCAAGGAGTTAGCAGACACAAACACATGACATGACATATTACATGACAGTAATTATTAAGTCAATAAGGTGTAATAGGCTTAAGGATTTTACATGTGCTTAGAGATTAATAATCCCAATAAAGTGAAACCTACAGAATTAAAGTACAAATAGCTCTATTCCTAAGCTTTAAGCTTAATTTAACTTAGTATTTAGAGCGAGATCTGGGGGTTCTACTAGACTTGACTTGGATAACCTCAATAGGCTCCAGTGGCTTCATGTTTTCCAAATGAAATGTAATGTAATGACGGGCATCCAATTACAGAATACACGGTCAGACTCTCGCCTACCAGTAAAGCATAAAGCTTGGTGGGTCAGATTGGGTAGAATGGGTGGTCCCGTTTCACAATTATTTATGTCGTTGTAAATTGTGAATGTGTGGTATTTGTTTTATCAATAAAGGTTATTCAATTAAACTTTAATAAGTGTTTCATAGAAATGCATAGTATTATCTGGGTAATAAGAAATCCCTTGAAAAGTGACTGGCGTAGATTAGATTAGTAATTTAGTATCCACGTTATCCTTTATTTTCCGCTGTCCTCTAATGCGTAACTGAGTACACGAGGAGATAAGTGTACGTATGGTGTGAATGAACTCTGAAGCTATTCTTTTCATTATACTTTTTCCTACGTTCCTATAATCCTTCCTTCGCCACTATTTTCTGTCAGCAGTGGGCCCTTGAGGAGACTTCCACAAGAAAACCATCGTTCTGGGATCGCCACGACGGGAAGTGAAGTCATCATAGACCTCAAAAACGTCCCGCTGTGAGGAGGAGGAGGAGGAGGAGGAGGAGGAGGAGGAGGAGGAGGAAGAGGAGGAAGAACGGAGGACCAGAAACCGAGGGTAGTCAGGGTCAGAGCCGTCGGCCCCTACGAATGGGTCAAGAGACTTGCGGAAACAAGACGTACGAGAAGACTTAAAACGAGAACACGAGTTTTCCGCAGGAAGATGACCGCCCACCACACGAATGCTAGAAGTTAATTGGATCCATACGCATAGAAGAGTAAAGAAAACGGACCCAGGGGACACGAGAAACCGCCTGCCGGTAAGAAAGGGGGAGGGCCAAGCGCGAACCGCAGGGGACACACCGTCGGTTTAAAAACGGGACCCCGTGATACAAAAGTTTACCCTCAATGGCGCAAAGACCCCAGGACCCCAATCCCACAGGCCCGGACACCCAACCAGCCAGCCAACACGGTAACGCCCTAAGGACGCCACCTCCGGAGGACAACTCTGGAGACCCATACTGGGAGCCAAAGACTTTGGTTGCTCTTAGTCCAGTTTCCCCAGCAGCCTGTCCGGCATGGGTGACCCTTCCGGGTACTGAGTCCCCGCCAACGTAGCCCACTGGGTCAGAACACGCAAGCCCCCGACCACCACGACAAGGTGGCTACCCCGGGGAGCTGGGTAGAAAGGAAAGGATCGAATTGGACCAGTAACTCCAATGTTCCAAGAAAGTTGCCACGAAATGCCAAGCCACGCTCTGCTAGAAATTTGATGATGGCGCTTACCCTCTCTAGTACTCACTTAGCATAGGCAACTCGGATTTTTATTGTTGCATTATCGAGCTGTCCACTCGGACTTTGGCAAAGAATCAGTACATACATAATAATAATAATGAATTGTGAACAAGTCTTTCACATCAGTCTATAAACATGTACCTTTACAATTCACTCTTTGATTTTAGCAGCAATAGTCTGAAAATTCCTTTCCCACCATCCCTGACTTCACGGCGATCCGTCAAGATCGTACTGGGGGTAACGGGGGTGGACTCATTACTTACATACGTAAGAGCATTAGCTACACTGATGCCACCCAAAACATTAGAAACACAATCCAAGCAGATAACACGATAGAAATACAGGCAGTTAACATTAAAACAAGCGCAAAACACACCACCAGACTAATCAACATTTACATCCCACCATATAGTTCACCTCAGGTGCCAGCCAATTACAATCCACAGTTACACAATCTGGCCTCTCTTGTCATCTTAGGAGGAGAGTTCAACGCTAAAGACACTAGTTGGTACCTGCACAACCAAAGCAACACCAGACGCGCCAACATAGCCACACAACTAAACAGCCTCTTCATTCTTAACAATACAGAACATACACACATACCACATCAAGCAGGATACTCAAACTCCTCCCCAGACATAACGTTCTGTTCTCCCTCACTAGCAACGCACACACACTGGAGAACAGAAAAACAACTGTCATCAGACCACCTGCCCATCATCATTACACGTTCTACACTCTGCCCCAACAGCCTTAGGCACACTTACAGAAATTACAAGAAAGCTGATTGGGAACAGTTCAAAATACAAACTGAGGAACGATTCACCACATTAAACAGCACACCCATCATAAACATCAATACAACACTCAAGACATTTAATCAGATCATTAATAATGCAAACAAATAGATACCCGAGGGTAACATTAGGAAATACAACCCAAATTACACTAGAGAAATAGCCCACCTCATAAGGCAACGTAACAACCTCAAACATAACACACAAACACCAAACACAGAAACCATAAAACAGCAGATACAACAGCTCAACACAGAAATAAGCAACAAACTCAAAGAAAAACAAACAGAAACATTTAGGGAATTCATAACAACACTAAACCACTCCACAGATACATCCAGGCTATACATTATAGGGTGGAGCGAAAAATACTTTTTTTCTAGTATGAAGTTCTAATAGTGATTAAAAGTTGCATTTAGTGGACTAAATACGCCTGCCAAAATATGAGTTCATTTGTTTAAAATTTTCAGCTGCCACCAGGGGGCTAAAGTTAACACAATTTTGTGTAAAAAGGAAAAAAAGCTTCTATTTTAGGTTTGTCAAACTATTATAAAAGTTTATCTTAGAATTATCTAATAGTTTGATTAAGATTCTTAAATGATAGTAATTCGTTTTGTAAACATGCCTTTTCATATGCTTAATATCTTCAGCTGCCACAAGAGAGCTGAATTTAACACAATTTAGAGTAACTGAGTCATGTTGAGACTACACTGAATGTTGTGGGGGAGGGTTTGGGGAGGGTTGTGGGGGGAGGGTTTTGGTGTGAAGGAATTTCTTTCTGTGAGTCATTAGAACAGTGTGTTAACACTTGTCTTCTTAGGTAGTAGGCCTAGTCGCTCAGTTGATCGGAGAGTTTTTTTAATATGATCGGAATATTATAAAACTTTATTTTAAAGTGATTTATATAGAGATAATATTGATTTTATTATAAAATGCTTGTTATAATGTATTATATAATTTTAGTTTATTTATAAATATATTATATATTTATATAATATATTATATATACTTATAAAATATATTATAATATTAATTATATAATGTTTTGATGTTACAGGATATTTTGTGATTGTGAATTTTTCTTAAAAATATTATGGCATCAAATACTAAATATAAACATTTCACTAGAGAACATATGAAGTGTGCCATATTTGAAGTACCTTGTGAGATGAGTGATATGCAACTACCAACTTATAACTGCATTATGAAAGATTACCTGTTCACAAAACATTTAGTGAAGGAGCAGATGAATAACAAGGAGCCTTCATTTTCTGAAATAGCAGAGGCAGTTTCCAAAAAGGTAGAAAATATTTGGAAGAAGGCCTCTTTGCCAATAGTTTCACATACACGCGTTTTACAGATAATGCGAGTGTACCATGATAAATACAGGTCCTTATTAAAGCCATACAAGTCACGCAAGGATCAGCCTAAGTACAAAAATCAGCTTGAAGAATTTGAAAACTCTTCAAAATGCACTTTGTTTGACATCTGCACCTGCAAATGTAAGGAGTTTAGGAGATGCTCATGTGAAAAGAGTAAGAAAGTCCCTCCAAAAGAGCAGGATTTTTTAAATGACCAACGAACACGCAGAATAATGGTGACAGGAAGCATTGACATAGCACACACAAGACGATTACAAGCAAGAGAACATCGAAAGGAAATGGAAAAAGCACGTCTGGAATCCTCACAAACAACTAGTGCTGCTATAACCAATACGTCCAACTTACAAATCGAAACAGAGACAAGTGAACTTCAACAACTAGAAGAGATATCTGAAGATAATGAGGAAGATACAACCTCGACTCAATATGTAATATCAGAACAACAGATGCGTGAGCCACTGCCTTCATTAGCAATTACTTGTGATAGATTTAAAATGTCGGACAGAGCTGGGGCTGCTATTGCTTCTGCAGTATTGGCAGATCTTAAAATTGTTAGTCCCGAAGACAAAGGGAATATTATAGACAGAAGTAAGCTAAGACGTGAAAGACAAAAACAGAGAAAGGAACTACAACAGATAGGAGAGCCAAAAACCATGCGGGGATTATACTTTGATGGCAGAAAGGATAAAACAATGATTCAAGTCCAGGAGAGTGATGGCTCTAACCACCAAAGAACCAAACGCGAAGAGCATATCAGCATAATATCTGAACCACACTCTCTGTACTTTGCACATGTGACACCTTCCAGCCAGTGGCAAAGCTAAATACATTTGCACAGCGCTAGTGAATTGCTTGAAAGAAAGGAATGTTGATATAGGGAACATCGTTGCAGTTGGCTGTAATTCGACAGTGGTTAACACTGGTAGTATTGGAGGCACAATAAGATTACTGGAAGAAGCCTTTAATAAACCATTGCAGTGGCTGATATGCCTTTTACACCTTAATGAAGTTCCATTGCGCCATCTGTTTCATCACTTGGATGGTACCACTACTGGACCAAGAGCATTTTCAGGAGAAATTGGCAGAGCACTTTCATACTGTGAAAAGCTTCCCATAGTTAACTTCAAACCCATTGAAATTCAAGAGGACATGTGTGAAGTTGATGTAGATGACATAAGTACTGACCAGAAATACCTTCTTGAAATTCACAAGGCTATATCAAGTGGAACATTCTCAAAGAGTCTTAGTCATAAGAGTCCAGGCAATATATCACATTCAAGGTGGCTCACCACCGCAAAAAGGACTCTCCGGTTATATGCAAGCACAGAGAATCCTTCAGGCAATTTACAAGAATTAGCTACTTTCATTGTTAGGATATACGCACCAATGTGGTTTCAGATAAAGCGTAAACCATTATGCCAATATGGTGCTAAACATATGTGGCATATGATTGCAAGAAGCCGGTATCTCCGTGAAGAGCTTAGGAGAGTACATGACTCAGTCATTCAGCGAAATGCATATTACGCAAATCAAGAAAACATTCTCATTGCAATGATAGCTGATGAAAGGGAGCATGTGCGTCAGTTGGGATTTAGGCGTATCATAAAAGCAAGGGCATGCATTCAAGAAACAGATGTTATCAGGTATTTTAAGGTGCCAGAAATAAATTTTTATGCCAAAGACTATACAGATCTCATTATGTGGCAAGATTTTCAGATAGCAGAATCACCGATAACCAAAGGAGTTTCTCTTGATGATATTGAATCATGCATCAAACATGGTACTACTCTTCATTCAGAATTATTTCAGTTTCCATGTCATACACAAGCCGAAGAGAGATGCGTCAAGCTCGTTACAGACGCTGCTGGATCAGTCTGCGGACCTACAAACAGAGACGGTTGGATTCGTGCTACATTAGAATCAAGGAAAAAACAGCCAAAATTTGACACAAAAGCAAATTACTAAATAGACTTCAGCAAGAACCCTTTCTAGAGGGAGGTTGGTTAAGGAAAGGGTGGTAACTCCGCTAAGGCACGAAATAACGTTTCTTAACTGTCTCAAGCCAGTATAAAGGAGGAGAGACATCCTAATTTATTACTGTTCCCTTTCAAGTAAATACAGAATCATACTTAATTGTCATTTTTAAGTTAACTTCAGCCCTCTTGTGGCCGCTGAAAATATTAAGCATATGAAAAGGCATTTTTACAAAACGAATTCTTATCATTAAGAATCTTAATCAAACTATTAGATAATTCTAAGATAACTTTATAATAGTTTGATAAACCTAAAATAGAAGCATTTTTTTCTTTTTTACCCAAAATTGTGTTAAATTTAGCCCCCTGGTGGCAGCTGAAAATATTAAACAAATGAACTCATATTTTGGCAGGTATATATCGTCCACTAAATGCAACTTTTAATCCCTATTAGAACTTCATACTAGAAAAAAAGTATTTTTCGCTCCACCCTACAGTACAAGACTATAAACAGCATTACCCACTCTAACAGCGGCATTCACACCTCACACGCGGTTATCTGTCGCAGCCAAAATAATATCCCAACATATACACAAGCAGCTAACATTCTAGTTAATCACTACGCAAAGATAAGTCACTTAAACAGAGACAACAACCAGAAACACGCAGACAGACAAACAGCCAGACACAAGAAAACCTACAGACTCGGCACGACCATTACACCCTTCAATACAGACCAGACCACCAAGGTCATCAAAAACATTAAGAATTCGGAGGCTACTGGACCAGACAACATATCTAACATACACCTTAAACACTTGGGGCTCACAGGGAATACTAGCTCTCACAAATATCAGCACATATTCATACCAACACTGTATTATTCCTGACATATGGAAACAAGGTAAAATTATTACACTACTCAAACCAAACAAAAATCCAACAGAACCAGCTTCCTATAAACCCATTACTTTACTATGCACACCTTCCAAAGTAACAGAAAGACTAATCTTACAAATCACCAACCCACATATACCACTATCGCCTACTCAACATGGATTCAGACCTCACCACTCAACCACGACATTACTCACTAACCTCACGCAGCACATCATGGATGGCATCAACTCCAGACGACCAGCTCAACGTACACTATTAGCAACAATAGACATTAGTAAAGCATTTGATGCTATCCCACGCTTCCCTCTCATAAACAAAATACTCAACACAAACATGCACAATAACACTAAAAGATGGCTGAGCAACTATCTTTCAGGAAGATATTCACATGTCACTTTTAATGGCAAGTCATCCAAAAACAAGCTTTTTCCGAACGGGGTCCCTCAAGGCTCTGTTCTCTCACCAACACTGTTCAACTTATACATGTATGCAGTGGTGGGCACCGTTAACCAAAAAGTTAACTTCGATAACGATAATCCGTTAACCCCAATTTTTAACTCCGATAACGATAATCCGATAATTTTACTACAAAGTTAACGGAAGTTAACGATAATCCGTTAACGATAACTATTTCTTTACTAACATTTAAAAAAATCAAGGAAAAAAGCTTTAAAACCCATAGAAAATGTTTATTTATGCAAAATCCAACAAAAAATAGGTATTTAACTATTTTTATCAAGTTTTGCAACTTTTTTGCTTAACTTTTTTTTATTTTTAATAAAAAATGTACTGATTACATGTTTTGAAACCCTTGTAACCACTAACCATTAACTAAATTTTAATTTACCAGAGAATTATTATGGCGGGAACTGAAAGGTAAAATTAAATTTTAGGCACATTTATTAAAGACTGACACAATGTGCTGGTTGCCCTTCAGAAAGACCAACTTCTCAAAGTTAGGCCCAACTGCCAGTCTTGACCTCTTGGGCCTCAGGATGTCCTTGCCGAGAGAGAAGAGCCGTTCCACTGCGGCAGAGGACGGAATTGGCAGACTGAAGTTATGGCGGTTTGAATTCATTCGCGGAGCGGTGATCTTCCGTGAATGACTCCTCGCAGTTAACGTGTTAACGGACTTTAACAGACTAAATATCGAGTTATCGGAAGTTAACTGGTCCGATAACGATAAATGGAAATTAACTTCCGTTAATAGTCCGTTAAAAAAAGTTAACTTCGTTAATTAACTGTTATCGGATTAACGCTTTAGTGCCCAACACTGCATGTATGACATTCCAACACCCATAGATAACAAGCTTACCTTATCATCATATGCAGATGACAGCACTAACATCCACCAACAACAACATCGACACCGCTACGAATAACCTACAAACATACATAAACAGTATACAAAACTGGCTCACACACAATAGACTCAAAGTAGCGCCCACAAAATCAACCATCACCTTGCTTACGAGCAATACAAAAGAACACCAGATAACTCCACAGCTTACACTAAACAACAACAACATTCCACACACACTCAGGACCAAAATACTTGGGGTCACATACAACACATCATTATCTTTTGCAAACCACATTCAGGACATTAAAAACAAATGTACGTCAAGACTTAACACGCTTAGGGTACTAACAGGCACAAACTTTGGACACCAGCAGGAAACAATATCACTCATATACAAACAATATATTCACTCAGTTATGGACTATGCTAGCCCATGCTGGGCACCCATTATCTCAAACACACACATAAACACCTTACAGACAATACAAAACAACGCACTTCGTATCATTACAGGATGCACTCAAACAATACCAATAGAACACCTGCACACAGAAACAAAAATACTGAAAGTTAGGGAACATTTAGACATGAGGGGAGCACAATTCATGGCAGCAGCGACAACTAACCCACAACACCCTTGCCACTACATGTACAATCATGCACCGACACCTCGCACCATTAAGGTAACACAAGAGAGACATAATAACCAAATACTCCATTCCATACCACGCCCCACAGACATCACACAGTACAGAAAACACACACACACACCAAACCCACAAAGCACTGACACGACTCGGTCCGAATGCGGTCCTAGGTGCGAAGCCGCCACCCATTAACAGGTCAGAGAGCAGCCTGAGCAGATCGGATCGAGTTAACTTAGCACGATTCCGATGTGGACATCACCCCAACTTACAGACATATAAACACAGACTAGACAACTCCACAGACGACACCTGCCACCTGTGCCAGGGGTTCTAGGAAAACTCGGTCCCGGAAAACTCGGTCCCAAGAAAACTCGGTCCCGGAAAACTCGGTCCCAAGAAAATTGGGTACCATGAATGAAAACAATTAAATTAAACTTTATTCCAAAAGTAAAATGAGTATTCTCACATAACATAATATACAACCAACTAATTTTTAGGTAGATGGGTAAAACTGTCTTTTTGAAATTTTTCCAAAAAGTAGAAAAAAACAAAAAAAAAACGTAAAATAAATAATAATAATAAAAAAAAAAAAAAATTAAATTGAAAACAAGAACAATAAAAAAATAAGAAAAGACAATAATAAATAAGAAAAGAAGATAAAATAAGTAAAAATGAAAAAAAAAAGAAAAATTTAAGCATCATATTTTAATAAAGCGATAATTTTGTTGAATCTTTTTCTTTTTTCAAATTCTTCTGTCACAATTTTGGTGCCGGTTTTTACATTATGCAATATTACTTCAGTTACAGTTCTTGCATTTCTATTCTCCACTGATTACACTGCCCAACACCAATTTTGCTGATTTAATTCTAACACCTGTTTTTAGGTAACTTTGTTCTGATTTCAAAAATCACCTTAGTTTTTGCCTATCACGTCAGGTTTTCGAGCAATTAATACGGAGATATCGCATTTTGGCAGGGTTATGCCCAATTTTTTTTCTTTTCAAAAAATGTTTTTACATACTCAGAATCAGCATGGAAAAGTAAACAATTGTGCAGGGAGTGAACTTTAATATACAATGGTAATATTGACACAAAGTGATTAAAAGTGTTTAAATAAGCAAAAAATGAATCCATGATCATGACGTCACGCTCACACCTGGGGAAATCACAGATACCCAAGATTTTAATATGTTGTACATGACCTTTAGATTTAATGCACAGATTTGCGTATTCCACAGATAAAATTTTAACAGCAAAACAGCTGTTAACAGGTCTCAAAAATCATCAATTTTGATAAGTGCCCTTCATGGATCCCCCAAAATAGGCACATTGCATTGCACATTGCACGAAAACCTGATGTGATGGACAAAATCTAAGGTGATTTTTGAAATCAGCACATCAATATTATCCAGAAACAGGTCTTAGAATTAAATCACCAGCAAAAAATGTTTTTTTTTGTTGGGCAGTGTTATAGATGGTTCCTTTATCTCTTCTTTAGTTAATATCTCATTATCCGTTAAAATTTTTTTCTTGGAAAATCTAGCCATATTTTAAAGGGGGGGGCTTTAAAAAATTCAAAAAGACACTGTTTTACCCATCTACCTAAAAATTAGTTTGTTCTATATTATGTTATGTGACCATACTCATTTTACTTTTGGAATAAAGTTTAATTTAATTGTTTTCATTCATGGTACCCAATTTCCCGGGACCGAGTTTTCTTGGGACCGAGTTTTCCGGGACCGAGTTTTCTGGTCACCGTGCCAGGACACACCACAAACAATTGAACACATTATGACAGACTGTACCGCTCTAGCACAACAACGAACACAACACATCACTAGTGCGCTGAACCTCTGGTCCACTCCGGAGAGGGCGATCGGTTACCTGCGTGCCGGCGGCTTGCTCGATCAGGGTGGGCTGATCGGCTAAACAACAACAACAACAACTGAAAATTAACAAGATGAAGAATAATAAACTATCATTTTAATTCACGAACAATTTACTGGTAAAAGGATTAAATGGGCGCCCAGTAGCTCAGTTGTTACCGTGGCAGACTTTAGGCGGCGAGACTGGTTCGTTCCTTCCTGTTGTCTCCATGGTTAGGTTGAGTTGGCTGCTTACACTGTTAATGCTCGAACTATAACAACTCATGGGAAACACTCACCTCGACATCGTGGGGAAATGAACTTCCTATTTGCTACTTTTAAAAGGATTAAATGAAAAATTTATTTATTTATTTTTATTGAAGTGCCGCACCTGTAAAAACAAAATTTATAAGAACCGATTAACAGCCAATTGTTAATATTGCAACTGAAAAGGAGAAAGGCATGTGTGTGAAATTAAGAGATTGTGGGTTCTACCAACCACGCCATCCAGAACCCCTTGAAAGTGGGTGATAAGAGCACTGACTGAAACCACGGTTACACGGGTTCATTGGAACCCATGGAATTTTTTCGTATTTTATATCATTTTCATTTTTACGCAATGCCGACCTTATCTTCATTTCAACTTACCTCAGATATACCAATGATCTACTTCTTTCAACGGCGGCCATTTTGAATTCAATATTCCCAACTTACTTTCGTCTTCGAACCAAGCAAAATACTGAGATTTCAGATCTATTAAAAATATTTAAAATCAATTTCGTATAAAATACATTATTTTTGTTAAAAATTATTCAAATAAAAAAGAAACCTTCAAGAAACTTCCATTTATCAATTTGCTAATCAAAGTTTTGAGCGAGAATTTTTAGGGAGTTTGACAAGCCCTGAAAATGAAGGTCACTGAGCGTAAGAATTGTTCAAATCAATTAAATCCTTGGAAAAGAAGTTTATACAACATGACACCTCATACATACAGTTCATGACTAAAGGAAACCATTAACGTACCTAACTGTCAGACGGATGAACATATTACGTTAACCTAATAAATGGTAAGAGTAGCCTAAACTAAATGTCTACTGAAACCACCTTTGCCTACCTATATCTAGTCAGAAAACGCTCGTACAAAATTCTCTACACTTCACTGAAATCTGGGAAAAGCCAGTAGGTCCATAATTTTACAAAGCTGCCACAGCCATCAAAACTTTGATCTTCACAGTCAAATCTAGTAGGTCAAAAGTTGCGAAGCTGCACTATCTAAGTATCTCGTGAGTTTAATGTTAAGGTTTCAATGGCTTAAAAATTTGCATTCAAAACCGTTCGTCTGAAATTATTTACGATTAGATATTGATAGGTTCTGACCGAAACAGTTAAAATTCCTGTCTGATGAACTATTTTCAATTGACTGTTAGCAACGATAAGGAAATATAGGTAAATATCGAAAATGCGAGATTTACATCCCGGGCAGTGTTAATAGGGAATAGGAATATGTCTTCTTAAAATATGAAAGGCTAGCGCGTCAGGTTAGATTAGGTTGGTTCAAGTTTGGTTAAGTGTTGTTGAAAATAACTCCAAAATCTGGGTAGTGAACCCGGGCTGGCGACATTTCATTGATAAGAGATTGGATTAAATTAGGATATTAGATTTGATAAAACGTCGATATGAGCCCGACAGTCGTCACGTCCGGTCATTTAACGAAACGCTTATCCGGGAACGCAAAATTATCCGCATTGTACCACGCTCGGAGTCGACGATTTAAGACATGTTTGCGTGAAAACTAAATATTTTGTCGATATGTCTGTCAAAAAGTATCGTAATTTCTCGCCCGATTAAGCTATTTGGGTATTGTGTAAAGAAAATACAACTGAAACAAAACTCCCTTTTGTTTAATAAATACCGTATATGACGGCTTACAAGACGCTGCGCCGTGAAAGACGCACCTTAATTTTGGAAAGGTAAATTCAAGAAAAAAAGTTTTTGATGCACTTTATTGTTAATACAATGGATATGTAAAATTCAATAAAAAGAAAACCCAAAAGCCAATAAAGAAAGATAATATGATTATTACTCTTATTATTTGTTATTAATCAACTTCAGATTCACTACTGACATTATCATCATTATCCCCATCATCATAATCATCATCATCTTCACTTGTATCACTGTCACTCTCATACAATAAATGATCTTCAGTGCCATCCATTGCATTACTTATACCACATTTTTTAAAGGACTTGACCACAATTTTAGTCCTAACATCATGCCATGACTTCAGCACCCATTCACACACTTGTGCTATTGATGTGCTGAATTGCCACTTTCGGCTTCTAAGACGCAGGGCGATTTTTTAAGGTATTTATAAGGAAAAAAAGTGCGTCTTATAAGCCGACAAATACGGTAACTTAAAAATAAAAACTTACAGTTCGGTTCTTGTTTCCAAACATTTTCCAAACTTTTCGCCGATGTCACATTTCTCGACATAAATGCTCGAACTAAATTCTCCCTTTTGTCCTTATACCTGAAACATTTTAAATAGATCGTTTACACGATATTCGAAATACTACGGGTACTTAAGCAGCGATTAAAAATACTTTTGAGAAAAAGGAGTGTCTTTGTGTGTTAAGTTCAAAATTAGTACATAACGAAATATGTACATACATTACAGTACAATTGCGGAAGGAAGTTCGCCGAGAGAAATTTTAATAAAGTACTAATTAGCAATTTTTTTTTTTAATATTCTTTTTAGCAACCTCCTTTCACGCAATTTTTTTTCTGTTAAAACCTTTCGCTTACCTGAGTGAAACTGGGCTAATTAGCGTTTTAGGGTCGTACAAGTGACCCACATAAACCTCGAGAACTGGCCACAGCTTCCCTGTGAGAAAGAAATACGCAACCCACTTGAACAAATCCTTCCCCAAAGGATACGGTACTTCATATTCTCGCAAAGGCCACTTCTCAGGACCTGAGTAGGATAATATAAGATGGTTTTTCAAAATTTGGAAAGGTCTCAAATTCACACGAAATTTTTTTGAATTCTGCAAATATCATCTTTCGACTGAAAATAATTTCACAAAAACCTGATGTTTTTCCTCACCGAACGTTCCCTTCCTACAACAGACAACAAGGTCCTTTTTAAAATTAAAGCTCGGCGCAGGGATATCCAGCGGTGGAGACAAATCAACCAAATCTCCACCGTGATGGATTAACCAGGCTTCATCAATCGCAGTAATCCCTATAAAAAATAAAAAATAAAAATGGCGCACATGCGCACACACACATTAATTATTAATAAAATATATGAATTCGCCTATCCGGTATTTAAACACATTTCCCAAACCAAGAAGAGTGAGCACTATTATATAATATATATATATATATATATATATATATATACACGCTTCGGTAGTGTAGTGGTTAGCGTTGTTGACTACAAATCCATCGGCCCCGGGATTGAGACCCGGTGACGGCAGGCGGCGCGCAAAACCCAGCTGTTCATCCTTCCACACAATAAAAAAATTAGTTGTTACATAAATGGGCATCCTGGGTAGCCTAGTGGTTAAGACGCTGGGCTGCTGGTGGGGCGTGGTTCGGATTTCACGTTAAACTGTAGGTCTAAGGTGGAGTGATAAACTTGACTTTCGTCAGAATCAACAATTCAGGCAGAAGCAAAACCAAGGTTAACCAAGGGATATTATATATCTATATGTCTGGACATACCGCGAATTGTCTTCCCTTATTTGACAGAGTCCGAAATATATAAATAGTTTGGACTTTCACCAGCCCCAACTGGACAAAGCGTGGTGTTCTCCCTCATTTGACAGAGTCTGATATATATAACCTTTGGTTAGCTTCCGCCCGAATTGTTCATTCTGACGAAGGCCAAGCTTTTCACTCCACCTTAGACCTACCAGCGGCCCAGCGTCTTAACCACTAGGCTACCCAGGGTACCCATTTATCTACCAACAACTTTCTTTATTGTGTGGAAGGATGAACAGCTGGGTTTTACTGCGCGCCGGCTGCCGTTAGTGGGTCTCGAACCCGGGGCCGACGGATTCGCAGTCAGCGACGCTAACCACTACATCACCGAGGAGCGGTATCAGGACAAAATCCCCCCGTGGACAAAATCCCCTCGCGGACAAAATCCCCCATGGACAAAATCCCCCCGGACACAACCCCCCCCGGACACAATCCCCCCGCGGACAAAATCCCCCTAAGGCTTTATTAAAAAAGAAGAATACGACTGACTTTATTAAAGAAGAAAAATTAAAAACACAATAAGAATAAGAATAAGAAAAGAGGCTTACAGAAACGGATTACAGAAACACGGATTACAGAAAAAATATCAAGATGACAATGATTTTGCCTTAAAAATTCGAATGACACCTGCTCTAGCTTTTGTGCCTCCAGAAAAAGTTGTTGATGCTTTTGAACAATTATACGATTTTATACCAGTGGAAGGTTTGCCAATTCTCGATTATTTTGAAGATAATTATATTGGAAGGCCATGCCGACGAGGACGAAGAGAACCCACTTTTAGCATTTCTATTTGGAATATGTACTCAAGAACAATTACAGAACTTCCACGTACAAATAACTCTGTCGAAGGCTGGCATAGACGCTTTGCATCTCTAACAGGATGCTCGCATCCAAACATATGGAAATTTTTAAAAGTTTTAGGGCAAGAAATAAGCTACCAACAGGCATTTATTTCTCAAATTATCGCTGGCTTGCCGACAGAACCGCAAAGGAAGAAGTATAAGTCTTCTTCTTCTCGCATTTTGAAAATTGTACAAGACTATAACAAGAGGTCTATTTTTGATTTTCTTAAGGGAATTGCTTTTAATTTGTCTTTTTAAATTTTGAATTTTGTTTGACTTTGTGTTTTTAATTTTTCTTCTTCAATAAAGTCAGTCGTATTCTTATTTGTTTGCCCGGTTAGGTAATTGTCCGCCCTTGACGATTGGTTAGGTTAAGTCGTGATATTTTTGTTAAAACTTTAATAAAGTCAGTCGTATTCTTATTTTTTTAATAAAGCCTTTGGGGGATTTTGTCCGCGGGGGGATTGTGTCCGGGGGGGTTGTGTCCGGGGGGATTTTGTCCGCGAGGGGATTTTGTCCACGAGGGGATTTTGTCCACGGGGGATTTTGTCCTAGAAGCCCGAGGAGCATAATAATATATATATATATATATATATATATTATATATATATATATATATATATATATATATATATATATGAATTATTTCGCGAAAGTAACCCGTGAAAAATATTTATGATGAATAAAACCACGAAGGAAAGGAAACACAGAATGGTGCTCAAGCGCTTTCGTCTAATGACTGAAGGGAGAATAAAGGATAGTTTTTACTAAAAAGGTGAATGAAGAGATAAGGAGGCAAAGAAATGACGGCCACATTCATATGACAAGTGAAGAAAGATGGTGTAGACTGAGAGATACAATAAAGGAGAGTGCACAGGAAAATATCGGTTATGTACAAAGAGAAGCAAGGAAACCCTGGGTCACTACAGAGATGCTTGACAAAATGAAAGGAAGAAGAAAATGGAAGAGTATAAATACACAAGAAGGGAGACAACGATACAGACAGTTAAATAACGAACTGAGAAGAGAAACTGATAAAGCAAGAGAGATGTGGCTTGGAGAGTAGTGCAGGGAATTAGAAAGGAAAGGAAGAACTGATTTAATGTACCAAAAAGTTAAGGACATAAATAGATGGAAAAGAAGTAGCTTGGGAGTGCGAGAAATAGAGGGGAGAAATGGAGAAAAACTGAAAAGACCAAAGATATAAGGAAGAGATGGATTGAATATATTGAAGATAAAGAGATGATAAAGAGAACAAACCTAATAACATCGAAATGGAGGAAGCAGATGAGGTGGAAGTAGATTGTATGGGACCGAACATATTGGTGGAAAAAGAAGTAGAGATGGCTGTAAAAGACCTAAGAAATGGCAAGACCCCAGGACCAGATGATGTACCAGCAGAACTTCTGAAGAGTCTTGAAGGTGATGCTAGAGAGGTGAATGTATTGTGCAGAAATATGTATGAAAGTGAAGACTGACCTGCTGACTTTATGAGAGTCTTCATGATTACTATCCCCAAGAAACCGAGAGCCACCAAGTGTTCAGAATTTCGAACCATAAGCTTGGTCAGCCATGCATCAAAAATAACGATAAGGATACTAACCAGAAGACTAACGAACAGAGCTGAGCAGTACATTGGAGAGGATCAGTTTGGATTTAGGTCAAAATGCGGAACAAGAGAAGCTATTGGTATTATGAGAATGATGGGAGAGAGAGTGCTGGAACATGATCAGGAAATGTTTGTTTGTTTTATTGACTTTGATAAAGCTTTTGACAGAGTCCAATGGAGGAAACTAATGGAAATATTAAAGAATATTATGTTGACTGGAGGGACCGTAGGCTGATAAAAAAATCTATATCTTGGGCAAACTGTGAATGTTAGAGTTACAGGAGGAGAATTGGAGCCTGGATTGGTTGGGAGAGGGGTCAGGCAAGGATGTTCCCTGTCCCCCGTGTTATTTAACAGCTATGCGGAAGCAATGATAATTTAATAGAAGCGCTCTCAGATCTGGGAGAGGGAATCAGGGTGGGAGGTAAATTGGTCAAATCTATAAGGTTTGCAGATGACAAGACATTTGTTTGTAGTACTGAGGAAGGACTGCAAAGAATGGTCAATAGCTTGACAACAATGGCGGAAGAATTCGGAATGAGAATTAATGAGAACAAGACAAAGTTAATGAAAATTGCAAGAAGGAAAGGAGCACAAATGAACCAAACGATAGGAAATCGGACCTTAGAAGAAGCTGAGCAGTTTAAATATCTGGGAAGTTTATTAACCAACAATGGAGATTGCAATAAGGAAGTGAGATCTAGAATTGGTATGGGTAAGGTAGCTTTTGAGAAAAAGAAGAGACTACTTACAGGTAAACTCAACTTGAAGCTGAAGAAAAGGTTAGTAAAAAGCTTGATATGGAGTGTGGTACTGTATGGAGCAGAAACATGAACACTGAAAACAACTGAAAAGAAACTCCTGGAAAGTTTTGAAATGTGGATTTGGAGAAGAATGCTAAAGATAAGATGGAGGGAACACCAAAGTAATGAGGAAGTACTGCAACAGGTGAGGGAGGAAAGAAGACTCATTAAGGTCATAAGAGAAAGACAGAAGAAATGGATCGGACATGTGTTGAGAGGAGGATTGTTGAAGGTGGTGATAGAGGGTAGATATGAAGGTAGAAGGCCGAGGGGGAAGGAAAAGGAAAGCAATGCTGGATGATTTGAAGGCGGGCAGGAGCTACCATGAGATGAAAAGGATAGCTCAGGATAGAACACTTTGGCGGGACACATGAGTTGGACCTGCCTGATAGGGAGAGATGGATGGATGGATGGAATCAAACATTGTGCCTATATATAAAAGAGGGGACAGATCTCAAGCAAAGAACTATAGATCAGTGTCATTGACGTCCCACCTCACCAAAGTATTTGAAAGAATAGTTAGAGAGAAAATTTATGATTTCTTGGAGACACTGGAAAGATTTAACGAAAATCAGCACGGATTCCGATCAAGTAGATCATGCCTATCACAACTAATAGAACACTACAACAATATCCTAGATGCACTGGAAGGAAATGACAACTACGATGTCATATACACGGATTTTGCTAAAGCTTTTGACAAATGTGATCACGGTATAATAGCACATAAAATGAACTATTTGGGAATAACAGGCAAAATGGGAAAATGGATCTACAACTTCCTCAGGGAACGTCTACAGGTCGTCAAAATTTAAGGTATATCATCAGAATCGGAAGTGCGCTGCTCAGTACCACAAGGTACAGTACTGGCCCCACTCCTGTTCATTAACATGCTAACAGACACAGACAGCGAAGTAAATAGCAACAGTATAATTACAACCTTTGCAGACGAAACAAAGATCAGCAGAAAAATCAGCGATGTAAATGAAGTGGAGGCCTTGCAGAGGGACACTAACAAAATATACAAATGGTCAGAAGACAACAACATGACATTTAACACCGAGAAATATCAGCTCTTGAGATATGGTAGAAAAGAGGAACTTAAAAAGACTGCATATTATGCTCTAGATAGACAGGAAATTTAGAGAAGCACGAAAGCGATCGATCTGGGGTAATAATGACCAATGATGCGAAATTCGAAACACAAAATCAAATAGCGATAAATAAAGCAAAAAGAGTCGTGGGACATGTACTACGAACGTTCAAAAGAAGGGACAGGACAGTAATGATTCCCCTGCTAAAAACATTGATTGTACCAAAACTTGAATACTGCTCAGTTTTGACGTCCCCATATAAAAAGGAAGAAACTAATAAACTAGAAGAAACTCGGAGACATTTCACAGCAAAGATTGATGGCTGCAAAGAACTCAACTACTGGGAAAGACTACGTAAACTAAATCTGTACTCCCTGGAAAGAAGAAGAGAGGTACACCATAATCTACATATGGAAAATGATCGAAAAACTGGTACCAAACCTAAAACTAAACCCAATTACCATTCAAACAACACTGGAAAATAGGAAAGGCAGAATGTGTAGTGTTCCCAAATTAAAGGCCCGACAAGGGACCTCCTCACCCTGAAGGAAAATAGCTTGGTTGTCAGGGGTCCAAGACTTTTCAACCAGCTTCCTAAGGACCTCAGAAACGTAACGGCGGTCAAAGTTGGTCTTCAAGAAAAGACTGGATGCCTGGCTCAGGACAGTACCAGATGAGCCAGGCGTGCCTGGCTATGTACGGTGGAGAGCGCAAGAAAGCAACTCGCTCCCCCACCAGGCCAGACCTAGAGGCGGGGCCACCAGCTTGACCTCCGTGTGAAGAGAGACCAACGCACGAAACAACATAAGGTAAGGTGTGCGTGTATATATATATATAATGTAACCTAATACAGTTGAACACTGCACGTTGTTCAGCTGGGCTGGTCAAAGTCCGAATTATTTATATATTTCCGACTGTCAAGTGAAAGAGGACAAAGTACGCATTCGTAATATATATATATATATATATATATATATATATATATATATATATATATATATTATATATATATAGTGTGTGTATATATATACACGAGGGGCGGTACAAAAGTAATGCCTCTTATTGTATTTACAAACTGGAAAATAAGATGCATTACTTTCATACCGATTCTCGTATATACAGTGTGTGTGTGTGTGTGTGTGTGTGTGTGTGTGTGTGTGTGCCACCAAATTAGAATAACTATGCATTAATAAAAAATATCTCTCTTCCTACTACACATAAGGCACATTAGGCCTGTTCAAAAATCAACTTTTTCTTATTTTCATAGGTTTCTGTACATTTTCCCATGCTTTTTGACCTGAAAAAGCCGAAAATCAACTATTTTGACCTAGGATGTTGGGAAGCATTGCCCATGGAGCTTTAAATTTTCTGCCTTGAAATCGGCCAAAGCGCCAATTCCGGGGTCCCTTGAATTATGTTTTGCACTTTAACTTTTGATCTAAACAAGATAGAGCAACAAATTAGGTATCAAATGAAAGAGCATAAAATTAATAAATAATAATAATAATAATAATAATAAATAAATAAATAATAATTATAATAATAATAATAATAATAATAATAATAATAATAATAATAATAATTATCTATCATTTTTCAGGAAACAACAGAAACTCAATCAGAATCTAGAAAACCATCTACAAGTTACAACTTCACAATGGCATTAAGCAAGGAGCTGAGGGAGCTCCGTGGGCGCACAGTTGATATCTCAGAACCTCCACATACTGTCCACAGGCAGGTGTCAACTGGGCCATCTACCAGATCTCTCACTGAAACTTTCCTGGTTGGATACCCTTCAGCTTTTATCAGTGGTTCCCAGCTTCCCACCAACAGACAGGCGTTCCAGTATTTCCTTAATCTTCAGAATTTACCGGAAAATGCAGGGAGGCCCATGGTTCAAGACCTTGCATATGAAACAGTTGAATCAATCATCCCATTCTGGCAGATGGCTAGGATCAAGACAATGACCAAGTACAACGCAATGAAGCTCTTCATGAAACTACATGAGAAACATCGTGCTCTGGTGAAAAGCAAAGGAAGAGCAAGTAACCCTGGAGGAAAAAGAGGAGCATTTGTGCTGGAATTAGACAGCCTGTTCGATATAGGAGCTCCAGATGCAATCCAGGAAATACAGAACAACAGACTGTTATCCAGAGAGAAGAAAGATGAGGATATCAGGTTCTACGAAGACCAAAAGACTGAGAGGAAAGGTCATATGTCTGGCCATGACAAGATTTTTGAGACAAGATCCCTGCAGCAAGCAGCGAGGAATGAAAGACTGCAGCATAGACAAGAACAAGGTAAAACTAATTACTTTGAACGTTACAAAAAGTTTTAAGTTTTACTCCATTGCGATATTTAGCATGTACTTAACAATTACTGTCTTAACATGTTGTACTATTTTACAGCTGCAGCAGAACAAGAGGCAGTTGTTCATGTGGATGACATTACCTGGGGTGACTCAACTGACAACGACGCCAACACAGAGGACATGGATTACCATCAGCCTCGTCCTGGATGTTCTCACCATCAAGACACTGTGACTAGTGTGACTTTGACGTTTCCAAGGAAGGTCATGGAATGTGATGTCATCTGCAATACAGCTGATCGTCTTGGTTTATCAGACAATCAAGTTACTGCCATGGTTTCTGCCACCTTGAAAGCTGGAGGGGCTGATCTGGATAACTTCGTCATCTCAACCTCAACAACACGTCGCAACAGAATTGCTGTCCAGGTATAATATCAGCCAGAGTCACATGTCCAAGTTTTGTGAAAAACCCCCACAGTACGCTGCCTTACACTGGGATGGAAAGTTGCTC
Organism: Bathynomus jamesi; assembly: GCA_023014485.1. Taxonomy (NCBI): domain Eukaryota; kingdom Metazoa; phylum Arthropoda; class Malacostraca; order Isopoda; family Cirolanidae; genus Bathynomus; species Bathynomus jamesi. The sequence goes on along the minus strand of JAJOZX010003181.1, from coordinate 249,555 downwards.
AAAGATGTCTTGGGCAGTGAACCTGGAAGTACCTCAGAGACTTTAGCTGTGCTAGTGTCTGGTCCACCTTCATACACTGAAGGAAAGTTATTGGGAGTACCTGTCATCGACAATTCTTCTGGCACAGCTCAGGCTGAGGCTTCAATGGATTTACTGGAGACATGGGAACTTACGGATAATGTTACTGCCCTTGTTTTTGACACTACATCCAGTAACAGTGGAGTTCACAGAGGAGCTGCCAAACTGCTAGAGAAAATGCTGAACAAAAAGGTGTTTTATCTGGCCTGTCGACATCACATCCTGGAAATCCTAGTAGCAGTAGTTTGGGAGAAGCTGTTTGGGAAGGTGAAGGGGCCAGATAATCCCTGGTTTGAGCATCTGAAGGATGTTTGGACGGACTTGTCCAAGGAAAACCCAAAGATGCTGGCTATCAACAGCAAATGGCTGAAGGAAAAGAAGAAGAACAATGAAGAAATACTCCAAGACATTCTAACAGCAGAAAGGCTTCCAAGAGCCGACTACAGGGAAATGGCTGAACTGACAGTCATTGTTCTTGGAGGAACGCCTCCTCGAGGTATTCACTGGAGTCGACCAGGCGCCATTCATCAGGCCAGATGGATGGCCAGAAACCTGTACTCCATGAAAATGCTGATGTTTGCAGATCAACTTGAGTACGACGAAGACACTGTATCAAAGCTGGAAAGACTCAACACCTTCCTTGCGCTGTTCTACACTCCTGTATGGATGATGTCAATGTCTGCTGCAGATGCTCCCGTGAATGATCTAAGTCTAATCCAGGACATGTTGAAGTACAAGAAAACTGACCCAGAGCTTGCTGATGCAGTACTTAATAAGATGGAAAACCACAAATGGTACCTGACGCAGGAAGTCGTGCCATTTGCCCTGTTCAGCAGTAGATTGAGTGACACGTTGAAGCACGACATTGCTGCCCAGTTACATGCCACTGAGAAGCCAGACAGCTTCAGAACAGGAAAGCCTCTATTCCAGAGAGTCACAGCTAAGACCACCCTGGTTGATCTCATTGGCCCAGAATCACATTTCCTGCTGGACACACTGAACATTGGATCCGAGTGGCTTCTGGAACCTGTCACGTCTTGGCCACAGAATGAGGACTACAGAAAAGCGTTGGACTATGTTAAGAATCTGAAAGCGGTGAATGACATTGCTGAACGTGGTGTCAAGATGATGAGCGACTTTGCAAATGTCATAACAACAGATGCCAAGCAAAGGGACTATCTCCTTCAAGCTGTGGAGTTCAACAGACGCCGCTTTGACAGCTTCAAGAAACAAACTCTCAACAACTGACTGTGTAAATGTCATTATGAAATTAATCATCATGTAATGCTTTCACTTCTTGATCGATTAGACTTGTGACAAAATGTTAATCTCAAATTTGTGTCATGAATAAGGCGCCTTGTCTGCCTTGAGTGTGAGAAAACGAATTTTGTGATATTTCTGAAATCTTTGTATGTACCAATGTGCCATTTCTTGTTCCAAGACTATCATAATTGTATAAGTTAGAAAGAGGATTAAAAACACTTTAATTTGGTGCCTATTTTGTTGCTCTATCTTGTTTAGATAAAAAGTTATAGTGCAAAACATGATTCAAGGGACCCCGGAACTGGTGCTTTTGGCCGATTTCAAGGCAGAAAACTTAAAGCTCCATGCGGCAATGCTTCCCAACAACCTAGGTCAAAATGGTTGTGATTTTCGGCCTTTTCAGGTCAAAAAGCATGGGAAAAAGTACAGAAACCTATGAAAATAAGAAAAAGTTGATTTTTGAACAGGGCTAAAGGCACATATAATTTTATCTATCTATAAAATAATCTGTGTATAACAAAACAAAATATGTATATATAGTGAGTCTGAGGATAAATGAGAAACTTTAGTTGTATTAACTTGAAACTATGTGCAGTATTTATAATCTGAGAACAAACCTAGCCTATACCAAGAGTTAAGCAAAACTGGTCGATTATAAATATTACGACATCTCGCATAAGGATAGACCAAAGCCCACACCTTAAATTTAAATAACCTATAAATATTTAGAACGTCTGTTTCAGTTTAGCTTACTTTAAATTTCAAAAGAGTGAGATAGGCTAAGCTTAAACTAGTTCTTGTTCTGAAATTTAAAACAAGCTGAGTGCAAAACCTTGTAAAAATTAATATACAGAAAATATCTATTTCCAATACAAACAGAACTACTACCAGAGATGGGCAGTATTTAAATACGTTTGTATTGTAATGCTTGTATTTATAAATACTTTTTTCGGTGTGTATTTAAATACTTTGAAAGAGTATTTGTTATTTGAAAATACATATTTTTAAATACATTTCTTAGCCTCAACTGTCAGATAACAATTTGCGCCCTGAAACAAAATACAAAATCTTTCTAATCATCTGGCAACTCTATTCCTTAGGCTTATAGCCTTATCCTCAGACACAGTAGTAGTGCACGAGATACCGTTACGAGTGGTTGCGTGTGCATGTTGTGTTCGCAGCTCGCAGCGCTCATTGTTCCATAAGGAAGATATCTTCAGCTCCTGTAGAAAGGCTTTTTTCATTTGCAGGCATCACCCTTTCCCCCGACAGAAGTAAATTATCAGATACTGCTTTCGAACAAATAGTGTTACTGAGAGCAAATAAACAGAAAATTTACGTTGATCATATAATGTCATTTCAAAATGCATCATTCATTTGAGTTTATAGTATAGTTTTGATTTAGCTTGTTATTTTGGAGTTTTCAAGAACGTTTTGATTTTTGTTAATATACGTTTTGATTTTTGATCTAATTTTTGTAATACGTTTTGATTTTTGTAACAATACACTATATTTGTTTTTGAATAAACTGTATCGGACGATAGCTACTTCATGGTTTTATTTACTTCCTTAATTTAGGACTTATGAGTAGGGCAATTTTTCGTCAATAAAGTCAATTTTTTTTCAGCAAATACAAATAACGAGAAACGTCTAAAAACGAGATTTTACTCTGCTAAGTGCAATATTAAAAAGTTATAAGGTCAATAAAAAGTCAATAAAGCTATTACGGTCATTTTTTTTAATTTTGCGTCATTTTTTAAATTTTAGGTCAATTTTTAATTTTTAGTCCATTTTTTGATTGACAAACCTGGGAAAACCTCGGAAAATTTGTACATACTTTGAAACACACAAAATACAAGTTATAATTTTAATTAAAACTTATTTTCAAAGTAAATACACGTAGCTGAAAGATGAGGTGCAAATTTAGGGCCTGCTTTTGGTGTCACCATAGCATGCTACAATCTTAGCGATAATTTGCATGCATTTTTTTGCATTCTGGCATGATATAGTTGGATAAGTATTTAAAAATGTATTTGAAATGTATTTTAAATACATTTTCGATGTAATGTATTTAATATTTAAATACATTTTGAAAATATGTAAGGTATTTGGTATTTAAATACTTTTTTAAGGAAGTAATGTATTTAGTATTTAATTACATTTAAAGTATTTTGTGCCCATCTCTGACTACTACTACTACTTGTAAATGCTTAGTATTTAAATTACCTAATTATTACCAAGAATTCTAATAAAGTTCCTATTAAGCTCACAAAATACTCAAAATAAAAACTGTGTACTTTTCATTCCTTTTGGTCCTATTAGATTTGCATAAAAGGGTTTCCATTGTCTATGGTGAGCATACTGATTATAATACTACTGCGAATTTGTACTAACAGCAAAGCATCTCCATGTAAAGAAGCCACATTTTTTTTTTTATCTTATCACAATAAATAAGAAATAAATTGGTAGTGATGTCACAAACCTCTTAAATAAATTTTAGTTGTCTCATAAATGTCTTGATACATGGCGTATCTCGGTTTGTCTTTATGGAGCGCTGACGCAGAAGAGAGAAAAACCGGTTTTCCAGAGTACAACGATCTGTGCAAAGAAAAATATTATTTTCTTTTCTGATTTCTTACCTTTTTAAAGTTTCGAATCTATCCTTAATAGGAAGATTCTTAACCCTTTAACACCGGGTATGGATGTAATCGATAACCCCATTGTGCGCAAAAAACCGGAAAAAAAAAAAGAATTCAAGAATAATTTTGTAGTGATTTTACGAGTCATTTTAAATCTCAAAAAAGGCGGGAAAGGTAAAGCATCCATGGATGTTGACCGTCGTTTGTGGAAAAACCTAAGACATCAATTGATGTTGACCGGCGTTCTCTAAGAGAACATAATAGATGTCGACCGGCGTTAAGGGTTAAACACCTCTCTCCTCACAATCTTCTTTCAGATCGTCAGTATGGGTTTCGCAAGGGACGCTCTACTGGCGATCTTCTTGTATATATCTCTGACTCTTGGTCATCCTCCTTTCGGATTTCGGTGAAACATTTGCTACCGCGTTAGACATATCAAAAGCTTTAAGTGTGGCACAAATCTTTAATTTGGAAACTGCCCTCCTTCGGTTTCTATCTGTGCCTTCATCTCTAATTTCCTTTCTGGCCGATCTATAGTTGCGGTTATAGATGTCCAATGTTCTTCTCCTCAAGCTATTAACAGTGGTGTTCCTCAGGATTGTCCTGTCACCCACTCTTTTCCTTTTACTTATCAATAATCTATTAAGTCCCATTTCCTGTCCTATCCACTCCTATGCCAATAATTCCACTCTTCACTTCTCCACAAAGCTTCGCAGAGCGTCCCTCTCAACAGTCACTCCATGATTCGCGTCGGACGGCCATGATACACCTGCCTGACCTCTGATCTTTCTGGATTGGGGCAGAGAAAACTTTGTGGCTTTCAATGCCTTAAAAACTAAGTTCCTCCATCTGTCCTCATAATCTTCCACTACTATCCCCTCACCTTCAACAATACACAACTCAATCCTTCCTCTTCTCTTAACATTCTTGGCGTTTCCTTTTCTCGTGAGCTTTCCTGGAAAGATCACATATACTGTATTTTCTTTCCAAAACAGCTTCCAAGAGGTTGGGTGTGCTGTACTGGCTCTGCACTTTCTTCTCCCACACTCAGTTGCTCTCTCTGTACAAGCGTCTTGTTCACCCCTGTATAGGATACGCTTCTTACGTGTAGGGTGGCTCAACCCACACAGCTCTACTTGACCAGGTGAAATCAAAGGCTTTTCGTCTCGTCAATTACCCCAAAACCAAAACGAATCATTGAAATCATTCAAGCAAAAGTTTGGACACACAAAGTATTAAATAAATTTGTAAATAAATGTACGAAAATTTTGGCATTTTAACTATTTTTTATTTTCCTCAAACTCTTTGATGTTTTACATTATATGTTGGAGTTAAACTAATTTTGAAATTGTTAAATGTTTCCAAACAAACGGTAAACTTTCCATAACTATCGTATGCGTATGGTACAAAAGATAAGGACAAATATAACTGCGCATACGATAGTTATGGAAAGTTTACCGTTTGTTTGGAAACATTTAACAATTTCAAAATTAGTTTAACTCAACATATAATGTAAAACATCAAAGAATTTGAGGGAAATAAAAAAATTACAGTGGTGCTCCTAAGTATTTGTATAGAGTCTATACAAATACTTAGGAGCACCACTGTATATATTTTGTTAATACAAAAAGGAAACTGTAATGGCAAACAGATTAGATACGAAGTACAGGAAGGATACAGGGGGAAGAAAATAATTCTTGTAACAAAAACAAAAGGCATATACACTATTGTAGGCAGACTCCATACCTGTAGGCATTTTTCAAAATTTTTTTGTCAGGCATGGTTATAAGTTCGTGTTCTTCAACTTTGCGCACAACTTGATCCAAAGAGCCCATCAACACTACCTCAGCTATGATGCACGCCTACAGATGAATGAATTAAGTTTTTAAATTAAGGTTAAACAGACGTATTTCACTTCAAGAATGGCTCCTATACACACTTTTCACGAAGGTTTAAGATCATCGATACCATACATAAACTCTGTTTTGTATATTCTGCGAATCAGTTAACATGAAAATAAATGCTGTAAAAGGTACCACTTCATTAAGTGCAACGGACGTATACGTAATTTCTACGTGCAAACGAATTCGTAAGTGCGAAAGGACCAATTGACACTAACCTGTTTATTTGTGGGCGGTTTCATGTTGGGATGAAAAACCACATTCGTTTCTGGCATTAAAACGTTAATTTCGTTTGTCAACTGCCGACGAAGTTTCCGAATTTCTGACAACGCCGCGTGTCTTTCATAAATAATTCAAATTTAGCAATTTGTAGTAAGCACAATACCTATTTCTGTCAGCAGTAATTTACAACAATTGTCATCAGAAACCCATTTCTCTATAATCTACTGCAGCTGCCCTGATTTAGTTAAATCACTACCCAAAATGTTACCTTTCACAGAAAGAATGGGACAGCATTATTAGTGTTATGTCAGGTAAGACCAAAGTCTCCATCCGTATATTCACTCGTCTTTCTGGCTAACTCCTGCAAAAAGCTTACAGATGCAACACTTATTCACACGCGCACGAAGTACATCTTTTCGTATTTTACACGATGTTCCTCTAAATCTCTCTCATTCATATTACTGCTCTCACCAACTCATTGAAGCTTTTGTACTAAACAAAACTCTAAACATGTCTTTATTCAATACCAATCAGTAAGGTTTTTTATTATCATTTATAACATGTATATTTATGATAGTTCGTCGTATGCTGAAACAAAGTATTTGCAACAAAACAATTACTCTCCCACAGTTTTTCTCTCTCCAATGACACTCATTTTTGGTATACTGTACTACGCTTTTAAAAACTTGGGGCTCTTGCCCGACAACTCTTCCACTTCCATTCAGGTATTCATATCACAAACACTACACCAACACCATAAACATTCTCTATTTTTTTAAACATTTCACTTAACTCGCTTTTCTTTACATCCATCATCCCGTGGTACATACGCTAGTCACTGCTAATTTAACTTTATTAAACCTAAACTAACAAAATCACTATCACTTCTACCTATTCAGTACCACTTTCTTTTAGCTTGCACCACTTTCGCGCCCACCCACCCCTGTTAATAATCCTAATATTCATAGTATCACAGACCGTAAAGCCTATTAGTGGTCACGCCACTCAAGTGCTTGGAATGGTGCATCGTGGAGAATTTTCCAGAGATGAAGCCCCATCCCAATCCCGTCGTCATATAAAGGGCTTTTTAAGACTCAGATGACGAGCTAAAGGATTTACACTAAGACCCCACGATTGTATGGAACTACTATAATTATTGTAGGAATTAACCTACATGTGAAGATATCCTGATACATCTAATTAGCTATACCTAAATTTAAAATTAATCAAACAACCGACTGGAAGGCGAATACCTGATTCCATTCTCTTGACACCACTGGTAAGAGGCCTTGTTCTGTTCAGCTTCGAGGACAGCTCGAATGAGGATCAGAAGATCTCCAAGCAAATGAGACGCCCCTGTCCCACTCCATTTTATTCTTTGGGCTTCCCAGTGCTTTTGAACAGCTGTGATAAAAAAGTTATTACAGTTTCCTCTATAATAGTTTTGATATTTTACTGTGACTTTCTAATTTGTGAAGTTTTTATATAGATTTTCATTTACTTTTTTCTTTCCATTTACTTTAGGCACTAATTAATTACAATTTTAAGCAATACCTAGATGCAGCACATGGTATACTTTAAAAATCTAAAACTAGATAAAGATAAATATGAAATGGCTGTTATAAAGAAATAAATAAAATAATCAACAAAATAGTCAGCGGACAGCCTTTCTTAATGTATGTCGTAACATGATTAGTAAGTAGAGAACAATCTCAAGATGGGGGCCAACTTCAGTAATGACTAACTTTATAAAATTAAGCCACTTAAGAAATGGCCATTTTCTCAAGTGAATGAAGCTGCTTTGACTGCAAGTGACGCAAGCTTACCATTTGGCAACTTTCACTTTAAATGGAAATGACCACATCTAAATTTAAGCAACCTAAGTATACCACAGATATGCTGGACACCCAATCTCTTAAATTATTATGTAGGTATTAAGTTCTTCTCAAAATGTTATTCTAATATTTTGGGGATGTGTGAAAGTTGCTTTTTCTTTTCTTTTTTCAGACGCTAGGATGAATATTTTTCATTAAATTCTCGGCAACATGAGCCCCAGATTACCCATTCATTCCTCATCAAGACCTTACTCTATTGGGATCATTCTCCAAGAGAAAAACCTCTACTCACCACTAAGGTTTTTACCTCCCAGAGGAATTTCTACAAGAACCTCTTGTACAGTGAGTGCGGTTATGATGATGATAATATAGGGCAAAATGCCCTCGTGTTGGTTGCTATATAAAATCATCTTCGCAAACCTTGGCGCCACGGGTAAAGCAGCCATGGATTTACCCATCTCGGTTATCACAGTTGAGTCTGAAAAACAATCGTTTTGTTGTAACAAATTACGATTCAAACGGGAAAACGGGGAACAAAACAAGAAAAATGGTGACATTTATGACCCACAACGTATGTGTACAAAGGACAAAAGTAACTTTAATGTTCAGAGACGCTATACTTATAAACTACAATCTTATACATATTTTAACACATTTTCAAACTCGGAGGAGATTTTGAAGTCTTTTAATGTATAGACAGCCAATACGACAGTATATCCAACTTTACTGAATAAATAATACTAAAAGTAGGATCCTGCAACACAGCTCTAAGTGAAACCTTCAGCCGGCGAAAATGAATAATGTACGAACTAAAAACTTACCAGTTAGCTGCCTAGTATTATTTCGTCCTTTGTTGAGATGTTTTTCTTCTTTTAAAGCGCCTAAAACCGTCAGACTTTTGAAACTTTGGCTTAACTGTAAAAAACAAATTAACTTAATAATATATGTTAACATGAGTGGCTGTTTCAAAATTGAAGTATTGCAGTTATATTAAGAATGTTCTTTAAAACAAGAAAAACAACGTTTATGTTAATTTCAGTTTTGCAAAAAGGCAAATTCATAAATTCATGAAGTACTCTCGAAAGCTTTATTTTTACTAGCTATATAATATATTCACTCATAGTCCACGTAAAGACTGCATACAGTGCGTAGTGTAACGTAAATCTAATCCAAGCTAACTTTGCGAAGAAACTATTTAAGCATGACTATGTACGCCTATGGTTAGCTCATGCTTAGAGTTTGTGGAATAGTTTCGAGATATTTCAGATTTTTAAATTAATAATAGAATTTCAACAATATTAAATACGGGCACAATAATTATTATACTATAAAATATGGTATCAATTAGGTAGATTTCAAATGAAAATTTTATCTATGGAACCTATGAAAGCGAGTTGAATGTATTTGAAGATAAAATTATAAATGTCTAACAAAACATTACTACGTTTCTAACTAATAATAATAAAGTTTCCCTTTTATCCTCCACAAAAATAAAAAGAATCGAAAGTTTTAAACTGCTAAAAACAAACTATTAGAAACTGCTCTCACGCGAGTTGGATCTGGAGGCGACGGAAAAGGAAATTTGATAACGGGGACTTTAAGGGCCTTCATCGTAAGGACAACATCGTCCAATGGCCTTTTCTGTATGTCTGGAATAGAATATTGTTCAAATTCATCATTGAAGACAGCCGAAGAATAAAGGCGGTAGCAAAATCCATCAGACGTCCTCCCCGCTCGTCCAGCTCTCTGATTGGCCGAAGCTTTTGAGGTCCAAACCACGTGGTAGGAAGAAACACCAGTGACTGGATCGTACACCTGAGGGAGTGTAAGGTAGGAGGTGAAGTGAAGTTAATTCGGGTTTGGCGCGATTAGGTTAACGAAGCTACACCTATAATAACCACACTATTTTATCAACAAATTTACAATACAAATTTCCAAAACAAAATACAACAGACTTTAAACTTCAGTCAATTAAAGCACCATTGCTCTAACTTAATTTAAAACTGTATATAAACCGAAATAAAGGATTATGTGAAGCAAGGTAAAAAGATCCCAAGCTCAGGCTATAAAGGACATGAAAATGAAGGAAAAACCTACTTCAGGAAATGACCAATTTGTCAGGCATTATCTAACAGAGCTTCTCCAATACAGTAAAAAAAAGGTCAACTGTATGCTCTTGACAATTGGTTAGGTTAAGTTGCATTATTTTCGTTAATTTTAACAAAAATAACACGACTTAACCTAACCAATTGTCAAGGGCATACAGTTGACCTAACCGGGCCTTCAATGGCGGACATCGGAATAACATTGAGGTTGCATATCCTTTTGGAAGTATATTAATTTATAAAAACTTTCAAAAATGTTTCAAATTTTTTCGAAAAAAAAATTTCAAAATTTAAAAAAAAATTAAATTGTTGACCTATTTCTCGGTATTTGAAAACCTCTATTTTGAAAATTTCATAAAAATCTGACCATAAATAAAGAAATTACACAGGGTGCTTTTGCTTTAGGTGCACCTTATTAAGTTGCGTTGGGAGCAGACATGGGGTCTATTACTGGGTTTCTATTACTATTACTGTTACTTTTGATTTCTTCTTCTATTACTATTACTTTATTTTTCATCTATTACTATTACTTAGTCATCTATTACTATTACTTTTGTATGTGGGGTACTTCACTCATTTGAAAAGGATCTTTATATCTATTTAAATGCAATTAGAAGCAGCATGTTAACAAATATTTGTTTCAACCAAATCATTACAATTTCAGAGACTGTACGTCTTCATAAATTTTACTTTACTGAAGGAAAAATTTGCCACAATATTAGTTCCCATACATGTTTATTTTAGTTTAAAGTAGATTTAGTTCATTTTTTCAGTTCTTTGTTTACGCAATATGTCAGTTACCACTGACTTAGAAAAGTAATAAATTATTATCTATTACTTTGCCTTCTATTACTATTACAGCCAAAAAATTATGATCTATTACTATTAACTTGAAAAATCCTGTAGTAGTCTATTACTATTACCTATTACTATTACCCCATGTCTGGTTGGGAGTAACAGATTTTATCAATTTTTCATAGAGATACCTTATGGTCGTAGTAGGTTTAAGAGGTTTTAAGAATTAATGTTATTGGTTTCAATAGATGCTTAAAAGTATTCAGCAGAATAATTATACTTCACCTTTTCTTTGGTCTTGCCAGAGTCAACCACATATTTGATGCTAGGAATTGTGAGCGAGGTTTCGGCTACGTTGGTCGCAACCACACACAACCGAGTGCCTTCAGGAGGGGGTTCGAATACCTTTTGAAACATTAAAAGTAGAGTTAATATATTTAGTTCTGTAAACAAAATTCTGGAGAATTATGAAAAACAAATAGCACTTCCGAAACACTGGTGTCTGCACAATTCAGTAAATAGACAATTTGTTGAAGAAGCATGATACAAGAATCCCTTTCATTCTACTTCCCAAATCTAAATCTCACCAGAAGTGAGCAAAGACAAAGAGTAAGATTGAATTGTCAAAGCTTGGCTCCCAACTAAAGCTTCATTAATCTCACTGACAAAGTTTAATGAAAATTTTATGAAAATGAAATATAAATGAATAGAACTACCGTAATCTTATACGCATTTAATCCCTTAATGCGTATAACCATGTAGACCTAAATTGCATAATATAACTATTACTGCGAGCCTTACCATCTTTTGTTCGTGTCTTGGTAGGAGCGAGTAGAGAGGAAGAACCCACAATGGTTGTTCAGCTTCTACTAAGAACTCATTGGAGATATCATCGGACGGGCAATCTTCATCATCATTCGAGGCGGTAATACGAGAAGACGAAAATCTGGTTACAGAATTATAAAAATTACAACCAGGTTCGTTTAATTATTGTACTTGTTCGCTAATCAAGGAGTTACAACAAAAGGAAAATGCTAGGTACAACCACCTAATTAATATCAAGTAAAAATAAATTCCTGTCCATCAAAATTTGTGCACAACTTCAGCAGGGAGAAATTTCAATATAATGTAATCCAAAGTTGTTTTTTTTTGCTTTTTCAACGATAATTAGCCAATTTCCAACAAAAATTTAACCCATTAGTGCCCATTGGTAGGAAACTCTACCAGTGGGCACAAATAGGTTAATTCAAATAAAAAAGTAAAAAGCTTTACTCTTTTAAATTAACTTCGGGAATCCGCAAACCATTCCTTTTTCGTTTATGCTTCTTTGACTTTTCTTTCTTTCCTTGAATTCTCGTTTGGAAACTGGAAGCATCTTTTTCTTCATTCTCTCTGATTTTCTTGACTGGAAACGTTGCTCTTAATTTTTTACGCAAATCATTGATTTCTTGTTGGCCTAAATTAAAATGTGAAGGTATAATAAATTAGTAAAAATTATGGCAACTTTATAATTTATTTAAAATAATTAATATTTTTTAGTACGCAGTTTTTTAAAATGAAGAATACAAAATTAAAACATGAAATCGATTTTCTGTGACTATGCAAATGTACTTATTTTAATTAATCGTACCAGTAAGAAAAACGAGAATTCCTCCATCAGGAAGTTGCCTGTGTATTTTGCAGATCTTTCTGTAGGCTGCGGAACAGTACTCAGGGTCTGTTTCCTTGTTGAAGTGAATTGTGACATCAAACATTCGAGGTTCTATCCTAACAACGGGCGGTGTTACATCTCTAAAAAGATATGAATTCTGGGTGAAATCTTCAATCCTCAATGTGGCTGACATGATAATGAGTTTGAGTGGATTTCCCTTTTGCGTCCTTTTAGGAACGATTCTAGAGAGTAGTCCGATAAGTATGTCTGAATGGATGCTCCTCTCGTGCGCTTCATCTATGATAATGGCGGAGTAGTTTTCTAAAAGGTGACTCTGAAATGAAAATTCTCTTTAAAGAAAGTTGAATTGTTTTGAAAAAGTGTGTGTGTGTGTGTGTGTGTTTTGGGGGATCTTTAACGTTTTTAATGGCAAAAGCCATATGACGAAGGAGACCTGCGTATCACTACCTCATTCAAATGAAGAGGAGTCACCCATCCAGCTACTACCCAGACCCAATGCCACTTAACTTCACTAGTCAATGGAAAGCAGTGTTGCAAAAATGGCAACAAGGTAGCCCGCTTCTTTAAAAAGTCAGTAAAGTTAATTACAAAACACGAGAAGGTAGGTAAATATGATGAGTTAAATTAGGAGACATATGGTAAGAAAACTGTATGAATGTGGAGAGATACATTAATAAATGTTGTAGCAAATGAATGAATACTGATAATATGCAGGAGAGCAAGGAGGAGGAGGAAGTTGCATCATAGTTACAAACAATGAAGGCACTATTTTCAGTCACTGTAAGAACTTGTATAAAAATCAAACTAATCTTATTTTAAACTGAAGCAAAAGCCTAACCATATCATATGGGCAAACAAACAAACAAACAGTCTATTCAAACTGGAATGAGTACAATGCTTAATGCTGGATTTAAAGTATACAATCAATCTACGAGTACAATCATTAAACACTTACTCATACCAATCTTTATGAACTAAATAAAAACAAGTGCAATTCTTCACCTGCATGACTTCTTTAAAAAGGACGCCATCAGTCATGAACTTAACCTCTGTCTGTGAGGTGGTATTGCCATCAAATCTTACTTGGTAAGAAACTTTAGAGGGTAAATCCATCTCAAAACCAACTCTTTCTGACATTGAAATGGCAGCTACTCTCCGAGGTTCTGTAACGCCTATCATTTTACCATTACTGAAATAAAAATGTAAATATGTTGCTGTTTTAGTATCTTCCTTTCTAATTTTCATAAAACTTTGAAGCATTACAGAAGCATTTATAAGCTAATAAAAAACTTAAATTCAAACTTACATAAAGTAATAACAGATCTGGGACTGACCTTGTATATCCAGCTTCATATAAAAACTGAGGAACTTGGGTAGTCTTTCCACTACCAGTTTGCCCTACAATGATTGTGACGGGATTTTCATTAACCGCTTCCATTACCGTGTGCTCCTCAGAGAGTATGGGGAGTTTCAAACGCTGTTTCTGCACTTCAAGATTTCTTTCAACTCTTTTAAAAGTTTTATTTACAGTTTTATCTTTTGAGGTTTCATTTCTGGCTTTTTCAAGAAGTAAATCTTTCTGCTCAAATTTGGATGTACAATCAACAACATCGTGATTTTCATGTTTTTCATCTTTGTTATTTTTCTGATAATTGTCACTGTTTAGGTTCTTTTCACTACTTTCATTGCTTTGTTGAGTTTCCTCATTTCTATGCTCCTGGTAATTCTCACTATTCTCTTCACCACATTTGTGATCTTCATTTTTCTTTTCATCATCATTTTCAATTGTTACTAAATCTGGGTTAGAAGTTTCCTTTTCTGTTTCACTTTCACTATCATCTTCACTTGAGCTAGATGATTCCTTTAAAAAAAAATTTCTTAGTTATTACAAGATGGATAACTATAATTTTTTTACCCTTAGGAATTTATCATTTTTAGTTTTAAAAACTAACCTACATATTATAATTATTTATTACATACTTTCATGTGTACATTTTAATTAGTATTTCTGAATTTATGTTAAAAACAATTTAGGATTAAGAAATAATTTCATTTAGGAACAAATAAAAAATTATAAAGGAAAATAATTAAAACTTTCATATAAATCCCCAATTAGTTAATTTATCCTAAACTTGATTAAAGTACTGTACTGTTTCTTGGGATATTAGGTACACGTGTGTGTATGTGTGTGTGTGTGTGTGTGTGTGTGGGGGGGGGGGGGGGGGGTGTATGGAGTAAATTAAAGCAATCAAATTTCATGAGCTAGGCCTACCACTGAATAAGACTAAGGTTTCATATTTAACTGAAAAAACTTACACTCTGAACAACAGTGAAGTCTTTTAGACGTTTTTTAGGTGGTTGTTGTTTCTCTCTCAGATCTCTTTTAACTGCTTTGGGTGTTTTCCACTTGAAATATTTGGCTATGTTTTTGTCTCCAACTACTTTTTCCTCTAATATGGAAGTAAAGGAAGGATTTAGAAACTTCTTTCTTCCCAGGGTCTGAGTTGACTGGAGTGATGTGAGAACTGCCATGTCCTTTGGCTTTGCTTGAACTTTCTTTAATTCTTCTAATAAGTTCTCTCTCTGATGAAGAAACAAAACTTGTGTTAAAATGCAGAATATAGAATAACTAACTAACCAGAATAACTACATATATATATATATATATAGAGGCCTGGCTCAGAACAATTCCAGATGAGCTGGGCATACCTGGCTATGTGAGGTGGAGCGCGCAAGAAACCAACTCTATTTCACCAGACCAACTCAAGAGGAGGGGGGCAACAAGCTTGACCTTTGTGAAATGAGGAATCATCACATATGGAACATTTGAAAAGTTGAAAAGAAAGGTATACATGTATGAATTTTTTTTATGCAGAAAGGCGGGACCAAGGGCAAATGCTTGCCCCCCCCCCCCCCCCCAACATAGAGGAAGAAGAGCCAAAATCAGGGTCCAGGGTTTTCAAGATGCCTGGAAACAGTTTGGAAGAGTCGGGGTCACAGACAGGGGGAGAGATGGATTGAGGAAGATTGTTCCAGAGTTGAGTGGTTGAGTAGGCCCTATATGAAAGATTGAAAATACCAATTAACCAATTAAGGTGAGAAGAATTACAGAGTTAGACAGAAAAAGAATGAGAATGTGTCAAAAGTCAGGTACTGCATGCTCTAAAAGAGAAGGTATGCAGTTAGAGAGTTCAGAATAGTGTCCATTATAATAGTGACAGTAAAGGGAGAGGCAAGGAGAGAGGGAATGAAGACAATCAGTAGGAAGTAGGAAATTCATGAGATGAAAAGCCTTTGATTCCACTTAGTCAAGTAGAGCTGTGGGTTGAGCCACCCCACACATGAGAAGCATACTCCATATAGGGGTGGACAAGATGCCTGTACAGAGAGAGCAACTGAGATTGGGTGAAGAAACTGCAGAACTGGTACACCACACCTAACCTCTCAGAAGCTGTTTTGGAAGGCGAATATATGTAATCTTTCCACGAAAGATCACAAGAAAAGGAAGCACCAAGAATGTTAAGAAAAGTGGAAGGATTAAGTTGTGTATTGTTGAAGGTAAGGGGATAGTCATGTAGAAGATTGTGATTAGTAGACTGATGGAGGAACCGAGTTTTTAAGGCAATGAAAGCCACAAGGTTTTCTTTGCCCCAATCAGATATATAGCAGAAAGATCAGAGGTCAGGTGTATTGTAGCCATCCTATGACCTATGTGGAGCATGGAGTGACTGTTGAGAGGTGTGCTTTGTGAAGCAAGTGGTGAGGTGAAGAGTGGAATCATCAGCACATGAGTGAATAGGACAGAAGTGTGATTTAACAAATCATTGATAAGTAAAGGAAAAGAGTGGGTGACAGGACAGAACCCTGAGAACACCACTGTTAAAAGCTTTAGGACAAGAGCAGTGGCCATATAATATATATATATATATATATATATATATATATATATTTCTTCTTCTCAAGTACTTAATGTAGAAAATTTTGTCAAGTAATTCCAAGTACTTAATTGTCAAGTACAAGTACAGATACAGGTACTTTCATGGAAGAAAATGAAATTTATCCTTATTTGTTTACAATTTATTGTTATTCACAAAAAATGACCGCAAACCCATCACAAAGCCCCTGTGAACATCACAAGGCTTATAGTTACACCAATAATACAAATAAGTAATATTTCCTATAAGCATGAGCTCAGTGACACTCTAAATGCCTAACCTGAAAGTAAGTTGGTTCGGAATATGAGTGAACATGTTAAACACAGTTTAAATATAAATTTGTCCCTTATCCTGAGGCAATGATGCTTGTTATCACAAGTATTTCTAAACTAAGTGAAATAAAAAACAATGATGAAACTGAATCAATCAACTGCAGTAGCAGATCTAGGATTTTCAAAAGAGGGGGAGGGGGGCATTTTCATATGCAAAAATTGCGCCAAAATAATGTTTAATTATATATAAATACCTATAATAACATACACTGGAATTAAAAATACATATGTTAACCATTTAAGCACCAGCAGGCAAATTTTTAGCATTTACTAAAACATAGTTAAAGACCAGGTTTCAGGTAGTAAATATTGGAACTAATTTGATTGACATTATCTAAGCCATCTGTTCAAAGTATTACCTGAATCAGTCATTGCAATCAAATAACAGAATCAACGAGTGATAATATATTTGTAAATAGCAATGCCCTTGTAAACTCTGGAATTATAACCACTAGCATCAGTGATCATTTTCCTACTTACGCTATATTCAATAACATTGTTCAGGTTGCGGACAAAACAACTATTGACTGCAGAATATTCTCAGAGGTTAACAAAAGAAAACTTATTGGAGCTGTAGAAAATACTCGACTTGACTGTGACGAACCTTTAAATGACCAAGATCATATGTTTCAGTTCTTCTATGACACCTTATTCCATATTTTTAATATTTGCTTTCCTTTAAGGAGAAAAACAGTTTCGCCCAAAAGGGTCGCAAATTCATGGATCACTCCAGGAATTATCACTTCAATAAAGAACAGAGATAAATTATTCAAATTGCAATTGCAGAGCAAAATTCCTAAAATACAATATACTCAATACAGAAACAAATTAACTAAAATAATCAAAATTGCAAAATATAACTATTATAACAATCAATTTTCCAAACATAAAGGAGACATGAAAAACACTTGGACGACCATAAACAATCTTCTCGGAAAACAAATTAAGAAAAATTCAATAGAGAAATTAAATGTTGATAATAAAGAAATCACTGATGATACTGCTATTGCAGACTCTTTAAATGCACATTTTACTTCAATAGCGGATAAGCTTCGCTCACAATTAATAAATAATGATCACTCACCTCTAGAATATATAAATTCATTTTCTTTTGTTCCTGCTACCTCTACTGAGGTCCAGAATATTATTGGTAAACTAAAAAGTACAAAAAATAACATTCATAACATTCCTGTACCTATATTGAAACTTGTTAAAGATAAGATATCTGTAACTTTGGCTAAAATTATCAATCAAAGTATTTCCAAAGGAATATTCCCATCAATGCTAAAAACTGGTTGTATAACACCCCTTTTTAAAGGGGGTGATCCTACACTAGCAACAAATTACAGGCCGGTGTGTTCATTATCTGTGTTCAGCAAAGTTTTCGAAAAATTGTAAAAAGTAGAATGCAGCGATATTTAGAATCCTACAATTTATTATCTCAAAATCAATATGGCTTCCATAATAATAGAACAACAGAAATGGCTATTTTAAATCTTATGGAAAATGTAAATATAGCTAAGGAGAACAAAGAAATAATGATATCAATATTTATGGATTTGAGTAAGGCGTTTGATGTAATAGACCATAATACAGTGGAACCTCAATATACGAACTTAATCCGTTCCTGAGGGTTGTTCTGATATCGAATTGTTCGTATATTGAATCAATTTTTCCCATAAGAAATAATGTAAATTGGATTAATCCGTTCCAGACCCCCAAAAGTTACCCCTTACGAAACATTTTTAAGTCAAAATATTGGTTAATTAAACCTGTAAAATAAGACTTACATGCATAAAATCATACATGAAACCTGTAACAACAATAAATAATGCAATATTATACAAATAAATGAAAATTTAACCTGAACTTTACCTTTGCTGAGGAGTGATGATGGCCTAAGTGGAAGCTGGAGAGGAAGGTGGGGTGGAGGAGGGAGATTATTGTTTGGAAGTGGAGTCACCTTCCATAAAAACATCAGGTAAGTCCCCTTCTGGTGTTCTGTCTCTTTTCCATCTCTTTGCAGTAGCACTAGAAAATGCTGGGGATTCACTAGCACTTGATTTTTTTTCTTTGGTAAAGAACTTGTCCAATGTTGTCTGTGTCTGCCTACTCTTCAAAATATTTCTAAAGGATGCAATCACATTGTCATTGAACAAATTGATGCTACTATTCACTACAGCAATGTTAGGGTGCCATTTCTCCACCATGCTCTGTGTTTTAGCCCAATGAAAACACAATTCCTTAATGTCTGCAGTGGAAATGTTGCCCTTACTCATCCCCTCCTCCTCTGAAGAAAGTTCCTCAGCCACTTCTTCTTGCTGCTCCTTCTGAAGGTCTTGCAGTTCTTCTGTGGTGAGCTCCTTCCTGTGATCCTCCACCAACTCCTCTACATCCTCATTGTCCACATCCAATCCCATGGACTTGCCCAGAGACACGATTTCTTCAACCACAGGCTCTGCCCCAAAACCTTCAAAGTCTCTGCCTGTCACACAGTCTGGCCACAATTTCTTCCAGGCAGAGTTCATTGTCCTCAAAGAAACTTCTCCCCATGCTTTATCTATTATCCTCAAACAATGGAGGATATTGAAGTGATTCTTCCAAAAGTCCCTGAGGGTAAGTTCTGTGTCAGAGGTCACTTCAAAGCACCTTTGAAACAGGGCTTTTGTGTAAATTTTCTTAAAATTAGAAATGACCTGCTGATCCATGGGTTGGATTAGAGGAGTGGTGTTAGGGGGTAAAAATTTCACTTTAATGAAGCTGTATTCACCCGCCAAATCATCCTCCAAGCCTGGGAGGTGAGCAGGAGCATTGTCCATGACCAACAGCGCCCTTAATGGTAAATTGTTTTTCTCAAGATAGTCTTTCACACTTGGGGCAAACACTTCATGAATCCACTCAATAAAAAACTGCCTTGTTACCCAAGCCTTACTATTAGCCCTCCACATCACACTTAGTTTACTTTTTATCACATTATTTTTTTTAAACACACTGGGATTTCCAGAATGGTACACAAGCAACGGTTTAATTTTGCAGTCCCTACTAGCATTACCGCACAACAAGTGTGTTAGCCGGTCTTTCACTGGCTTGTGTCCTGGTAATGCTTTCTCTTCTTGGGTGATATAGGTTCTCTTAGGCATTTTTTTCCAGAAGAGGCCTGTCTCATCGCAATTAAAAACTTGTTGAGGGATAAATCCTCAGTGTCTACATAGTTTTTGAATTCATCAACAATTTTTTTAGCCTCTTCTTGGTTAGAACTGGCAGCATCCCCATGCCTTACTACACTATGAATCCCAGTTCTCTTTTTAAATCTATCAAACCAGCCCCTACTTGCCTTAAAATCATCACTGGTTCCAGGTGTGTCTCGCTTAAGGTCACTGTGTAACTGCTTTGCTTTTTCGCAGATTATTGTTTCTGAAACACTATCACCAGCCAATTGTTTTTCATAAATCCACACTAACAAAAGTTTTTCCATGTCTTCAATTGTCTGTGACCTTTTTGTAGCAAGAATTTTAACTCCTCTCGCCACATCAGCCCCTTTGATTGCATCTTTATTTTTAAGTATGGTACATATGGTAGATTTCGCCATGCCATATTCAGTGGCGAGGTCCGAAACACGTGTTCCGCTTTCCCACTTTGAAATAAGTTCTTTTTTTAATTCAATTGTGGTTCTCACAGCTTTCCTTTTAGGTTTTTTTCCTTCACTACACTTCTTTGGGGCCATGGTCACTTAATTTTAATAATAATATAAAAATAACACCAAAGAATAATGGTGGATTCACAAGATTCACAAACGTTTCACGGAGCTAAAAAAAAAAGCGATGCACACCGAACGCTGGCTGGAGAGAAACTGACCGGCTTCTTTCGGTTCGGATATGAGGGAATGGTTCATATACAAGGCCAATTTTTTCTTGAAAAAGTTGTTCGTATACCGATTTGTTCGAATAGAGATGCGTTCGTATATTGAGGTTCCACTGTATTCTACTTAATAAATTGTATTGTTACGGCTTTAGAGGGGCAATCAGTGATTGGTTTAAAAGTTATTTGTCCGATAGATATAATTTTGTATCAGTAAATAAGGTTTGCTCCACTAAAGCGCTTGCCAAACATGGTGTGCCACAGGGCTCAGTGCTGGGTCCACTGTTATTTTTATTATATATAAATGACCTTCCACGTTCATCTGATATACTGAACTTCATAATGTTTGCAGATGATACAACTCTCTCTTTTTCTTGCAAAGATGTTAATACAGCTAAGAATATATTTCATTCAGAATTCATCAGTGTAATGAAATGGTTGACCACCAATAAACTCTTCCTAAATACCAGTAAAACAAATTTCATGATTTTTACTAATAAAAGAAATGTATATCTTGATGAACTTAATGTTAATGAAATCACCATAAAGGAGTGTACTGTAACAAAATTTCTTGGTGTAATGCTAGATAAGAATTTGCAATGGAGTGATCATGTAAATTATATCGCGAAAAAGATTTCAAGGAGCGTTGCTATAATGTTTAAACCAGGGTTGTGGAGTCGGAGTCGTGGAGTCGCACGTTTCAGGGCGGAGTCGGAGTCGGAGTCGAATTTTTACAATGTGTGGAGTCGGAGTCGGAAAATTTTGGACCGACTCCACAACCCTGGTTATAGCCACTAGGTTAAGAAGGGTTATTCAATTTTAAGTAGGACTACTACTGGTTAGACCTTAATTATGTTTAAGAGAATCTTTTTCATATTATATATATATATATATATATATATATATATATATATATATATTGGAAAAAATAAAAATCCCTTAATATGATAATATCTACAAGTCAATATCCTTCTTAATATTTGAATGTTCCCTTATCCTAGAAAGTAACCTGACGATTCATGTGGTGGTGATGAAATGTCTTATTATTATGATAATTATAGAGTGAAACACTAGAGGAGTCGGAGTCGTATATTTAAAATGTGAGGAGTCGGAGTCGGATTTTTAGATTTTTTACAATGTGTGGAGTCGGAGTCGGAAAATTTTGGACCGACTCCACAACCCTGGTTTAAACTTAGAAATGTAGTCCCTAAACAAGTTTTATTGACTCTTTATCATACTCTTGTTCTTCCTTATATAACATACTGCACCCTTGTTTGGGGAAACTCCGCTAACAACGCATTAAATGGTATCTTTGTCATTCAAAAATGAGCAATAAGGTTATTATCTGATGCTGATGAACCTTGATCACTCTAGTGCATTATTTAAAGAGCTAAACCTACTAAAGCTCAATGATATAACCCAGGGCTGTGGAGTCGGAGTCGTGGAGTCGGAGTCGGAAGCAATTTTGGTGGTGCTGGAGTCGGAGTCAGTAAAAATGTACCGACTCCGACTCCAACCTCAATATAAATTTTAATAAAATATGTTTTTGTGTGTGATATCACTGGCAGCTATGGTGGTTAAACCACTTAAATAATAAACACAATGTTTTCCATTTCAGACACTAATGCCATTAATTCATTTTTTCTTTTCAGATAATATTTTTTATTTTTAATGCTTATTTAATTTCAAGTTCTTTCTAAATTTCATAAGTTTTTAACTTTCAAGTCTAAAACCCCTTTCACAATGGCAAAGACACTTCCAACAAAGTCTGCAGGTTTTTAATATTTTACAATAACCACAGATGGGAAACATTTCGTGTGTCAGTGTATGATAGAAGATGATGATGATGAAAAATTATGTGAAGCAAAAATCAGTGGTTTTACTGGCTCTGATAAAAATGCACCAACCAGAGCATCAAATTTGAAAAGACATTTGCAGTGTTTCCATCCCAAAATTTTAGAAGTTGTCATTGAGAAAGATAGTAATAAAAACCTTCCAACTACTTCAAAGTTAACAAAAGATCAGAAATCTACTGAACGACAAGCACCACTTACAAGATTCTTTACTACAGACAAAGTTACCGTAAGAATGACCACAGATAATGATGCTTCACGTGGTGGTGATGAAATGCCTCTTGTGTAATTATCATCATAGCAGATTTAGAATTAATATACCTTCGGAGTCGGAGTCAGAGTCAGAGTCAGATAGACAAAAAATTGAGGAGTCGGAGTCAGTTTTTTATGTGCCGACTCCACAGCCCTGATATAACCAAACTGGCACATTTTATTTTTATTTACAAGTGTAAGAGCAAAATCATTAATTTGCAATGGGTAAATAGATATTTTGTAACTCATCAAGAAATCCACTCGTATCAGACCAGAAATAGATCAAAGCTTGTTATACCTCAATTTAGATTGTCTTCATCTCAAAAACTACCCATTTTCATTGGATTGAAACTATGGAATGACTTGCATGCCGATATAAAAAATATTGCAAATGTAAATTTGTTTAAAACCAAGTTGAAATCCCGATTAATAATGGGATACTAACAAAAATCTTGGATTAATGTCCACTAATAATGTTTAATATTGTCCATTAATATTGTTTAATATTGAAATACAGGTTTTAACTATTAATAATACTTATTTACTTATTTATTATTATTAATTTATAACAGCTAGCTGCTTATTTTTAATAAGAGCCCAGTAAAGCCTAAAGCTTAAGGGCCTTATGTCATTGTAAAAATTTTAAATTGTAAAAAGACTACTGTATTTATTTTATTATTAATAAAGGTTATTCAATTCAAAAATTCAATTCATTTAGAGAGAGGAAGATCATGAATGTGAATACTATGTAAAGGGTTTAAAAGCACATTAATCTTGTGTCTACAAATGCTTACAACCATTAATAAATGAATATGTAAAGCTGGAAAGCACAATTTAATTGAGTATATGAAGGGAAACATTTTTATACAGAGTTTCTAAAAATAAAATTGAAAGGTAAGTTGCCAGGTATTTACAAGGGTGGTGGTCATATTTTTTATAATTTAAAAAAGTATGTACTTTTTTGCTTTTAGAAATTAAAAAATTTATTATAGAAAATAAAGCATTTGAAAGGGGTGCCAAGACTGACCAAAAGGGCCTCCCCCCCTGTAAATCCACTAGTGATCAACTGGTTGCAAAAAGTAATCTCAAGCACTTCACAAGGCCCATATATCCATCACATGGACCATAGTTAAAAAATAGTAATAATAACGTATTCATAACCAAGTCATCACTGACACTCAATGCCTAGTCACCTCTTTAACTCTGCACAGGATGTCTTACTCTTAATCTATTTTCATTTCATAATGACGCATCTACATTATTTGTACGTGTCATCATTACACTTCACAAACACAAATGTTTCAAAGTTATCATCAGTCATATGGCACTCATTATCAAATGTAGCTTTTCATTACCAAATGCTTGAAGTACTTGAAAAATACTTGAAAATACTTGAATGTTTTCAAGTACAAGTACAGACTATTGTGAAATTTCAAGTACAAGTATCTAAAAATTGGTACTTGAGTACCTACCAAGTACAAATAAGCACTTGGACCCAAGCCTGATATATATATATATATATAGAGGGTGTCCCATAAGTCCGGCATCATAGGAGAAATTCATATTTTTCTATTTCTACAAACCATAATTTATGCTCGGGATGCCAATTTCCCATCCACCATTCTGTTCAGTGACGAGGCTTTTTTTTATGGAAATGGTGAGGTAAATCGACAGAACACCCGCTACTGGTCTTAAAACAACCCTCACTGGTATACCTCTTCAAAGGAACAAGGTGCATCTCGGGTGATGGTATGGTGTGGCATTTGGAAGGATCGCATCATAGGCCTCCTCTTTTTCGATGAACATGTCACTGGAGGCACCTACCTACGTATGCTCAAGGAAGAAGCATTTCCCAGTGTCTTGAACGAAGAAGGAAATTTCCAAACATGGTTCCACCAAGACGGCGCTCCTGCACATTACAGCACCCAAGTAAGGGAATACCTGTACTAACAGTTCCCTGGTCATTGGATAGGACATCAAGGACCTGTGGAATGGCCAGTTGGAAGCCTGGATCTCACGCCACTAGATTTTTATCTCTGGGGCCACTTGAAAGCGCTGGTATACGCAGAGAAAATTAGGAATGTTGAACATTTGTGGCAGTGCATTATTGGGGCATGTAACACCATTACTCCGGAGATCATTCACCGTGTGCTTGCTGACTGAGTATCACATCTGAACTTGTGTATTGAAAACAATGGTGGACATATTGAGCATGTTCTGTAAATAAAAGCTTTTGTTTTGCCTTTTTTTATTATTTTTCCTATGATGCCGGACTTATGGGACACCCTGTATAATGTATATTTTGTCTTTATTTTGTGTTTCTTTTGTATTTTTTGTAATAAGTTTTATATCTGCAAGTTTCCTTGTCAATGAACACATCCTCAATTATAACAGGTTTCTATGGTAAAATGATGTCCACTTAATATTATTTCCTATAACATTGTGCTTTTCAGGAATGAATCCCCAACATTAACCAGGGATAGGGACTTATTCTGTATATATATGGCCCCTATTAAAAAAATTGATATCATGATTATGTCCTCTTGAAAATCACTAAGTTGTATGTTGTACCATCAGTTCCAATAGTTGGGATACAGTAGGCCATACCTACTTTATAATTCAATGTACCCCAACTATTAAAACCATGGTACATTTCAGAAAAAAAAAAATCTTGAAATTTCACATAGGTAAAAGAAATTTGCTAATAATTACTAGGCTTAAGTTATGAGCAATGTTTTCTTTGTAATAGAGAAGCTTTTATTTTATAAGTAATTTAAAATATTTTCTCAACTAACCTTCATTTTCTTCAGTTTTTGTTCATTAATTTTCATTAGCTTTTTTCTTTGTTTCTTGGAAAGTAATTTCACTGGAGCTGCATCTTTATTTTTAACTCTTTTAGTCTTTCTCTTAGTAGAAGGCAGAACCAAAGCATTACTCGCATCATAATGGCAACTGTCATCCTGGAATTCTACTTTTATCTAAAAATAAAGTGAAATAGTTTTAGAATTATGCTTAAATATACAATTTTGACAGGCTACTACATTTCACATCTTAACATGATATCTACACAGTAATGTTAGCTATGCCAAAGTAGACCTAATAGTCACGAGTTATAACAAACAAACTAAAAAACTTGGCCACTAGCTATAGGTTAGATTACTCTGTCATAATTAAAAATGCTTATTCTTTCATACATACCTTATTTTGTTCTGTTTCATCAATAATGGTTTTTACAATTTGTCTGGACTTCCAGTTGAATCGTTTATGAAGTTTACCCATTGTTAAAATGGCCTACACCCGTAATTTACTTATACAGACCTATGCCAAAATGTAGGCTAATAAGTTGAAATAAATTGCTTTTTTATTTATGTTTCAAGTAACTAATTTTTATATATATATGATGTACCAGAAAACAGTACTAGAGGCTCTATTATGGTCCTTAGGTAGATAACCAAACCATTTACCTGAAAGATATTTTTAGGAAAATTTAACCACCTACCTACTGTTAATTGCATTTGTATAAAACTCAGCAGTAACCTACTAGCTATACCTACATAAGTACATTAGTTACCATATATAGCCACACACACACATACATAAATATATGTAGGTCTACATATAATACCACTTATGATTTTAATGCATCATACATAAATATTTTCAATGTAATTCACAATGACAAAAAGACAATTTTCCCCCCGATATTAAAAACTTCCATTAAATTATTTGATAAAGTAAGTGAAGCAACTGTCTGCCTATTTAAAAATAGAACTTTGCATGGGTACAGTAATAAATCAACAAGCATAACTACAATGCAATTCAAATGGGCCCCTACACTGATACTCTTGAAATTTATCATCTAAAGTTTTAGTAGAAAATACTCCAATCCATAAATGTAGCTGTTAGCTATGTATATAGCTATGTATTGGTATGCAAGTGTTCTCCAAGATCATTCAGTGACAAAAGGTTGGCTGTGGTATACATTACACTAGGTTAGGTTAGGTCAACTGAATGCCTGGTTAGATCAACTGAATGCCTAGTTCGGTCAACTGTATGCCTTTGATGATTGGTTAGGTTGTCATGATATTTTCATTAGTTTAAACAAAAATATCACGAATTAACCTAACTGATCATCAAGGGCATACAGTTGACCTAACCGGGCAGTCAATAAATTAAATCCCAAACCTAGATTAATATCGTAAATTAAAAAATGACTCAAAAAAAACATTTAGTTTCATTAATTAAACTAGATATACTATTTTGATAGTATACATAATATGGCAATCTTTCATTTCAGGTACATAAGTTACAAATAAGTCAAATAAAATGTAGGGATGATCAGTAGTTTTGAATCTTTTCCTTTATAATACCCCTAATTTCTTCTTTTCAGTTAGTAACAATTTTGACACACAGTTGACCTAACCAGGCATTCAATTAACCTAACTAATTGGTTGTCATGATATTTTCATTAAACCTATTGGAAAATTATTGAATACCCAGTTAGTCACCTGTATGCCCTTGATGATTGGTTAGGTTATCATGATATTTTTGTTAGTTTTAGAAAATAAGAACATAAGAAATTTTTATAGTCGGCACACTAGGGGCCACTTCGGCCCATCGAGGTGGCTCCACTATGTAAAAACTGCCTGTACATTGGCAATAACCAATTTTTACAAAACTAATTAAGTATCAATTTAAAACTAAAGATAGAATCTCTGGATCCAGAGGATCATAGTCATAATAGGCTACTATCCACAAATATGTTACACACTATATCTATTTATAACTGACATGCAAATATATCAGATCCAAAGATCCAGTCAATTTCATTATGGTACCCATCAATACCAGTACCATGCCAACCAAAAATAAGTCACGGTCCATATCAAATGCGGACCGAGTCACAATTTACATCCATATACATTACAATATATATACTTAAGAGGAAAAGTGTTGGTGTGGCTGTAAAGACTGTACAGTAATGTAGAAATGTGTGTGCACCCATTTTGGGTCTCCCATTTAAAGGTGTTTGTGGGGCAAGTGAAGATCATGAGTTTTTCAATACCTCACAGTACTATGGGGGGCACCGCTCAGCAGAGGAATCTCTTTAAATAGGGTGTGTAAGGACAGAGAGTATCCCCTAACCCAAGATGCTGCCTCCCTATATCCCACAACACCTGTGTTGAGCTGTGGGATCTATCACCCAAATGCACATAATATATATGAAATAAACTAGTACCATTCATGCAATAAAAATGGGCTTAAACGCCATCACCAGATGTCCCTTGCAGACATCAAACTATCCAACCTTCTTTTGAAAGAATCAAGCGTATCTGAAGTCACCACTTCTTCTGTCAGACTGTTCCAAAACTTAATTACTCTGTTTGTAAAACTATGTTTTCTTAAATTTGTTCTACATCTTGGCTTAAATAATTTCATACTATGACCTCTAGTCTGATTATTGTGATCTTTAATGAAAAGAGACTCAAAATCTATCTTATCCAACCCTTTTATCATTTTATACACCTCTATCATATCACCCCTTAACCTCCTCCTTTTTAATGAGAACATGCTTAGATACACCAGTCTCTCCTTATATGTCAATTGTCTTAGAGATGGGATCATTCTTGTTGCTCGTTTCTGTACTCTTTTCAGTTTCTCAATATCTTGTATCAAATAGGGACTATTAAATTGAATGCAGTATTCGAGGAGGGGTCTCACATATAAAATGTATAGTTGCTTTATAATATTGGGTGATTTGTATTCAATGTGTGTCTGCATGAGATTGAGTCTAGCATTTGCTTTATTTCTGATTACCATACAGTGATTTGAGGGTTTAAGTTCATTTGTCACAGTGACACCCAAGTCTTTCTCTTTATCATCATTTTTAATCCAAATTCCATTCATATTGTATTCAAATTCTGGATTTTTTGGCCCAATATGCATAACTTTGCACTTATCAACATTAAATTTCATCTCCCACTTATCTGCCCAGGCTGTTACTCTGTCTAAGTCTTTTTGTATTGTCATTGCTCCTGCTACTGACTTAACATTATGGCCTAATTTTGTATCATCAGCAAATTTTGAGGTTTTACATGATAGGCCCTTCTCTAGATCATTTATTTAGACAACAAAAAGCAGAGGTCCCAGAACAGACCCCTGTGGGACTCCGCTCAATACGGGTCTCCAAGTAGACTTATTTCCATTTAGATGAACTCTCTGTTTTCTATTTCTCAGCCATTCTTCTATCCAATCAGCTATATGACCTCTTATACCATGGGCTCTAACTTTTACCAACAATCTTGCATGAGGAACAGTATCAAATGCCTTTGCAAAATCTAAGTATACTATATCTACTGGCTTTTTATTGTCCAAATGCAATAGGACTCCATCATAAAATTCAATCAAGTTGGTTAGACAGGACCTTGCATTTCGAAAGCCATGCTGGCTATCACTTATAAGGTTGCACTCTTCAAGGAACTCAGTAACTTTACCTCTAATGATACTTTCGAGTAATTTGCAAATAATGGAGGTGAGGCTGATGGGTCTGTAGTTTTTTGCCAAGTTTCTATTTCCTTTTTTAAAGATTGGAGCCACATTTGCTTTCTTCCAATCCTCTGGAATTTCAGTACATATCAATGATTTATTAAAAATAATTTCTAGTGCCTGTGCTATATTCTTTTTGGCAGCTTTTATGACTATTGGATGCATTTCATCTGGCCCTGGAGATTTTTCCATTTTTAATTTATCTATTGCTTTTAAGATATCTAGTTTTGTTACCCTTAATTCATTTATTTCTCTATCTTGTCCTGGTAGTATAAGATCAGGAATATTATTTAAATTTTCATTTGTGAATACTGATGAGAAGTATTTGTTTAGTTCTTCAGTTATTTCAAGATCATCATCTATAGTTTTATCATCTATATGGAGGGGGCCAATTTTCTTTTTCACTCTACTTTTCAAATTGAAGTGACTGAAAAACTTCTTAGGAATGTTTTTTTGAATTCTTGGCTAGGCTTTTTTCCAGGTCAAGTTTGCTATCTCTGATTACTTTCTAGCAAATGCTTCTTTTACTTTTATATATTTCGGAGTCTGTGCCATTTTTAGTTCGTTTGAATTTATGAAATGCTTTTGTTTTTTCTCTGATTACTCTTTTTACATTGCAGTTTATCCAAGGTTGTTTTTTATTTTTTCCAGTTCTGATTTTACACTGTGGGATATGCTTCCTTTGTATGTTCATCATTACAGGGTTTCAGAGCCGGTAAAAAAACTTCTGGCTCCGACTCCGGCTCGGGAGCAGAAATTTTTTACAGTCTGGCTCCGGCTCTTTTATAGTAAATTCTGTTAATTATAAAATAAATATCTAGATTTATATAACTAATTGTCCAATTTAAAATATTGCACAAAAATATTTTATTATTAAATCACTTTAATACTCAAAATTTAAATTTCTTATGATTTTAAATTAGGCAAATATAATGATAGAATGAAGTTATTTAAATAACTAAAGGAAAATGATGAAAACTAAATGATATTAAATATTTATTAACAATGGTAGCTTATATAAATTAGAGAAACTTGCCTCCTAATTAGTTCAAAGTTCAAACTTAAGAATTCTCGTATGGAAAATAGTAACAATCAAACTTTCTGAGATAATATATGCATCTTTTTTTAAGTGTTGAAACTTGAAAGCTTCATGAAAGCAAACTTGGCTTGAAAAAGAGCTGAATATTTCAAAAAATTCAGTTTTTAAATTTTTAATAGGTTATATTATTTACTTAAAAAGAGATTTTCTTTTAGTCAAAAAGTTTTGTAATTTAATTAACGAAAGCAATTCAACTAAAAGTCAAAAGTTCAAACTACTAATACATATTATAAAAGAAAATTTACAAAATCATTTACCCTACGCTTATAAAATCAATACTACTCCTTGGGTTAACAAATGAAAACTAATGCAAAATTTTTTTTATTCTAGCTAAGGTATAATCAAACTAATTTTAAACATAAAATCAAGATATTCTTCTTGTAAATCTGTTTCCTTAAAATAATTGAAAATGAAAATTACTAAGTTTATTTAGAATTTTTTTTTTTAAAACAAGATGGCCTCAATTATATTTTTTTTAAGTGTAACCTTAAATCAGACTTTATCTTTAAAGTTCAAACTACATATTAAAAAATTAAAAAGTTTGCAAATTCAATGATACATTTACAGTATCATAAATCATAATACTCCTTGTATTAAAAAATGAAAGCAAAATAATAACTTTTGCAGAAATTTTTACTAATGTAGCTAAGGTAGGAAACTAATTTTTAAACATAAAATCAAGATATTCTCCTTGTAAATCTGTTTCCATAAAAAAAATTATGAATTAAAATTATTTATCTAAGTTTACTTATAAACATTTGTTCTTAAAAATAACATAGCCTCAACAATATCTTCTTTCATACGTGCCCTTAAATCAGATTTTAAAATTTTCAGTGCTGAAAATAGCCGTTCAACACTGACTTGTGTTGAAGGCATAGCTACTAGAAGATTTGCAACATCTCTTATAACTTTAGGATACCTTTCTATTACTTGTTCAAAAGACAGTTTTGACGAACGGTCAAATTTTTCAATCTCAGGAAAAGATTCCTCAACTTGCAATTTGAGGGTACACATTGGACTGAGAGGTGGTATTAGTTCACTTTCTAAACGAGGACGTTTTGATTTCTTACCATGTTGAATATCAATAATTTTTTAAAAATCAAACTCGCTGACATCAGAAGTGGTGGAAGATGATGATGAATTTGATGATGATGCAATAATCTCGGTTCCACATTCCTCTCTTAATAGAGAGACTTTATTTGAAAGGTCTAGGTTACTTTTCATTCTGATTGCTATATTGCATAGGGCATCCTTGGCTTTAACTACCTGTTCAGATGTTAATAAGCATCTATATCTAGGATCTATATAAACAGCAGCAAGCAATACTTCATTATCAAGTAAAATATTTTCTCTCCTTTCCATGGAACTTTTAATGTCATCAGCTATGGTGCCTTCTATCTTGGAAAGAAAATACATCAAAGATTTCCACTCTTTCAAAAATTGACCGGGAGTCAAATCTTCACTTTGAATTTTTTTTGTTACTATATATGGCTGGTACAGTACTCTTTCCAATCTTCTTGCTTGTTCCCACATTATTTCTGAAAGATTCACATTTGAATTTGCCATGTCCAAGAGTACAGGTTTTAATTCTAATAAGCGCTCTATCATTAAATAAGTGCTGCCCCATCGAGTAGGTTGATCTAAAATAGCAACCTTGCCTGCACGTCTTTTAATTATTTCTTCCACTTTTGGGTTTCTTGCTGCTACTACAACCTGTCTCAACTTACCTATGAGAGAGGTAGCATGTTTATCTCTCAATCCATCGCAAATAGCAAGTTGCAAGGTATGTGCACCACAACGCATGTGGTTGATTCTGGAGAAGTGTGAAATTTCAGATACAATACTGTCAATTTCTTCTACACAAGATGCCACTTCCTGAGTGTCTGTTGAATCATCATCATGTTCACCAAATGTTTGTATATCATCTTCTGAAGTTGCCTCTTGATTATCATTCAACTTCTCAACAGTTTTAATCATATTTGATGCATTATCACTGACAATGCAGAGCACAAATTCTTTCGGTATGCCGTACTCTTCCAGAGTTCTCATAATTAGATCATGCAGGTAGTCACTAGTTTGCTGAGCATGTGTATCTTTTACTGCTATAGTGCGGGTGAGGATTTTATTATCATCATCAATAAATCGGACATTGATGGCAAAATAATGTGTCCGTATTCGTGTGCAACCATCAACTTTTAAATATATGAAGCACCCTTTTAATTGCTCTTTGAGAGCAAATTTTTCTTCTTTTGATTTTTCTATCACTAAATGACGGATATTGTCTTTATCTAAACTAATCTTGAATTTCTGAGCCATTTCTTCTAGTAGACTGCGCATAGCTGGCTTTTCAAACATAGATAGAGGCATAGAATCTTTAACAACTAACTCAATTATGCTATTTTTAAAATTATCTGTAGTCATTGAGATAGTGACTTTTTGAGACATCAAAAATTTAGTAATGTTTTGCTGGTTTGCTTTAGTTTTTGAACTGGCAGAAGTACTGGGTCTTGAAAGCTCAAGCATTTGCTTCTTTTCTTCCATCATTTTTGATATTTCAGGATGTAATCGACTCAAGTATCTTTTCAAATTATATGCTCTTGAGGAGACATCAGGCTTTTTGCTTTGAGGCTTGGTAATTTTAGTTCCACACGTTGAAATATTTCCCGAAGCATCAGAAACTTCACAAATACAAACATAGTGTTTCTTATCTGAACTTTCAGTAAAATACTTGAATATATCAGACTTCTTTATTGAATCTCTATCCATTATGAAGGGTCATAGACTGATAATTATAATTAAAGAATCAAGTACAAATTACAAAGAATCTGAAAAAAAAGAAATTTAGCAATACAAGATAATTGACCTAAAAATAAAAATAGTTCAATCCAAGTCAGAAGGACCAACCTTACTAGGTATGTATCTAGGTAGTTACCTACTTAGATAGATAGTTAGTACCTACCTACTACTAAGGTCTCCACCACCATAAAAAAAATTTTACCTATATAATTAAGTGTTGTTAAGACAAATCTTCCCAAATATTTAATGGTTAAAAAATGGAAATTTGCAGATTATTCCTGCAACTCCCACACCTCCATAAAATCCAAGAATCCTATGGTACCATTTTTCGTAATATATTACAAGAATTATAATTTGCAACTAAACCTATATTTAACAAATAACAATTTAGGTAGCAATATATCGCCCGGAGCCAGACCATGGAGCCGTATTTTCAAGGTTTCTGGCTCTGGCTCCGGCTCCAGGTAAGCAAAATTCACTGGCTCCACCGACTCCGGCTCCGAAACCCTGCATTATTATACTTTTAAATTTTTCCCACATACTAGTTACTGTCTGTTCAGGCTGTAGAATATCTGTCCAATTTATTAGACACAGATCATTTACTAGTCCATTTATATCTCCTCTTTTAAAATCTGGAACTTCTACTTTATTTTCACTAGGTCTTGAATTACAAACAATATTAAACCGAAGGATACAATGATCACCTGAACCTAGTGTTTCTGAAACCGAGATATCCTGGAAGGTATCTGGATTATTTGTTAGAATTAAATCTAGAATGGCATCGGCCCTGGTTGGCTCCTTTACTAACTGGGTTAAACCATTCTCAATTATACAGTCTCAAATTTGTCTCAAAATTGTTACTAACTGAAAAGAAGAAATTGGGGGTACTATAAAGGAAAAGAACCAAAACTATTGATCATCCCTACATTTTATTTGCCTTATTTGTAGCCTCTAAACACAGTTCAGAGAACATTTTGGAGATCCTTCGATTTTGCATACCTAAAATGAAAGATTGCAGCTTTATTTGTAGCCTTGATTTTATGTACCTAAAATGAAAGACTGCCCATAATATTATTAAACAACAACATTTTTGGAATTCAATTTACTGTATTAAAATAGGATTTTACCATTTCCTGAATTTCAATTGAATGGTATGATGCTGTCAGAAGTAACTCAGATTAAGTATCTTGGCACACCTAAAGCAAAACCACCCCCCGTGTAATTTTCTTATTTATGGTCAGATTTTTATGAAATTTTCAATATAGAGGTTTTCAAATACTAAACAGACCTTCAATGTTAGGTTAAAATTTGGTAGAACACATCCACCAAACTCGATATTGATATTTACACAGCGAGTTAGAGCAAAAAAAATAATACTACTTTATTCTATACTAATTTTGGTGGAAATTCCTATTTATTGAGATATTTACTTTCAAAATTATTAAATTTTTGCGCCATTATTCACTCGTCAAACCATCTCGTCCCATGCATATGTAGTCAATAGTCATGTTATTATCATTGGCCAATCAGCGGCTGCCCCATTGTCATGTGACACCCCTGCGCATGTCTGGCACTGAAATTTGAATTCAACAGTTGCTTTAGAATAGCTGTGTCTGATGGATGCTTTAAGTCTGAGTGGGACATTATTAAACAAGTTTTGAGGGATGACAGCGCTGCTGTCGCTATATTTCAAGCTCACAGCATGCTCAAGACCTCTCTTACATGTTCTCAGTGTGGTAATGAACTTGATTAATATAAGTGCCCTGATAATATTTCCAACTAGGCCTAGGTTATATTTGGGGTACCCATGCCCAGTTAGGTCAACTGTATGCCCTTGACAATTGGTTAGGTTAAGTTGTGTTATTTTCATTAGGTTGTTACTTTTGCTGTGAATATTACTGATGAAAATAGGTTTCTCTTGTGTATTTCATGCTGTTTCAATTGGGCTTTTTTAGCCCACAATTTCCTTCTTCTTAAAAGCCAGATGGGGGGGAGGGTCCTTTCCATAATGATGCATTTGCGCCAAAAATGAAGGTCAGATTCAATTGAAACAGCATGAAATACACCAGAAAAACCTATCTTCATCACTAGTTTGTAGTTTGGGTGGATGTGTTCTACCGAATCTTTACCCAATGCTATTCTGATATCCGCCATTGAAGGCCTGGTTAGGTCAACTGTTTGCTCTTGACAATTGGTTAGGTTAAGTCATGTTATTTTTGTTAAAACTAACAAAAATAACAACTTAACCTAACTATACAGTTGACCTAACCAGGCCTTCAATGGCAGACATCAGAATAACATTGAAGGTCTGGTTAGGTTAACTGTATAGTTTTTGTTTTTTTTAATATTTTTTAGGCCTACCAATTTTTTTTTTAAAATGGTGTGCATTATTCCAACATCTGCCTTGAAACCCTCTATATTGAAAATTTCATAAAAATCTGACCATAAATAAATAAATTACACAGGGGGTGCTTTTGCTTTAGGTGCGCCAGTATCTTGGCCATATACTAACTGATAATCTTTCAGATGACTGTGATATTCTAAGGCAATGTAGACAATTATATGCTTAAGAAAAATTTAGACACTTTCATGAGTGAAAGAGATAGTTTGTAGATTGTATATAGTGTATATTCTTTGCTTCAGTTATATAGGCTACTAGGTGGTAGTAAATAGTTGTATATTGTTTGGCTGACTTCAGTTTGACATCTTGCAAGATTTTATTATTATTAAAAAATGGGCAATCCTTCAGAATCAGGCCATAAACTAGTGTAAAAAATAAATCTGATTTGACGAATGGCTATTGCTTTTAATCCACTAAATTAGTTATTTTTTGAATAATTGTAAATTAAACATGGTGGGCAGACCTATAATTGAATGCCTGGTTAGGTCAACTGAATGCCCGGTTAGGTAACCTGTATGCCCTTGACAATTGGTTAGGTTAAGTCTGATATTTTAGTTTAAATGAAAATATCACGACTTAACCTAACCAATTGTCAAGGGCATACAGTTGACCTAACTGGGCATTTAATTAAACTATCGAAAGTATCACGACTTAACCAATCATGAAGGCATTCAATTATAGGTTTGCCCACCATGTTTAATTTACAGTTATTTAAAAAATAACTAATTTAGTGCATTAAAAGCAATAACCATTCATCAAATACAGATTTATTTTTTAAACTAATTTACGACCCAATTCTGAAGGATCACCAAAAAATGTAGCTCATAACTTGGATTACCTCGATGGGCCCTGAGTGGCTTCATGTTTTCCAAATGAAATGTAATGTAATGCTCAGGGAAATGGTTATTATTGAATGTTTCACCAACAGTAACCTTGACATTCAATAATTACCAAGTTTAGTATGTATATACAGTGCCCGCGAAAAGTATCCGATCACCCTTGAAATTTGTATTTTTTACATAAAAAACAATGTTTAAATGTATACTAACCTTATATTAGTATTTTGTCATCTGTCCTTTGGTTTGGATGACTTGTTCTAGACGTTTTGGCATGGATTTAATCAAGTTTTGACAAACTTCCACTGATATTTCCTTGCACCATACCTTTTTGATGGCCTCTTGTAATTTTTCGACTGAGCCAGTGTCGTGGCATTCAACCTTATTTTTTATTATTAGCCACAGATTTTCTATCGGATTGAGATCTGGACTATTACCAGGCCAATCCAAAATATCAAATTTATTGTCAGTAATCCATTTTGTCACTATTTTGGCCCTGTGACATGGTGCACCATCATGCATGTATGTTTTTGTCCTTTGGATTGCCATTGCCATTGGAAGTTTATCCTGTAGCATTGCTAAATACCGTGCACCATTCATAGTTGTGTTCTTCGGAAGAAAATATAAGTTTCCACGCCCATAGTAACCGAAACAACCCCAAACCATCACACTTGGAGGGTGTTTCATTGTCTTTAGGGTGTATTTAGGGTCCATCCTATTTGAGCCAATAGGCCGGTGAACCTTTTTTGGACAACTTCTGAATGTCAAAAATGTCGACTCATCGCTAAATAAAACCTTCTTCCAGTCATCAACAGTCCAATGAATGTATTTTTTACAAAATGCGACACGTTTTTTACGCATTTTTTCATTAATGAACGGTTTCTTAGCAGCATGGCGAGATGGTAATCCGAGTTCTTTTTGGAGCCGCTCCTGGATAGTTCGTTCAGAAACACCAGATAACAAATTATTCATATTAAATTTTATTTCTTTCGCAGTTATTGTTGGGTTTTTCAATACTAAACGTTTCATAAGTTTGTCTGTTCGCGAATTTGTTTTTCTCGGTCTGCCAGATCGTTTTTTAGGGACTGGCGTGGTTAGGCCACCATTGTTCTCAGCCCGTGAAACCCATAAATTAACGGTACTTTGGGATATGTTTAATTCCTTAGCTATCTGTCTCTGTGATTTCCCACATGCATGCAAAGCAACAATAGCACCTCGACAATCACTCTTAAGTTGTTTTTTAGCACACATTATATATAAATTTTATTTACACCACTTTCTGTAAAAAAAAAAAAAATATCAAGAAATTTACACAAACAGTGAAATCTGACAAATTTGAGACACAGCCACCCGCAACGAAGGCTACCAGAACACTAATTTGAGAATGCGTTGGATAGCTCTCATATCAGCGAGCAACCTCAAAGTTACCAGATGTCGCTAGAACAAATAGAAAGTGAATTACGTGTCTCTGAATATCAAGGGAAAATATTGTATTTTCTTGAGTGATCGGATACTTTTCGCGGGCACTGTATTATCATGGGTGGGTGGGGTCTAAGCCCCCCCTGGTTAGCACACACAATTGGAGAACACAGATTAAGGTTGTTATATATATATATATATTCCTAGCCCATTTGGTTTTTGTTAATATCCAAAATACATTTTTCTAATGTATTTTGGAATGTTTGGTTCATATATGGATTATTATTGGGTAATTCCAGGACAGA
Source organism: Bathynomus jamesi (assembly GCA_023014485.1). Classification (NCBI taxonomy): domain Eukaryota; kingdom Metazoa; phylum Arthropoda; class Malacostraca; order Isopoda; family Cirolanidae; genus Bathynomus; species Bathynomus jamesi. Next base: position 211,413 of record JAJOZX010003181.1, on the reverse strand, counting down.
TCAACCAATAAAACTGGAAAATAACACCACCACCTCTCCAATTTTGCTGAAACTTGGTACAGGGGTAGATTTTGGCCAAAAAATATGATTCCCAAGTTTTAGCTTGATCTGACCAATGGTTCAAAAGTTATGAGTGACATCATTTTGAGGTCAAGCATTGACCTCACATTTTTCAAACTGCCATAACTTTCCTCCTGTTGGTCATAGCCCTATAAAAGTATACGTTTTGGAATCAGAATGATCTGTTGATTCCAGAAATGACATCGGTTTTGATGTAGGATGAAAAATAAAAATTTTACTTATAAATGAATATTTGAGGTCATCATTGGACCTCTCAGATACTGAATTTCAGAAAAATCCATTGATGAGAAAAATGTTCCCCTATCATTTATCTATCATTATCAGCTTTAAAAAGTTTGTGTATAGGCCATTATACATGTCAAAACACAATTTAAGTAATACTAACTTCCTGTATTTTTTTACTATAAACATCTAATTTTGCCTCATTTCATGATCTAGACATCCTGAGAGCTAGATAGCTATAGGTTCTGGAGATATGGCCATTTGAATTTTGTAAAAAAAGGTCAATTTCCAAGGTCATACCATATTTTAACACGAAATATCTCAGCTCCTATTGCACTTACAGAGACCATTTAAACACTATTTTAATTAAAGCTTTTAAGCAGATCTACAACTTTATTTCTATTCATATTTTACCTCAGTGGTAAAAAAAAAAGTTGATCTTATTTTTTACCTTTGACCTTGTGTAGGTTATTTGATGTCACAACCAATTTTTTTTCTCCTTTCACCCAATTTTGGGTACACATGTCTACCTTAACCTAAAACAAGATTTTTAGTGTTGATTAAGTTAGTACCTATAGATGCTACAGCCATTTTAGTGGACCAAACCTACCTCTATTTTAACCAAGTACCTTTCTCCACCAAACTTTGGAGTGCCATTTCTTTGGAACTGTTTGTGCTAGTGTTGAGAAAAGTACCATTAGATTTGTCTCACTGAGATCTATAATGTCTGTTATTTTTAAGACAATTTGCCTTTTAATATGTATATTAAAATAACCTATTCCTTTATTTTTACCAAGTGAGTTATAAGAACCGATTCTTGTCTAGCTAGGATTACGAGTTGAAAGCACTCCCTTCTCCCTCACCAAACTCTTTGCTTGCCTAGCCATGTAATCTGAGCACTTAAATTCTTCTCTGATCTTTACTTGTGTCCATCTTTTAGGTAGGATAGTAAGAATTGTCAGTTTTTCACTTCGACTTGTCACTTGATTAAATTTCTCTTTTAGTTGTTGAAGAATCTCCAGTTCTGTATCATCTGAGTCACTGCATGAAATTGGTTGTTTAGTTGCAAGTTCAAGCTTTCTTTTCACAACTACTCCTACTTTCCTCAACTTTCTCTTTGTATAACCAGCGCTGTCAGAGAGTTTACAAGGTTTTATTGGGGTTTCATCAAGTGTGGCCAATGAAGCATTGAATTTACTAAGCTCTTACTGCATTTCAACTACATCTCCAAGGGTTTCTAGCTCAGATGGGGCACTTGATGAGGTGGATGGTGATTTTTCAAGTGGTTCACATTCAGGTATTGGGGATGGATGATTTGCTAGTATATTTTGACAGGTTGCACATGCTTTATGATTATTTGTTAATTTCAATTCAGGATTATGATCAATCAAATTTTTAGTCAATGCATGAATGGCTTTTTTCGCTTTTCCTTTGTGTTTTTTAAATGGGTCACAACCAGGGTTGTGGAGTCGGTCCAAAATTCTCCGACTCCAACTCCACACATTGTAAAAAATCTAAAAATCCGACTCCGACTCCTCACATTTTAAATATACGACTCCGACTCCTCTAGTGTTTCACTCTATAATTATCATAATAATAAGACATTTCATCACCACCACACTAAGTGTGAAATTTTATATTTTATATTTTATATTTAAATAAATATTAATTGTATATTCTGAAAATGTAAAAAAAAATATTAAAAAAACTTAATCTAGGGGCTATCAATGAATAAGGTTTATTGACCAAAAAAACTAAATAACCTAAATGTTAGTATTTAGGATTTAGAAATTAAGGGTGACACAGGACAGAAATTGGAGTCGGAGTCGGAAGTTTTTTACCGACTCCGACTCCACCCTGAAATGTGCGACTCCACGACTCCACGACCCTGGTCACAACAGAACCTGCCCATATTCAAACTGCTGAAATCCATATTTATCTAAAAAGAAAAAACATATGTAGCTTAAAAGCCAGGGTTGGGTTCAATTACACAAAATGAAAACAATTATAATTTTTTTTTTTCCTTCAAATTAATTACAGTTAGTATTGTACTTCACAATTTCAAGATCAATTGCAATTACAATTAATTTTGTCTGAATCAATTACAATTACACAAATATAACTATCTATTCTATATATCTAAATATAATCTAAAACAAACATATCTATAAAAATATATATCTATATCTAAGTACAGTAGTCCCTCGCCATATCGCGGTTCACATTTCGCGGACTCGGTGCATCGCGGTTTTTTCTAGCCGAAATAAAATACGTACTCTAATTGAGTTGACAAAGAACCGCGAGATAGGAAAACCAGCGAAGCTTGTGCTGCTTGAGCTACTTTGCCTATATGATACCGTACACGGCACACCATTGGCCGATGGATGAGACGCGACCAATCAGAGCACGCTGTTCAGTATCCTGGGCGCTGATTGGCTTAGCGTTCGTCGCATCTCGATCTGCAGCCTACCGAAGCATTCAGCATCTCGCCTTGCTCAGTTCGCTTCCACGTGTTATTCATTTAGAAGAGATGTAATGCTCTTCTTTGCTGTGCAGTACATTCATCTCATCATCGTCATCACCTTCATCGTTCAGTACTGCACAGCTAATTCATCATCATCGTCATCATTCAAGTTTTAGTATCTTCGCTGGTGAGTACCCATACAAAATTTTAATGTTGGTAAAATTATTAAAAAATACTGTATATACAAATGTTTTCTTTTTAAAATACTGTAAGTCTCTTTCATACTCTGAGTGTAGAAAGTGTTTATAAGAGCGTGGGAAAGGTTTATAAGAGTGCGGGGAGGGTTTATAAAGGCGTAAAATACGTAATAAACATATCGTTTCTACTTCGCGGATTTTCACCTATCGCGGGGGGTTCTGGAACGTAACCCCCGCGATATTCGAGGGAATACTGTATAACTAAATAAACTATCAAAGGTTTATTTTCATTGGATGATGTATGACTGCCAGATCTAGGGGTATAATTTTTAACAATTGACATTAATTGATCAATTACATCAGTTATAGCTCAAAAATCAATTACAATTACCTTTATTTTATTTTGAATCAATTACAATTACAATTAATGGAAATTAGGATCAATTAATTAAAAATACAATTATAATTATTCGTTGTATCCAACCCTGTTAAAAGCTATTTTTGCTTAGATGTCACAACTAAAATTTGGGACCTACTGATCTTGTTTTAGAGGTCTACAACAAGAAAAAATATGGTTTGATTTAGATTGGAATAAATACAGATACCAAAAAAATCCTTGCGCCAAGGTTTAAATAAGATATGCATATCTGACCAGCAATCGGAAGATCCCGGGTTCAATTCCCAGGTGGTTACCTCATTTTCAGAGCTGGGCACTTCCGCAAACCGCAAATTCCGCAATTGCGGAAGTATATTTTTCATTTGCGGCAAAATCATCGCAAATTAGTGAATTTGCATTGCGGAACTAAGACCACAAACGCAAATCTTTCCGCAAATTTTCCTCAAGTATAACACAGCCATCCCCAGCTCTACAGCCATGGAGAGACTATTCTCCCATGGGTCAGATATAATGAAGCCCAAAAGGGCCAGCCTGACCTCTGACAACTTCCAATGTCTCGTGTTCATGAAGGGGAACATGGACTTATTAAAACTGGATTTGGCTCAGTTACTGGAGGAGGATGACTAAACTTGTTGACAAAGCCAGAGGCGTACACTTGTAGAGGCTAGAGGGGTTGAGTTGTACAGTGAGTTCAAGTTGTGTACAGTCACAGTGTTAACTTAATTTAACTTGTGTAATGTAATGTGTGTACAGTTACTACAGTTACAGTACAGTCTTCTCTAACGTGTCTAAGTCTCAAAATTTATGAAATTCAAATGATTAAATTTATTATTTAATTTATTTACTATTTACTTGCAGGAGGTGTTTTTGTTCAATATAATATATCAATATATGTAGTATTTTTATTTCTTCTACAATAGTGATTTATTGTAATAAATTATTTAGCCTTGTTTTTAATAAAAACAAGGCTAAAACATTAAACATTAAAAAGATATAAAAACTTTTTATACCTCTTTAATGTTTTGGATACTTTTTATAGTTAAAATTGCGATTGCGGAATTTGCGGTTTGCGGAAGTGTTTGTGGAAGTGCCCAGCACTGTAAAAATTGGAAATATCATTTGCGGATTTGCGTTTGCAGCACCAAAAATGGCAAGCAGTTTGCGGATTTGCGGTTGCGGAAGGTAAGGTTTGAGTTTGCGGATTTGCGATTGCGGAAGTGATTTTGAGTTTGCGGTGCCCAGCTCTGCTCACTTTTCATTTGTTCGTTCTCCCTCCTCATCTTGTGTGGAACGTTGTTCTACACAAGCGTCGTTCTTTACATTAATTATACTGTTGTTTGCAGCGCAGTTAAAATATATATATATATATATATATATATATATATATATATATATATATATATATATATACAAACTCAGAATGGTTCCCTGAGACAATTATATGTTAAACACAGACCGTGCATGGAACAAGGAACTCTTCTGGGAAAATTAAATCCACTATAGTCCGAATAAGTAATGGTAAATGACAAATACCATAGTTTTTCTTTTTCATGATGTTAGCCCGACGTGGGCAACGGGTCTCTCACAAAGAGATCCCATAAATATAGCTTCCCTCACCAGCTATCTGCAAAGCAGACAGGATCCTAGATCCATGTCCCAAAGCTGGATCCTGTCTGCTTTGCAGATAGCTGGTGAGGGAAGCTATATTTATGGGATCTCTTTGCGAGAGACCTGTTGAGTCTGAAATAGAATGTTTGTTTGTATTCGGTTCTACCTGAGGGTGCTCAACTCAACGCGAGCCCATTTCAGGCCTAAGTTAGCATAAATTAAAAAAAAGGGGCTCTAGTGATCTTTCTAAACCATGCAAAACAAAAACAACAACATCGCTTAAGGAGAAAAAGTGGAAGTGGAAAGACTCTCTGTTGTGCTCCAAGTTTTTTTCACAAATTATTAAAGGATTATAGTATTAATTCTGTAGGTTTTACTTTATTGGGATTGTTAAAGCATAAATAGCTCTGTTCCTAAGTTTTAAGCTTAATTTAACTTAGTATTTAGAGATCAAGGGGTTCATTCAGAGCAAGCTCAGATTTTTGGATTGATTAGCATAAGCTCCACCATTAGTTCATTCCATCCAGGAGATAGCCTAACTTAGACCATAAAACTTTTAACTGAGTCAAAGAATAATATTTAAGTATTTAAGGTGACTCTGAATTGTGACTATAAAGTTTGTAAGAAGGAAGTTAGGAAAGGGGATAAGTCTGTAGCATGTGAGAATTGTTATGGAAAAACTATACATGTTTACAATAGGGCAATGCTGTGCTCGTTACTTTATAAATGTACTGCCGTTACCGTTACTACAGTCTAAATGTAACGCCGTTATCGTTACAGTTACCATTTTTTTTAAGTAACGAGTAACGGCACCGTTACTCGTTACCGTTACTTTTAATGAAATGTAAATCTACTATATATATGCATAGGTATATTATAATTTATATATACATAAAATATTATATTATATAAACATTCGCTTGTGCGAGTATGTGTTGGTTTGTATCTACTGGTTAATGCATAGGCTATGAAGTCTGTGCATGCCTTCATTGTTATGACTTAGAAAGCATAATATTTTCAAAAAAGTTAAACAAAATTACTGCAAGATTTATTACTAGGAATTGCAACATAACAGAGGATGTAGCATACGATTGATACTAATTTACTAATGGTAGAATATACCAGGAAGTTTAGTTTTGCAAAACAATAATACGAAATACTAAAGAAATTAATCAAATGAGTTATTGTGCATGGCAATGATAATTTCAATTTATTAGCTAAATATACAAACTTAAGAACTATTATTCAAAAGATCTTTATTGGCCTTTAAGAAAACAAGCTTCTCTAAAGTTGCATCTAAGAGAGAGCCTCGTTTCGGATGCAGTATATCCTTCCCTACTGAAAAAAACGCTCAACAGCGGCACTAGATGGTATAGGAGTGTTAAGTTTAATAAACATATTTTTAAAGTTAGTGGATGGGAAGGATGCAGAGCTAACGTGCCGTGAAGGCCCAGATGAGAGGAATGACGAAACCTCTGTTGAACTTAGGTCCCTCCCTGCTCCAGGGTTCTTCGCCTTTTTACTTTGACAGTGCTGTCAGTGTAGGGGGAGAGGGTGGATCGGGGTAGGCTGCCATCATGGCAACGGCCAACATGCACACCTCGCTCATAGTGAAGGGACAAATTTTTAACGGTTAATGAATAATAAGTGAGGATCGAAAGAAACTAATTGCGAGCTACGATAAAAAAGTAACGAGTAACGACTAACGAATGTATTTCTCTAAAAAAGTAACGTCGTTACTGAAAGGGCTACTTGATTTGAAATGTAGCGCCGTTACCGCTACCGTTACTAAAAAAGTACCGCGTTACGTAACGGCCGTTACTTGTAACGCGTTACTGCCCAGCTCTGTAAGTTATTTCTGTAAGTTATTAAGCTTTCCCTTTTTCTTGAATGCAAAATATTTGTATATAATTAAATTTTGAAATGAGTGTAAATTATCATAGTGTTTTTTGCCTGCTCAATTTCCTGTAAATATAGATTTTGTTTTGTAGTGAAAAGTTTAAAGTTCAGAGAATCGGATAAATTTGGCCGATGCCGATTAATCGGTACACCACTATATATAATATATATATATATATATATATATATATATATATATATATATATATATATATATATATATATATATATATGTGGGTGTGTGTGTGTGTGTGTGTGCGTGGGATTGAACTCAGAATGGTTCCCTGAAGTTTTTTCATGAAACACACAGACCGTGCATGGAACAAGGAACTCTTCTTTTGGTGTATATATATATATATATATATATATATATATATATATATATGGGGTAATAAAGCAAAGAACTATAGACCAGTGTCATTGACGTCCCACCTCACTAAAGTATTTGAAAGAATAGTTAGAGAGAAAATTTATGATTTTTTTGAGATACTGGAAAGATTCAATGAAAATCAGCACGGATTCCGATCAAGTAGATCATGCCTATCATAACTAATAGAACATTACAACAATATCGTAGATACACTGGAAGGCAATGACAACTACGATGTCATATACATAGATTTTGCTAAAGCTTTCGACAAATGTGATCACGGTATAATCGCACATAAAATGAAATATATGGGAATAACAGGCAAAGTGGGAAAATGGATCTACAACTTCCTCAGAGAACGTCTACAGGTCGTCAAAATTCAAGGTATATTATCATCAGAATCGGAAGTATGCAGCTCAGTACCACAAGGGACAGTACTGGCCCCACTCCTGTTCATTATCATGTTAACAGACATAGACAGCGGAGTAAACAGCAACAGTATAGTAACATTCTTTGCAGAGGATACAAAGATCAGCAGAAAAATCAGTGATGTAAATGAAGTGGAGGCCTTGCAGAGGGACACGAACAAAATATACAGATGGTCAGAAGACAACAACATGACATTCAACACCGAGAAATTTCAGCTCTTGAGATATGGTAGAAAAGAGGAACTTAGACTGCATATTATGCTCCAGATAGACAGGAAATTCAGAGAAGCACGAAAGCTATCGATCTCGGGGTAATAATGACCGATGATGCGAAATTCGAAACACAAAATCAATAGCGATAAATAAAGCAAAAAGAGTTGCGGGACAGGTACTAAGAACGTTCAAAAGAAGGGACAGAACAGTAATGATTCTCCTGCTAAAAACACTGATTATACACCAAAACTTGAATACTGTTCAGTTTTGATGTCCCCATATAAAAAGGAAGAAACTAATAAACTAGAAGAAACTCTGAGACATTTCACAGCAAACATTTATGACTGCAAAGAACTCAACTACTGGGAAAGACTACGTAAACTAAATCTGTACTCCCTGGAAAGAAGAGAGGGGGTACACCATAATTTACATAGGGAAAATGATCGAAAAACTGGTACCAAACTTCAAACTAAACCCAATTACCATTCAAATAACACTGGAAAATAGGAAAGGCAGAATGTGTAGTGTTTCCAAATTAAAGGCCCGACAAGGGACCTCCTCAATACTGAAGGAAAATAGCTTGGTTGTCAGGGGGAGAAGACTTTTTAACCAGCTTCCAAAGGACCTCAGAAACGTTACAGTGGTCAAAGTTGGTCTTCAATAGAAGACTAGGTGCCTGGCTCGGGAAGGTACCAGATAAGCCGGGTGTACCTGTCTATGTACAGTGGAGAGCGCAAGAAAGCAACTCGCTCCTCCACCAAGCCAGACCTAGAGGCGGGGCCACCAGCTTCACCTTCGTGTGAATAGAGACCAACGCACGAAACAGCAACGAGGAACGAGGTATTAGGGTGACCAGGTTCAAGAAATAAAAAAGCGGGACAACAAAAAAAAAATTTAATTCAATTCACGAGGATAAACTTTAGTGAACTAAAAACGCGCAACCTATTGACGGAAGGAAACCACGAATCTAAGCATTACAAATACAGTAACAAGGTCAGCCATAAAAACGCAGCTGACAACGGTTTTAGTAAACTGGTCGGTTCTCGGTCAAAAATTTGCTATATCCGACTGTTTACTATATCCGTAGGACCAGGGCCGCATTTAGTGGGTGGCGCACCGGGCAAATGTCCAAGGCCCCGCGCCCGATGGGCCTCGCAAATTTCAATTGAAAAAAATTAAACGTCACGTATTTGCTATCTGCGACGAGTTTTACTTTTTCCGGGGGGGAGGGGATTAGCCCCCCAAGTTGCATAAAGGGGGGGTGAGGGGTTTTGGGGGATATCCTATATATAATTTGGCCTGTCTGTTTGTTGTCTGAGTCTGTCTGTTTGTATGTTTGTGAAATTTATCCCGGGCAACGCCGGGTACCTCACCTAGTGTGTGTATATATTGTGTGGTGAGACGTTGAGTTTGTGTCGTTTTACAATGAAACGAAACAGTAGCAAAAACAATGTATATAATAGTAATAATAATATATGTAGCTACCGTTAGAATGATATTTCCACTGTTTTTTAACTATTACGTCGTTCATTCACTTAATGCGCCAAATGTGACGTCACAACAGTTGTGTCATTTTATAAGAATTTGATGCGGTTGATACGCATCTTGGCTAAAGACGAGAATAGCGTATTTTAAAGGTTAAAAATTAAACATTATACAGTAATAATAATTGTAGTACACAGTATTTGAACATTTAATCTATTCTTTTATTCATATATATATATATATATATATATATATATATACAGGGTGATTCAAAAGTCAGGTTACATAAGGAAATACTGTATTATGTAATGATACAGGGGAATAGTCACATCACATGTTCGATACGTCCGCTGCGACGTCTCTGTAGCTCAACGAGCCAGCTGGGAATGTCACATCACATGTTCGATACTTCCGCTGCGACGTCTCTGTAGCTCAACGACCCAGCTAGGAATATCACATCAATGCGCTCCTCCTTCGATAACATCTCATAACTCATTTACCTGCAAAGAAAACAGAAAAGCCCTATGTAACCTGACTTTTGAATCACCCTGTATTATAATATTATATATATATATATATATACATATATTATATACGGTATATGCAGTAAAATCACAGAATAACATGTGATCTTATTAATAAGCAAACAACCACAGGGAAAAGGAAAAAGAAACACGAAATCCGAGCGCTTTCGTGATATATTCACATCTTCAGGAAAAAATCTGCCTATTACTTGTTTCTCCCTGAAGATGTGAATATATCACGAAAGCGCTCGGATTTCGTGTTTCCTTTTCCCTGTGGTTGTTTGCTTATATATATATATATATATATATATATGATGAATAAAACCACGAAGGAAAGGAAACACAGAATGGTGCTCAAGCGCTTTCGTCTAATGACATCCTGTGTTTTCTTTCCTTCGTGGTTTTATTCATCATAAATATTTTTCACGTGTTACTTTCGTGAAATAATTTTCATATACAGTATATATATATATTATACAGTGGTGGGCACCGTTAACCAAAAAGTTAACTTCGTTAGCCGCTAATCCGTTAACCAAAAAGTTAACTTCGTTAACCGTTAATCCGTTAATTCGTTAAACATGTAACGGAAGTTACCGATAAACCGTTAACGTTAACTTTTATTATAAAAAAAATGAAAAACACAATATATATATAATTTAATTTTCCCTCTTCTTCTCGTTCTCCATTTTGTCCATGAGATGCATGTTGCCCTTCATGAAAATTAGCATATCAAAGTTTTCATCAGACAGGGATGATCTCTTGGCCCTCAGGATGTCCTTGCCCATAGAGAACAAAGTGACATGAGAATTGAAATCTTACCTGATCAGTTTTATGGTTCTTGAAATGTATCAAGGAGACTACTAATAAGGTACTCACAGACATATTATAAATATACATGACTTACTTGACAACGATTATTTTTAAATATTCACTAGCACAAACATGTTGCGCAAGAGACAGACTGCAAATGAAACGAATGTAGTTATTTGTTGTAATTGTTACATATATATTATTGAAAGTGCCTTAAAATGCTCGTGATATTTCTTGAAAGAAGTTGAAACATTCAACTCAAATGGCAAATCTTTCCGCCTGATTTTACAGTCGACCATGTTTTGCTCAAACCAATGCCATAAATAACTACCATATTTGGTAAGACACAAATTGTGGCGACGGAAACAAATATATCGCCTGATTTTGCACTGCGGAAATGGAAATTCGTTCATCACTATTAACAGTGGTGGATTAATTGCGCACCTGCTCAGCACTTAAAATAATAGAAACTTTTAAACGTTTATTTATAAATTTTTGGGGTTAACGGACTTGAGTTAACGGAAGTTAAATGTAACGGAAGTTAATTAGTCCGATAATGATTTTCAAAGTTAACTTAAAAGTTAAATCGTTAACGAAAAAGTTAACTTCGTTAATTAACGATTAACGGTTTAACGGTTTGTGCCCAGCTTTGATATTATATATATATATACAGGCATCCCCCGGTTAACGACCTACTCGTTTATCGACCAACCGCAGATACGACCGCGACCGATCGTACCAATTTTTGGAAATCATACAATGTTTTGCATTGTATAAAAAACATTGCAACTGCTTGGGAAGATGTTACTGCGAAGTGTATGAAAGGCATTTGGAAGAAGTGCCTAAAACGATCTGTGGGTAATTTCGAAGGCTTCGATAAGTTTGAAAATGTCGATGAAATTAATAGAAAAATAGTGTTACTCGCCAATACCCTCAATTTAGAAGTAGAAGTGGAAGATGTGGAAAACTTAGTGGAATACCAAGAGGGAGAGCTGACAAACGAAGAGCTGATAGAGTTGGAAGAACAACAGCATTTGGAGGAAGAAGAAAGAAAAGAAGAAAAAGAAGAAGCACCAAAGCCGTAAAACAAGGCTTTCGTTTACCGACCATTTTGTTTACCGACCTGGTCGTCGGAACGGAACCCGGTCGTTAAACGTGGGATGCCTATATATATATATATATATATATATATATATATATATATATATATATATATATATATATACAGTGTGTCCGTAAAGTCATGGTGGGATTTTAAATAGCTATATTATTGCAACGAAACATGATAATGAGATGAAAAAAAGGCAAATTGAAGAACAACTCTAAAAGAATAACTTTATTTAACGTAGTTCGATATGGGCTCCTCTGGTAGCCCTGCAGACATCTAGGCGGTGATGTGTGTCCGTAAAGTCATGGTGGGATTTTAAATAGCTATATTATTGCAACGAAACATGATAATGAGATGAAACAATGCCAAATTTAAGAACAACTCTCAAAGTTGTATCTTGTAGTTAGTCTAGGCTAAGCTTAACCTTTATCTCGTAGTTAGTCTAGGCTGTCCACATGCCTATGTTGAACATGAGCGTAATAGCCCGAAAGTTAATGTGTGGTGTGCTCTAGCACGAGATCGAGTGATTGGCCCATGTTTCTTCGCGGAACCCACTGTGACGTCACACAACTACCTCGCTATGTTGGAACATTTTGCAGTACCCCAATTTATTGACAATAATGTCATCTTTCAGCAAGATGGTGCTCCTCCGCACTATGCCAACGTTGTTCGAGAATTCCTTAATGAAAAATTTCCACAGAGATGGATAGGAAGAGGAGGATGGAAACCATGGCCTCCACGCTCTCCGGACCTGACACCTTTGGACTTTTATTTGTGGGGTTACGTCAAGCAAAGCGTGTACAGTGTACCCATTAGGGATATTCATCACTTGCACGAGCGAATCACGGAAGCTATCGCATCCGTCACTCCTGATGTTCTTGGGCGTGTGTGGGAATTGAATCACCGCCTAGATGTCTGCAGGGCTACCAGAGGAGCCCATATCGAACTACGTTAAATAAAGTTATTCTTTTAGAGTTGTTCTTCAATTTGCCTTTTTTTCATCTCATTATCATGTTTCGTTGCAATAATATAGCTATTTAAAATCCCACCATGACTTTACGGACACACTGTATATGAAAATTATTTCACATTTTATTTCACATTTTATATGTACATATATATGAGAGAGAGAGAGAGAGAGAGAGAGAGAGAGAGGTTCTTTTGCATTGTCCTCCCAACACTAATTTTTTTATATAATGTTGGTTTGGTTTTGGTTATGGTATTTTATTTTCCTTCCATTATAAAAAAAAATAGTGTTGGATTAGGTTAGGTTAGGTTAGGTTAAAAACAGCCCGCCGCAAGTGTTTTGCTAACGTACTTTATTTTCCTTCCATTATAAAAAAAAATTAGTGTTGGGAGGATAATGCAAAAGTACCGAGAAAAGTCCTGCCACATGCCATCTAAACTATGGAATTCATAGTATAAAATAGTTTGTCTGCAGCGTTATTTGTATTGTTACTATTTGTTTGTCATATTGCCAATAAACTTTCTCACACACCTTGTAGAAGTTCCGTGTGATGATTCCTCACTTCATCGCTGGTGGAGGGGAGAGTTGCTTTCTTGAGCTTTCCATCTCTCACAGGCCGGTACACCCGGCTGACTTGGGATTGTCTTGACCCAAGTGTCTAGTTTTCTTTTGAAGGCTTCCACATCGACATCGGTGGTAGTTCGAATAGTTTTGGCCCTCTGACAACAAAACATCAACGTTGAGAATCTCTTTCGTCCGGTCTTTAACCCGTGATTAACCTTGGTTTTGCTTCCGCCCGAATTGTTCATTCTGATCTTTCCCACTAATTTACTTCTTGGCTGTTAAATATCTTTGAATTTCTTCTAATTGATTAAGTTCTTTTTTTTTATGTGGACGTTAAGACTAAGCAGTATTCCAGTTTTGGTATGACCCGTTTTCAGTAAGGGAATCATTGTTCTTCTTATTATTATTATTATTATTATTATTATTATTATTATTATTATACAGTCCATCCTTCCTTTACAATAATTTTTATGCGAATATGAAAACTTTAAATCTTTCTATCTTCTCCACAAGTTTCTCAAGTCCTCGAAACAGAACAAATGTTAAAAGTCTAGAGTCTAAACTCTAGACGATTTAAAAAAAAAAAATACATAAAATGCCAAGTGTGTGTGTGTGTGTGTGTGTGTGCTATTTGTTGAATAGTTAGGTGCTTCCGCCTTCAGCTGGTTCGTTTAGAGTCCATCATTGAGCAAAATGTCGTTTTTACTTCGTGATGTCTTTACATTTTCTTAACTAACTAATTGCTTTTGCTATCCTAATTTTATTCATTATTAACATTGTTTTTTGTCACGGAATGAAGAAAAACAAACATATATATATATATATATATATATATATATATATAAAATTTTCCCATGCCAATAGTACACAAATAGCATACCTATCATACATATCATTTTTTTTATAAGAGGTTGTTTGTATTGTTTGTTGGTTGGTCCCAAATGTCTGTCGACAAAGTGAACGAACGTTCGGGAATACATGAAATTTGAACAGCAATTCATAAACTGAGTTGAAGAAATGCAATCTATGTTTTGTGTTTAGTTATTTTCTTTATAATCACTTTATAATCACTCGTACATAATAACTTTACCTACATACTATATTGTACATTTCTAAATTATTATTGTTATTATTATTATTATTATTATTATTATTGAAAATTGTGGCATTAACCTAAATTTATATCATATTAATTGAAAATATTTGGCATACGTTCACGTATAATAAAAAATAGTAAATTTATTCGTAAACATTGATTGATTCAGTAATGTCATATATATATATAATATATATATATATATATTGTTATGTAATCCTAAGGTGACCAAATTCTCTGGAGTTAAAAGCGGGAAATCTCTTGAATAATGAATAGAAAATATTGCGTTCGCTTACATCCAATAGCCTCCTACTGGTATAAAATAGGTTGTAACATAAAATTATATTTACTGAATGCTCAAAACTAACCTCCTTACCTTTTAATTATCGTACTTTTCACACGTCCCCTTTTCCCCGCGTCCCCTAAAGTTTCGAGGGGACAGCGGGACATAAAGCGCAAAAGCGGGACAGTCCTGCCGAAATCGGGACGTCTGGTCAGCTTATGTATTCCCCCCCACCCTAAAATACAATTAAATCGAAATGAAAATAAAAACATGATATTTTCTTCTTCATGTTAAAAATAAAAGGTACCAGAACAGCGTTCCGGCGCGTTCCGCCAGAAAAGACAAACATATATATGTATATAGTGCCCTTAGCCCCCTCCTTTCTACATAAAAAAAAATGCTATGAGATTTATATCCTGCCAATAAAGCTTAGAATTATTATATATATATATATAGGGGCGTACGAGATAAGTAGTCTCTGGGGGAGTCCAGGTGTTTGGACCCAACAAGAAAGATGTTGCTCAGAGCTTCAGATCGACATTTCCATAACTTAAAAAAAAAAATCATTGAGCAACAAGACAACTGTACGGGTGTATACAACCATACAAGTGGTCAAATAAAATTAATTTGTAAAATAATTTCAGTTCACAGTTTTTGCCTTCTAATCCTGTTTTCCTCAATTTTTAATTTTTCTCTCATTAACATGATGTGGTGGACTCGACAGTGAAGCAAAATGGACCCGACACCAAGGTTAACTGGGGGGGGGGGGTCCAGGACCCCCCAGACCCCCCGCTTCCTACGCCCATGTGTGTGTGTTTATATTAGCCCTGGGTTGTACAAATTAGATTCGTACATTGTCAGTAAGCTGGCGATGGGCCTACTGTTTTCTTAACTGCATTTTTTGCCTCTTAATGGTTTGCCCTGGTTAAATAAATAAATATTATTGTAAGAACTGTTAACATTCTTATGTGTCTATTTTAATTGTAATATTTCTTTCGTGTATAATCTTTGGTTGCTGGGGTGTTTATTGGATTTTTGAAGTGGGTTGCTTTTGGGAAAACAATTTTTCCAGACTGTTTGTAGAAATTTTGTAATAATCTGTAAGACGATGGCAACTTTCCCTTTGTTTTCATTAATTTCGGGCCTCTTAATTTTTCCTACTTCAATTAAAGATTAGTGTTAATAAAAATTATAATAATTTTTGTTTTCTGTACTGGTGTTTTGTCTAATTTCATCTGTATAGTAATTAAGCAGCCTACAGATTATGTTATCTATTTGTTATCTACGTTATCTATTTGTTTTTCATTAAATTCTTGCCAATTAATTGCGTTTTAATTAAATATTAGTGTTAATAACCATTATAATAATTTTTGTTCTCTGTATTGGTTTTTTTTGTCTAATTTCATCTATACAGTATATTTTTTTTATATTTAGTAATTTAGCTGCCTACAGATTATGTTATCAATTGAAAAAATCTTTAGAGGGCTTTAAGGCCTTTAATTTGAGGTGCCGATTGTGAATTTTTTGCTTGTCTATTTAACTCATTTACTTTGTAATCTTGTCTATTTTCTGTTCCTCCTTGATAATGTGAATATATCACGAAAGCGCTCGGACTTTGTGTTTCCTTTTCCTTGTGGTTGTTTGCTTATATATATATATATATATATATATATATATATATATATATATATATACATATATATATATATATATATATTTACAGGGTGTCCCATAAGTCCGGCATCATAGGAGAAATTCATATTTTTCTATTTCTACAAACCATAATTCATATTTTCTCTTTCTACAGGCCATAATGTCTGTGAGCAAGGAAGAACGAATCCAGATAATTCTACTCATAGGAAATCGGAATCAAAGAGAGGCCGCTGCTGAATTTAACAGACTGCATCCAGACCGCGACCCAATAACACAGAGTTGTCTTAGCAGACTTGTTGCAAAGTTTAAGGAAACAGGATCCACAGAAGATAAACCACGCAGTGGACCTTCAAGGAGGTCCACTGACGATGATACAGCGACTGCTATCCTGGCTCATTTTAACAGAAGTCCCAATAAGTCTCTTCGGCGATTGTCCGCCGAGACAGGAGTGTCGAAAAGTAGCATCCATCGCATTCTTCAGGCTCACAAATGGCATCCATATAAACTTCAGATCCTACAGAAATTAAGCGAAGATGATGATCCCGACCGGCGGATGGAATTTTGTGAATGGGCTACGGAACAATAAAACAATGGTGGACATATTGAGCACGTTCTGTAAATAAAAGCTTTTGTTTTGCCTTTTTTTATTATTTTTCCTATGATGCCGGACTTATGGGACACCCTTATGATGGAGACATAAATAAATAGACATTGCTTATGTTCCTATGATGCGTGACTTTATGGACACATTTTGCTGAAATAATAGTATTTTAGGATAATTATATTTATTTATCAAACTTAGGTCTAAGATTCGACGTGAGCATCATCGGTGTCTCTGCAAATCTTAAATCTGTCCACTGCATTGCGGAACACATTCTCAAGCGTCTCCGGGGTTATTTTAGCGACTGCCGCGACAATGCGGGTTTGCAGATCATGCGGGTCTGTAACTTGTTTTGTAAACCTCAGACTTTTATAAACAGCCACGCGAAGAAGTCTAATGGTGTTAAACCCAGAGGTCGTTTCCACCATGTCCAATCCAGCGATTTGGTAAGAGCTCATCAAGGTACGCCCGAACGATGTTTGCATAGTGACATGGAGCTCCAGCTTGATGAAAGGCAACAGTGTCGAGAATGCCATCTGAACGAAACTGGGGTTCGAGAAACTGCTAAAGCATGTCAAGATAAATTGGCCCTGTTACCGTAGCTTCTGCAAAGAAAAGAGGTCCGTAAATCTTCGATCTCGTCACACCCAACCAGACATTAACTTTAAGAGAATTTCTCTCCCATTCGTAGAACTCGGTTGGTTTTTCACTAGCCCAGATACGGCAATTATGTTGATTAACCTTTCTGCATGTCTTGAATATCGCCTCATCGCTGAAGAGAATGTAGTTTAATACGTTTTCGGTATGAGTTTTTTCAATCAATTCTATACACATGGCGGCTCGTCTTGGGTAATTCTTTTCGTGTAATTCATGTAGCACTTGAATATGGTAACTTTTCTTTTTTAATGTTGATTTTAAAATCCTTAAAACGGTCGTTTTTGATATGCTCAGTCTACGTGATGCTGCGCGAGTTGACATTCTAGGATTTGTTTCAAAGGCATCTCCTACCAATTCAACATTTTCTTGAGAGGTACCTAAACGTTTTCCCTCTTGTTTTTGGTTCATTCGTTTTTCTGTATCCACCCGAAGAGGATGCCAGTGGGCATCGAAACTGTTGTGGAAATAAACTCTGTCTATTAGAGTGGGAACAAAATTATATCTTTAAAATGATTATTGGGTATTCAAGAAAATTGCGTAATTTGATATTTATAATTACTTATTTATTGGAAAGGCATTGTCCTCCTTTACATACTCAGTTCAGGAAACTGTTTATTATAATTAACTAGCGTCGCTAGGCACAGCTCTGGCTATAAGTTAAGGTTGTTCCTTCACAGTGTATTCCGAATCCCTTAACTTCATGCAAAGGAAAATGAAGTGATAAAAGAAATAGTCTAGATATAAAATAGGAGCATACACCATTTACATTTTAATGTAAATAGTGTATTATCGGATATATTTGCATTTAGTTAATTTGGAACACTAATGTAAAATGTCATGCATATGATTTAGTTGCTTCGTATTATAGGTAGACTTATTAAGTACTTCTAACAAGAGCAATTGCTATCTACAATCTGAATGCATTCACGGTATTTCATATGCAATTACACATGTAACTATTACTTAAACATATATGAACCACCTATATACGTTTTATACCTGTTGATTCTGAAGTAAAGATATTTCTTTCTTTGTTTATTACCGTGTAAAAGGTTGGCCTAAAAACTTATGCTCTTGTATCATGCTTAATTTCATTTTTTTATGGGCAATTCACGTATAACAAAACTACTTTATGTAGAAGAATAAACGATCCTCTTATGAGAATAAAAACCCACTCTAATAGACAGAGTTTATTTCCACGACAGTTTCGACGCCCACTGGCATCCTCCTCGGGTGGATACAGAAACACAAATGAAACAAAACAAGAGGGAAAAACAGTTCAGGGATCGACCGTTAAGAAATTCGCACCTAGGTTGGATTCCATTCTCTCGAGACAGGAGGGGCATTTTCATTAAGTACATTCGCACAAATTTTAAAACTATCTTCCTGTTCTAAACATACAGATTCTATTATTTTTACATAATTATTACATTTATAATTAAATTTATTACATTTAATATTGCATAATTATTAATTACAGAAATTATAAATTTATTATTACATTGGTTATTACATTGTTGTTATTATACAAAATTATAAACCGAAAAACGAATGAAAAAAGGCGATTAGGAAATAATCCAGAGACCATTGAGAAATTCGCACCTAGGTTAGATATCGTTCTCCCGAAACCAGAAGGGCATTTTATTACAGGGTCAGCTTATAACTACATTTCCACAAATTAAAAATATCTTCTTGTTCTATACATACAGATCCTAATGTTTGACATAATTACTGCATATATTTATTTCCACATTAATTACTTCCATTATTACATTTACTAAAAGCGAGTAAGGAAACATTCCAATCCAGAGACATTTAAGAAATTCACACTCTGTCTATTAGAGTGGGTTTTTATTCTCATATTTTGACCTTCACGTAAAAAAGTGAAGTTTTTTGCATAAACGATCCTCTTTTTTTTTTCCTTGAAAACGAATCACAATAGCCACGCCTTCATTAACATTGACTCCGCCCTCCTTTTTTATTTGGAGATCCGCCAACCACTTTATTAATCATCTACTAATACCAAAATAATATAATATAAATTAAAACTATTAGATACATATTTTGTTTCTATTTTAACTAATATTAATTATTGTTAATATTACATGTTGTAAAATTTAAAAAATTGAAATTATTGTCGTAAATAAGAGATATTTTTATGAACAATTTACATTTAAATCACACGTACACTCTTTCTGTTTATGAACTGCTGTTGATATTTTTCATAATTGGCGACCTTAAAAGCTTGATTGAGTGACGTGATGAAGATGAGAACAAACAGCTCGTACACATACACACACACTCGATAAAGAATCGTTAGTTGAGTTCATTAGAAGCGTAAATTATTAAAATTTTCTACTCCTCGCTCGGGAACTGCCACATTTCATCAAAATCAAAGATTCTCTCCTCCGGAACTGGTGTGCCGATCGATCCAGAACTTGGTATCCCAAAAACTCTTAATTGGATTCAAAGCTGAGTGAGGCAGCGCAGCCGTGCTGAAGTGGAAGTTTATTTCGATGCTAGTGGAAGCTATTTATTATTACGCCAGTGTATGTTATTTTATCATAATTAATTACACTGGTCAACAAAGATTTTTCATCAGAGTAAAATTTGTGGTGGCTGGATAGCATTTTTCACGCTGATTCCAAAACTGCATTCAGATTGTTTCTAGCACGTATAGTTTTCAAGATGAAGCATATACTGTATTATAACTACACAGATTTAACCATTTTAAATAGGCAAAATACTAATATTTCAACATTTGTGTTGGTTTATTTTATTGTGTTTTTTAGTTTATTCATCTTATGATTTCAATTATCTTAATTATACATCTTATGTATTTCAGTGTGAGCTTTACGTCTAGCAGCATTGTGATCAGGCAACAACGCCGTGCTTTGTGTGTCAAAAGATCAGTCCAGCTCCAAGAACTTGTTGTGTCAAGTTGGTGTACATTTTTTTTGAATTTATAGTTTGCTCAGGTCAGTCACATGCCTCGACAATGTAAGAATGACCCCTGAAAGCAGTTCTTTTGCATAATGGTAATATAACGCCATCCATCCCCATTGCCCATTCCATCCATCTAAAAGAGACATATGACAATATGGATATACTACTGAAGGCAATCAAATACGACAGTCATCAATGGAATGTTTGTGGAGATCTAAAAGTTATAGGAATGCTTATGGGTATGCAGTCAGGATTCACAAAAATTTTGTTGTTTCCTTTGCCTGTGGGACAGTCGCGCCACTATAGAACATTACACAAAGTGACTGGCCACTAGGTATACATAGTCCCAGGGATAAGCAATGTCCAGTCGTCCCTTTAGTGGGATCCCCAAAAGATCTATCTGCCACCTCTTCACATTAACTTGGTTTAATGAAGAATTTTGTTAAAGCAATGGGTAAAGTCAATTCTGAAGGGTTCCAATACCTTTCAAGGAAATTTCCGAAGGTACTGCAGCAAAATTGAAGGAAAAGAATTTGGTTGGGCCAAAATAAGGGAGGTTTTGAATGACATTGAATTTGAAAAAAGTCCTAAGTCCGCTGGAATTGAAGGCTTGGCTTGGCGTTCAAATGGATATGTGAAAACTTTCTTGGAAGCAACAAGTCACCTGCGTATAGGATGGTCAGAACCTCCTTGATGCCTTCAAAGAAATGGATTGTCGAATGTCGTTAAAAATTACTTCCTGCATTCCCACTTAGATTTCTTTCCTGAAAACCTTGGTGCAGTGAGTGACGAGCAAGGAGAGTGCTTCCATCAAGATATTCAGATGATGGAGAAGCGCTACCAAGGATATTGGAATGAAAGCATGATGGCGGACCATTGTTGGATGCTGTATCGTGACAATCCAGGCCAAATTTACAAAAGGAAATCACACTCACAGCGCTTTTAATAAAATAATGTATATTCTTTATTTATAAGTACATTGAATAAAGTATATGATGTATTTGTTGTTTAGCATTCCTAAGTGTGATCTATACATCCATAAATTTTCTTATAGCAATATCAAAAACTTAAAAATATCAAAACCAGTGTATCTATGTAACTCTACGTGCTAGAAAAAACATAAAACCAGATTCGGAATCAGCGCGAAAAATGCATTAAGAAAAGTGTGATCATGTTTGTGATGAGAAAAAAAGGTTTCATTTTGTTGGCCAGTGTTATTAGTACTTTTTTTTAATGTTACAAATGCAACACTATTTTCGGAGCATAACAGTTATGAAATAACAGATATAACCTTGGTTTTGCTTCCGCCCGAATTGTTCATTCTGACGAAGGTCAAGCTTGTCATTCCACCTCAGACCTACAGTTTAACGTGGAACCCGAACCACGCGCCCCAGGCTTTTTAGGCATTACTAATGTACTTAAACTTTTGAACATTAATGTAGTATTTTCATATGACAATATTGTGAAAAATATCATATTAAAGAATAGTCCTACCAATAAGTAAGGCATTATCTATAAAATTGGTTGTAAACAATGTGATTCCTTTTACATTGGACAAACGGGAAAGGATTTGAACACTCGTGTAAAACAGCATCAATATTTTGTTAGAACGGGACATTCGTCCAGTGCTGTCCATTTGTCAGAGTTATCCCATTGTATTGATTAAAATAATGCTTCAGTTTTGTTTCACTCAAGCAACATTGTTAATAGAAATATTCTTGAGTCTGCCATTATTCAACTTACAAACAATTTCAACATTAGCCAGGGCCTTTATTCGCTTGATCCTGTTGTTTTGAATTCGTTCAGAACGGATTTAGACAAGAAGGGCAAGGTGCTAAAACTCTGGTAGCTTTTCCATATAAATTTATATACTCTTCCTACAAATTTTAGGCACCAATCATATTATCCTTTTTTTTTTTAAATTTCTGTGTGACCTATATATAGTCTCGAACTTGTTATTAATTTCAATGTTCCTGAGAATGTCATTAGACGAAAGCGCTTGAGCACCATTCCGCGTTTTCCTTTTACTTCGTGATTCTTTTCATTATATATAATATATATATATATATATATATATATATATATATTGTGTGTGTGTGTTGTGTGTGTGTGGTGTGTGTTATCCATATAGACAAATGAGTGGTTTGAGTGTGGTAGAAAAAGACAGATAAGAGATGGAGTTATCTTATCTGACTTTTTCTATCACACTCAAACCGCTCATATATATATATATATATATATATATCATATTTTTGACATGTGTCAGAAAATCTCCGCAGCAGTCAGCCTAAATTTTTATCAGTCTAATATTACATATATCACGCGATTATGGGGCTTTTGAAGAATGAAAACAACGCATTAACTAATGATCTTATTTGAAATACCAAGAACTCAGTATGAATCGGCTTTTAGTATCCTAAAAACTGATGAACTAATATGGGATAGAAATGCGTTCTTTGAAAAAGAATTACAAGGGGAAAATATAACAGACTTTGACTTCGCAATAGATGATGTCACACGAGCTACAAAAAACTAAAAACGCATTCAGCAGCAGATCCAGACAAATGGAACGCCACCACTGATTAACCCTCATCAGGAACCATGGGGTGTATTTGATCCGTGTTTTTTTAAATAGTTGTTGCTAATTGACCAGGCAGTGTGGCGACCTCCACTTCCATGTAATCATACTCGTACATGACACATTTTTCTGTGATATATCAAAATTTCCTTTCTTTTACTGTATTCCTTTAGGAGGGGTCATTTTATCCATTTGAGGTCAAACTGACCCTCATGGTTCCTCTTGTGTCATTTGATGTACATTTCATTTTTATGTAATTATTTTCATGAATTTTACTTTATTTCAGAGATTTATTTCATACACATCCATACTCATAGATTAATTTCGTCAATTTTGATAAAAATGTCAAGAGAGACAATACTTGATGATCATGAAATTATAAAAATGCTGGAATTATTACCACTAACAGAATCACTACCATTAAGATTATTTTTTTATCTTTGTATTTTGTATATAATACGTAAGATTGTACTTATATGTCAGGTTAAGTGGCTATGGATTGTGAATGATCCACAATAAAGATGTTTTGTTTATCGTATCAGCAGTCAAAACATTGAAAGATATGATATTATTCGTTAGAAGTTCTTAAATATAAAATACGGTACAATGTTTTATTCATGTTACTGTTCATTACAAAGTTTTTATAGCACCATTTTGTAAGATTTTAGGCCTGTGGTTATATAGACCTCATGGTTCCAACAACGTAAGTAAATTGAAGGTTCCTGACGAGGGTTACAAACTGCATAAATGAAATTGCTAAGGTCATATATTTGATATGGAGACGATCGCGACTCAAGAGAAATACGTTTATCTAGGAAAAATGTATGATCTGTTGAATGATGCGGACACTTACGTGAAATTAAGGAACAATCCCCTTGAAACTGTGAACAGTGCATTCAACAAGAAAATTAAACAACTTTTGAAGGGGAATGAAATGTTACTTAAACAGTTTCTGAGTACTTCACCGTCATTACCTTATATGTATGGCCTGATTAAAACTCATAAGCCAAATAATCCGGCAAGGCCTATTGTTAGTTCTATAGGATCTATTTCATATAAGGTATCCAAATGGCTTGTCTCCATTCTTAATCCTCTCCTTGGCACAATTTCACAATCACACATAAATAATAATGTAGACCTTGTGGAAAATTAAATAGTATCAGTGTCAATTACAATTTTAGATTGGTAAGCTTTGATGTTATCGCTTTATTTACAAGAGTCCCGGTGGAGGATCTTTTAGTGTTTCTTTCGGAAGAATTGGTTAAGCATAATTTGCCTTTACCTGTGGCCACAATTATAGAATTAATTAAGCTGTGCATAGTAGACTCAAAATTTGTGTTCAATAATGAATATTTTAGACAGAAATTTGGTATGGCGATGGGAAACCCTCTCTCCCCCATTTTGAGTAACTTATATATGGAGTTTTTTGAAAGTAAGTTATTAAGGAAGATTCTGCCAAATTATGTTCCATGGTTTAGATATGTAGATGATGTTCTTTGTCTTTGGCCAGTGACTTTAAATCTCAATGAATTCCTACCCAAACTTAATAATTTAATTCCCTCTATCAATTTTACAGTTGAAATAGAAAAAGATTCTTCGATCCCTTTTTTAGATGTTTTAATATATAGGTCTGGAAAAAAGTTTAAGTACAATATTTACAGAAAACCCACTAATAATTGTTCCTATATACATTATTATTCTGATCACCACATTAATGTAAAACGATCCGTTCTTTCTACTTTGTTTCTAAGAGGCCTACGAATTTGTAGCCCTGAGTTTATTGACGATGAAATTAGTAAAATATACAAAATTGCTTTTGATTTAAAATACCCAAAGAACTGCATAGATAAGTCCTTAAAAATGGCAAAGAAAACCTTCTACGAAGTAAAGGATAAGATTCCTTATAACACAAAAAATGTTTAGTGTTACCATTCAGAGAAAATTTCCTTGAGCTCCCGAATCTGCTGAGGACTTTTAACGTAAATATTGCGTTCAAAAATTTAGATGTCATTAAGAATTCATTGATTAAGAACTCCCCTTTAAGTGAACATGGTTGTGTATATAAAATCCCTTGCACAATATGTAATAATTTTTACATTGGCCAAACTGGTAAGACCCTTGAGTTACGTATTAAACAGCATCAATACAGTATAGAAGTGGCCAGGAATCTAACGCCATTTTCATTCACGTAAGATTCTAATCATCCCATTGATTGGAAAAATGCTTCCAAATTAAGGTTTAGTATATCTATTGTTAGCAGAAATATATTGGAATCAAGTGTGATCAAGAATAATGCGGATTTGGTCTTTAATATTAGCCCTGGGTTGTACAAATTAGATTCGTACATTGTCAGTAAGTTGGCGATGGGCCTACTGTTTTCTTAACTGCATTTTTTGCCTCTTAATGGTTTGCCCTGGTTAAATAAATAAATATTATTGTAAGAACTGTTAACATTCTTATGTGTCTATTTTAATTGTAATATTTCTTTCGTGTATAATCTTTGGTTGCTGGGTAGTTTATTGGATTTTTGAAGTGGGTTGCTGTTGGGATAACAATTTTTTCCAGATTGTTTGTTGAAATTTGTAATAATCTGTAAGACGATGGCAACTTTCCCTTTGTTTTCATTTTTCGGGCCTCTTAATTTTTCCTATTTCAATTAAATATTAGTGTTAATAACCATTATAATAATTTTTTTGGTTTTCTGTACTGGTGTTTTGTCTAATTTCATCTGTATAGTAATTAAGCAGCCTACAGATTATGTTTTCTATTTGTTATCTACGTTATCTATTTGTTTTTCATTAAATTCTTGCCAATTAATTGCCTGTTTTAATATTAGTGTTAATAACCATTATATAATTTTTGTTCTCTGTATTGGTTTTCTTTTTGTCTAATTTCATCTATACAGTATATATTTTTTATATTCAGTTATTTAGCTGCCTACAGATTATGTTATCAATTTGAAAAAATCTTTAGAGGGCTTTAAGGCCTTTAATTTGAGGTGCCAATTGTAAATTTTTTGCTTGTCTATTTAACTCATTTACTTTGTAATCTCCGTCTATTTTCTGTTCCTCCTTGATAATGTGAATATATCACGAAAGCGCTCGGACTTTGTGTTTCCTTTTCCTTGTGGTTGTTTGCTTATTAATAAGGTCACGTGTTATTTTGTGATTCTAGTGCATATATATATATATATATATATGAAAATTATTTCACGAAAGTAACACGTGAAAAATATTTATGATGAATAAAACCACGAAAGAAAGGAAACACAGAGTGGTGCTCAAGCGCTTTCGTCTAATGACATCCTCAGGAACATATATATATATATATATATGATGAATAAAACCACGAAGGAAAAAAGAAACACAAAGGGGTGCTCAAGCGCTTTCGTCTAATGACATCCTCAGGAACACTGGAGTGAAAGGACAGATCAAGGCAATATATAGGTTACAAAAATAAACATACATACATACATATTCACATATATATACATATATATATATATATATATATACATATATACATATATATAGTAAGCATAGAAAAAAATTGTGGGAGGAGCCAACATTTATATGGTCACAGAAGAATAAAGAAATAAAAATAAATATATAATATAAATTGAGAAAAAATTGATTACAAAATAGTGCCTTAGTGATATATATGTCACAGCCTAAATAATCATAAAGAAATAAACAGGCAAATAAAAAAAAACCATAAATACATATACATACATATATATATATATATATACATATATATATATATATATATATATATATATATATATAAAGACACTTTTAGCACTTTGGCCGACCTTCAATATAAATTCAAATGGCTTTTTTATGGAACAGGTCACAAAAGAATAAAGAAATAAAAATAAATATAAATATTGTAAGTGGAGTCTACCAATTCAAGCTCAAGAGGGAAGTTTTACAATCGATTTAATAGATGCTGCCAAATTGATATATATGTCACAAAAAAATAAAGAAATAAACCAAAAAAAAAAAAAAAAAAAAATTAATTATTAAAAAAATAAAAAATAATAATAATAAATTGAAAGATAAATTTTAAGAGAGGCACACCAATTTATAAGGGAAAAATTACCACATATGCATATTATAGTCACAAACGAATAAAAAAGTACAAGTAAATATAAATTGGAAAACAAAATGATGCCTAGATGATATATAAAGAACAATAAAATATATATACAACATATATACGGTATATATACGAAATATAAACGCAATATATACAGAATATATATATATATATATATATATATGCATAAGGGAAAAAAATTACCAAATTTGTTTTTATAATTATTGTCTGAGAAAACGGTAGGTCGCAAAAGAATAAAGAAATAAAAATAAATATAAATTGAAAAAATTACAAATAATACACGTACACATGTATACCCGCATAACCAAATATATATATACATATACACACATATATACAAACACACACACACACACACACACACATATATATATATATATATATACAAGCTTGACCTTCACGAAATGAGAAATCATCCCGCAGAACCTTTGTGAGGTTGTAAGGTAAGGTAAGGTACATACACATATACATATATATATATATATATATATATATATATATATATATATATATATATATATATATATATAAACTGCATACATACATACATACATACATACATATACACACATACATACATACATATACACACATATACATACAAACACATTTAACTGCAATGACCACACACATACTCACATACACATACATACATACACATACACGCATACAGCAAAAAATTGAAAAATAAAATTGTAAGGGAAACAACAGACAAAAACAAATTTTTTACCAAAGATTTAACAACCTGCCCTTTTTGTTTAAATCCATTCTGAAGGAATTCAGAGCAACGGGATCAAGTTGAAACAGACCTTTACTCATGTTAAGGTTATTTGTAAGTTGAATTATAGCCGACTCAAGAATATTTCTATTAACAATGTTGCTAGAGTGAAACAAAACTGAAACATTATTCCAATCAATACAATGGGATAACTCTGACAAATGGACAAAAAGGGCACTGGACAACTGTCCCGTTCTAACGGAATATTGATGCTGTTTTACACGCGTTTGCAAATCCTTTCCCGTCTGACCTATGTAAAAGGAATCACATTGCTTACACCCAATTTTATAGATAATGCCTAAATTATTGGTAGGGCTATTTTTTACTATGATGTTTTTCACAATATTGTTATATGAAAAAACTACACTGATATCCAAAAGTTTAAGTACATTAGCAATGCCTAAGAAGCCCGGGAAAAATGGAAGTACTAAAATATTCTTTGACAAGGTGCGAGTGTTATTATTCACACGATAGAAGGTTCGTTTAGCCTTATTAAGACAAGATTCCATGAACGCAGATGGGTAACACAACTCACTTCCAATACCGTTGATATTTTCCAATTCGGCATCGATGTATTCCGGACTGGCGATCCTAAGAGCGCGGAGAAACATTGAGGAAAATATGGCCTTTTTAATAGGGGTGTCATGTCCAGAGTAAAAGTGTACGTAGGACAAATTGTTTTTTTTTTCCGATAGATACTAAACTTAAAACCCGGGCTATCCCTATGAACACGCACATCCAAAAACGGGATTGAGTTGTCTTGTTCCACTTCTAAAGTAAATTTAATGGAGGGGACTTGGTCATTTAACTGAAGGAGGAAGTCATCCAGGTCACGATTCATGGGCCAGATACACAAAATATCGTCGACGTACCGCAACCAAGGGATGCCAACCCCCAGGATTCTCGGAATGTAAGTAATTTCAAAAAACTCCATATAAATATTGGAGAGAAGGGGCGACAAAGGGTTGCCCATGGCCATCCCAAAAACTTGTTGATAATGCTCGCCATTGAAAGTGAATTTACAATCCTTGATACAAAGCTTAATAAGCTCCAAAACAGTGTGTGCAGGTAATGGTAAATCATAATTATGTAATTCTCTGGCGAGAAAGTCAAGCATATCATCAATCGGCACTTTTGTGAACAATGAACAAACGTCGAAACTGATCAATCTATCGTTGGTATTAATGCGAACATTATTCAATTTTTCAGTGAGATCCATGGAATTTTTTACGTGTGAATCAGAGACAGTTCCAAGAATGGGGGACAAAACATTAACAAGCCATTTGGAGAGTTTATAGGTAATAGAGCCCACCGAGCTAATAATAGGGCGCATAGGGTTACCCGGTTTGTGGGTTTTAATAAGACCATAAAGATAAGGCAGAGCAGGTGAAGTGGACAAAAAAAGGGGAATTAAATCCTTATGATCTTTGAGAATGCGTTTCAAGCCACTATTGAATGATTTGATGACATCATCCTGTGGGTTCTTCCTAAGTTTCACGTATGTGGCGGGGTCCTGAAGCAGCTCATTCATCTTTCCAATGTAATCCACTTTGTCCATAATGACTAAGGTGTTAGCCTTGTCTGCTTTAGTAATATGGAGCTCACTATCTTTTTTTAATTGTGAAAGGCTATTGCGGAAACGTTTAGGAAAGTTATCTTCGTAAGAAATATTCGCAGCACCATAGACCAGGCCTTTAACTATGTTAACTAAAACTGAGGAAGGTTACACAGTTTTTCAAAACGAGCAAGACTATGACAAATTTGTAAAGCAGTAGGTTTTTTAACAATATAAAAGGACATACCAAATCCAAGGGCACTTTTTGCATCGTCACTAATGTTTTTCGAAGAAAGGTTCAAAACACACTTTGAGCTTGCTTTTTTACTCCACTGACTATTTCGAATGAGACTTTTAATTTTGCGATCCAAAATGTTTCGAAGTGAAGAAGTTCTCCGACGCAACTCGTTGTAAATTTCATCAAACAAAGGTTGGATCCACGGTTGGGGAATAACAGTCAAAACATTACGTTTGGCAATGCCTAAATTTTTGAAGGTGGACCACTCATTTTTGTCTGGTGACTTCAATATGTTTCTTTTAAAATTACTCTGCTAAAGTTGTTGAACGGATGGTCGTCCATTTCTCTGAGGCGAATCGGAAGGAGGGACTTGGGAAGGACCTGCTCCTCCAGACAATTAGTAAGAAACTTCCGTCGGATCCGAATTGCATGCCCCTTCATTAATGTAGAAGCAAACACCGACACAAACGGGGACAATAGAGGGAAAGCAAGGCGAAGGAACGCGTGGTGTTCATTATATGAAAAATTATTTCACGAAAGTGACAAAGGTTCTGCGGGATGATTTCTCATTTCGTGAAGGTCAAGCTTGTATATATATATTATATATATTATGTGTGTGTGTGTGTGTGTGTGTTTTATATATTTGTGTATATGTATATATATATTTGGTTATGCGGGTATACATGTGTACGTGTATTATTTGTAATTTTTTCAATTTATATTTATTTTTATTTCTTTATTCTTTTGCGACCTACCGTTTTCTCAGACAATATTATAAAAACAAATTTGGTAATTTTTTTCCCTTTGCATATATATATATATAGATATATTCTGTATATATTGCGTTTATATTTCGTATATATACCGTATATATGTTGTATATATATTTTATTGTTCTTTATATACATCTAGGCATCATTTTGTTTTCCAATTTATATTTACTTGTACTTTTTTATTCGTTTGTGACTATAATATGCATATGTGGTAATTTTTCCCTTATAAATTGGTGTGCCTCTCTAAAATTTATCTTTCAATTTATTATTATTATTTTATTTTTTAATTTAATTTTTTTTTTTTTTTTTTTTTTTTTTGTTTATTTCTTTATTTTTTGTGACATATATATCAATTTGGCAGCATCTATTAAATCGATTGTAAAACTTCCCTCTTGAGCTTGAATTGGTAGACTCCACTTACAATATTTATATTTATTTTTATTTCTTTATTCTTTTGTGACCTGTTCCATAAAAAAGCCATTTGAATTTATATTGAAGGTCGGCCAAAGTGCTAAAAGTGTCTTTTATATATATAATATATATATATATATATATATATATATGTATATATATATATATATATGTATGTATATGTATTTATGGTTTTTTTTTATTTCCTGTTTATTTCTTTATGATTATTAGGCTGTGACATATATATCACTAAGGCACTATTTTGTAATCAATTTTTTTTCTCAATTTATATTTATATTTATTTTTATTTCTTTATTCTTCTGTGACCATATAAATGTTGGCTCTCCCACAATTTTTTTCTATGCTTACTATATATATGTATATATGTATATATATATAATATATATATATATCTATATGTATATAATGTGAATATGTATGTATGTATGTTTATTTTTGTAACCTATATATTGCCTTGATCTGTCCTTTCACTCCAGTGTTCCTGAGGATGTCATTAGACGAAAGCGCTTGAGCACCCCTTTGTGTTTCTTTTTCCTTCGTGGTTTTATCATCATAAATACTTTTCACGTGTCACTTTCGTGAAATAATTTTTCATATATCTATATATATTATGCATATAACTGCAATGACCGCGCAGTATATAAATGAATAGAAACGACATAAGTGTTAAGGAACGTTTCTGCACACGAGGAGGAGAGATAACGAATAATGAAAAATGAGGCGAACCGCCCGGGAATCGAACCCAGGGCCTTCCAATTGCCGGTTGGACGCTCTACCATTATGCTACGGACCTCACTCAATCACAAATCGAAATTCTCCCACATAGGGCAGAAACCAATGCCCTGAGAGGGCACCCTCGCAAATCGTGAATATGCGCATATAACTGCAATGACCGCGCAGTATATAAATGAATAGAAACGACATAACCGGCAATTGGAAGGCCCTGGTTCGATTCCCGGGCGGTTCGCCTCATTTTTCATTATTCGTTATCTCTCCTCCTCGTGTGCAGAAACGTTCCTTACTTATGTCGTTTCTATTCATAATATATATATATATATATATATATATAAGAAAATACATTTTATTAAAGTTAGAAGACTGCTAGACTAAATTAAATACGTAGATTAAAATGCGTAATATAACGAAATTAAGCAAACACCTGATTGGCTGCGATCGTGGTGACCATAGCTTTGCATTGACGTAAATGAAGAATTGTAAAGGAAATTGCCACTTATCACAAAGCTCATCATCATTAAGATTAGAAAAGTTATTTACCTTGTCGGTGAATCATATATAAAGTGTGTTTGAATAATAAACCTAGTGGTATCAATATATATAAAAAAGTATACGCCCTAAAGTACAATGAAACAGATTAACAAAAACTAAATTTTCAATTTTCAATCTAGAGTAAGGCTGGCCTTGGACTTCAGCTTAAAATGAGTGTGCAAGGTCGAAATGTTGTCAACATTCTGAAATATCCCTGCCACAGTGCCTGCCTGTTTTCTGTGGGTGGTATCGGGTATAATTTCATCTTGTGTTGTTACCAGTAATACCCAATTTACACTAGACTTCTTTAAATGACCACTAAAAAGTGGAAGCGTTAACAAACAGGTTTTATTTTGTATGATCGTTCACACTACTTTTTGACAAGTTTCGGAAACAGCCAGTGTACGTTGGTGTAGTACAATTTTCGGGTGAACTGAAAAAAATTTAAGCAAATTTCATAAGAAGGGTACAACTGATATTTCATTTTGATTTCGATATTACTAATTTCGTATATATTTAAAAAAATACAGAGAACTTACGAGCTCTAACATAATTTTTAAACTAAATAGGCTAAATGATTCAATTAAAATAAATTAATATTCAAAGGAAATTATGCTTTTTGTAATGGGTGAGGTATCATACTAAATTAACAAATAGGCCTATTGTAAAAATAAAAATAACATATCTGTGCTAGATACAGAAACTAGGCCAACTGAAAATCTTGCCCCTTTGAAAGGGGTTAGCCCAAATATATTCTAATTTTTATATTTTATATTGGATATTATCATGATGGTTAATTATAATTAGTTAATTAGGCAATAAATAATATGTGACCAGATTGTATAGAGAACTATTTTTTACAAGTTTGGGCTGATCTGGCATGACAAATTTTCCAGGCTGCTACACCCAAAGTTACGCTAGGCCTAGATCCATCCTTTCGCATCAGCTCCTTTGTCTCTTAATTAAAACAATAAAAGAAAAGCACAGTATGCCTATAACTATATAATAAGTTCGTAGTTATTGATAATCAATGCCCAAATAAAAGAAAAATTACTAAAATGCATTTTATGAAACATAGGCCACACAGTTTGCGTTTCCGTTTTCAAAGCAATTTTTGGTTGGGACTATTTCCTTGGAGACTGTTTTTTAAAGGTTTTTTCCCATTAGAATCAGTTTCGCAAGTTATTCAGTCGTTTCCATTTTCGTTTCTCAAAAATTGCGCAGTGTGAGTCGACATCGAGTATAAGGTAAAGTAATATCTGGTAATGGAAATGAGCGTTAAGAAATGCATGCGAGTTCTCACGTTCGTTAAGTTTTGACGTGGTTTAGGTACGTTATGTCCACCCCCGCTTGATTTTTCATCGTGGCAAATAGCACGCACGCAGAACAATCAAACGAGCATTTCGTTCTAGAATGTTTGATGCACATTGGTTGTTGATGGGTACCATAGTGAGGTTGACTGGATTCTTTGGATCTGATATATTTGCATGTCAGTTATAAATAGATAGTGTAACATATTTGTGGATAGTAGCCTATTTTGACTTTGATCCTCTGGATCTAGAGATTCTATCTTTAGTTTTAAATTGATACTTAATTAGTTTTGTAAAAATTGGTTATTGCCAATGTACAGGCAGTTTTTACATAGTGGAGCCACCTCGATGGGCCGAAGTGGCCCCTAGTGTGCCTACTATAAAAATTTCTTATGTCTTATCACCCGAAGATCAGGGTCCCCAGCCTTGTTTAGTTAGCCTTATAACGCCAACTAACAAAAATATCACGACCTAACTTAGAATATAAGAACGTAAGAAATTTTCATAATGGGCTACTATCCACAAATATGTTATACTCTATATCTATTTATAACTGACATTCAAATATATCAGATCCAAAGAATCTGGTCAATTTCATTATAGTACCCATCAGTACCAGTACCTTGCCAACCAAAAATAAGTCATGGTCTATATCAATTGCGGACCAAGTCACAATTTACAACCATATACATTACAGTATATATACTTAGGAGGAAAAGTGTAGGTGTGGCTGTAAAGACTGTAGCTATGTAGAAATGTGTGTGCACCCATTTTGGGTCTCCCATTTAAAGGTGTTTATGGGGCAAGTGAAGATTGAGTTTTTCAATACCTCACAGTACTATGGGGGGCACCTAAGATTGTGCTTGTATGTTAGGTTAAGTGGCTATATGGATTGTGAATGATCCGCAATAAAGATGTCTTTTTTGTTTTGTTTTCAATGTTGCATGCATGAACAAATGTGTAAGACTCACCCTGATGATTGGCCCAAATTATGAGATGGATGGATCACCAAACTCTGGTGTCCCAGAAACTTAATATTAGTTCCAATTGGGTAAAATTTCAGATTCTAAATACAATTCAGAGACAGAGCCCATAGCCCCTAATTGCTAACCTAACCTAATTTAACATATTACCAAGCTGTTATGAACTGTCTGACATCTGAAATTTTGTCTCAAATTGTTATATTTACTATTAGTTCTTAGTACCATATGTTTCACATACTTATTACAATGACTTTAGGATTTTAATTTATACTGCTTACATATTTCATTTTTCATTTCACCTAAGTCTATTTGTATGTCCTAAACTATCACCATTTTACTATTTATAGGCCTAGGTATATTACATAACTATAATTACCTATAAAGTATTTATCTTATAGGTAATTAATCATAGGTAATCATAATATATTTGTTTGTTTTATCTTATAATTAATGAGAGCCCAGTGAAACTTAAAGCTTAAGTGCCAAAATAAATTTTAATTGATAGTTTTCTTTTTCTCAACTCCTCCTCTCACTGTAGCCACTCATTCAAGGCTTTAGTAGCATTGGCTTGCTGATTCCTTGTCAGACTATATTTCTCCAGTAATTGTGTGTTGTCTTCACAATAGTAAGGATGCCTCCATGTGGACATGTGAGGATATCTTGCTGTTTGGGTAGCTAAAGGATGATGGTCCTTTTGGATGTACAAGTTCAATGTCCTTTTATGGTTATCTCTTTTTCTGTGACAAGGGCAAGCCACTATGTTTTGTCATACACACCAGTAACATACCCATTGGTTTCCTCAAATGGAATGGCACCTAATTCTCCTGTCACTGCCACTTTCATTTCCTTCCTTACTGCTGAGAAGTCTTTGCCCTCAAGCATCCATTAGAGGTGGCGATAGAGCAGAGAAGTTTCTGAGTTCCAGCAATTGTTTTGGCTTTCTGGACTGTTCCTTGGAGAATCTGCAGTTCTGACACACTTCCACTGTGAAAAACTCACCATAGACTGCAGAAATGTTTGCTTTAACTGTGAACTCATACAAGTGGTAAGGAGTCAGGATCTGTTCATTAAATGGCCTGCCTTTGAAGGCTAGCCCTTGCTACTAACCATTTTATAGTTCCACCTCTTCCATTGTAAGGACCTTTTCCATGAGCTGTGGGAAAGAAGTGCCAATCTGCAATGATTCCAGGGGAGTTGTTATGATGTGTTAGGTTGAGAGAATTCTTGTTTATTTTGTCTGGCATATCCATCAGATCAGTTGTAAAATTTTGATGGATTTGCTCCTATGTTCCCATCAAGGAAGAATACAAGATGGCATTGGAATAAGTGCACTGCTGCAATATCATTGTTACAGTCAGAAGTAGTTTCTTATGATGCATGATGAGGTTGCTCTGTATTCTCTTGCTTCCAGTAGGCCTCAAATAGATGCAGGGTGGCTTGACCATTGTTCCAATAGAATAGGGTTGCCAGACATCCCGTATTTTACAGGACAGTCCCGCATTTGATCTAAAAATCCCACTTTCAAAATGTCCTGCAAAAAATGTTTTTAAGCAAATTTTTTAGGGATGAATTGATTTAGAATTTCAATATTATGTATAATAATTTCAATTTATTCACGATGTTTAATTGTTAAATATTATTGTAATAAAATTTTTCTAATTTTGTTTGTTGTAACCATTGAAGAAATCTAGTTTCAATTTGAAAAAAAATTTGGTCTTAAAAAAAAACTCAAAAAATTTTGTCCCGCATGGGCATTTGAAAAATCTGGCAACCCTACAATAGAAACACTGAAGTTTATCCTGCAGAGCAAAGCTAGTTTTCTGCAAAGTCTATAAAAGGTCCCATTCTGAAACTTGGGAAAAGTGTTGAGAAATGAGGTCTTTAAAATGCGTACCATATAAGATTGGTTCATTTCATTATGGATTGTGGGTGTGGGTTAGGGTTAAAGGTCATGACAGTATTATACTTTTCTATTTATTATCTGACACTTTTTCTTAGAATAGAAGTTGTACATCTCTTCAAGAGTTAAACTGATAACCAAAATCATCTTTCTACATGCATTAGTAAGGGAGATAGAACTTCTAGGAGATTGGTCAAGGTTGCCAGAAATTTTGACAATTTGTGTCTCAGGACCACAGAAAAGGGGCCATTCATATTGTGTAACACTTTTTGGGGAGAATTTTACCCCCCTTTGTAATGCTTTGTCACAGTGTGAAGCCCCC
Organism: Bathynomus jamesi; assembly: GCA_023014485.1. Lineage (NCBI taxonomy): Eukaryota > Metazoa > Arthropoda > Malacostraca > Isopoda > Cirolanidae > Bathynomus > Bathynomus jamesi. The sequence goes on along the minus strand of JAJOZX010003181.1, from coordinate 174,583 downwards.
CTAACTTTAATATGTAACACCTGGTCATACCCCCCTGAAAAAAAAATTAGATGATGATGAGAGGGGTTGTCTGCACCACTACCACCTACTTGTGTTGAAGGTGGGATACCTGTAATTTCAGTAACAGCACGTTCCCCTATATGGGAAGAAGTTTGAACTACATGGGTATATGTAAAGTATGCATATTATGTATAGATTGTTCAGTATAGTAATACATACACACATGACATGTTTTTGATTAAATTGAATGAGCATATCAGAGTTTTATTTCCATTAAAACTGTTGATTGTTACATAACACTCAGCTATACCCATCTCTCCTCATAACAAAGTATAACACATCCCATGACACCCCCTCACCCCTTTGAGTGTTATGTAATAATTGAATGGCCCCAAATTTTGTCAAAATCTAGGTAGGTTATGCCAGTTTTTGCCTTTTCTTTTTTGACTGATTTCATGTGGAATGACCCAATTCTAAAAAAAATTAGGTCTTGGACTCTTAGCTATGTAGTACTTATATAGAAGGGAATTTATAATTTCCTCCCCCAGCATGAGAGAGCATAGAAAAAAAAGTTTTTGTTATGAATGTGGTATAATGAGCCTGCTAGACCCTAATGAACTTTCTTTTGTGTGGCTATCATTTCACACACATTAATTTTTTTTTAGGTTTGAAATTCAACTTTTATGAGGGATTTATTCTCTAATTTAATGAGTTCTATAGGATATACAGCAGCTCTTTAACGTCTTACTGAAGTTTTTTATAAATTGTTCATTGAAATAAAATTATTCTAAGTGATACTTATTTAGTTAGTTAAAAACTGTGTGAAATTTCACTACAGTACATGGCATCTTCTGGAGGAAATGCCATCAGTTATTGGCGTCATTTAATACAACTTCGTAATTATCTCTTCAAAACTTATCCATCCCTTACTGCTGAGAGTCTCCAGAATAGCATTGCTGCTTTATCAAAACAAACAAGGTCTGCCAAAAACAGTTGCCATACAAATAAAAAAAATTCTCTTCCAAAGGACGAAAATGAAGAAGAAAGTGACTCTGTTACTACTATCAGTGGTAAGTACCCTTCTCAAAAGAATGTTTATAGGCCTATTTAAAGAGCTTCACATATGTACAGTATATTTTGTCATTGTGCATGGGCTACCCTTTTATAATGTTATGTGAGCTACAAATACTCTGTAGGTGATAATAAATGCTATTGAAATATTATATTTATAGAATACGGGTAGTCTGTGTATTATTTGAAAGAATAGTATGCCTATAAATTACTTGGAGCTTATTGCAGTAGGCCTAATTTGGCTTTTCTAAATTTTTTCTATTTCTTCTCACTTAGAAGATACCAAGGGCACTTACGCCGAAGTAAAGAAAACTTTATACTTTCTCAATGCTTATGTGTCTCAACTACCTCTCAGTTTATCTGTAAGGGGGAATGAACCCAAAATCACTGAAGATTCTCAAAGGAATATTCCTCCTAAATGGATGTTGAGAAAGAAAGATGTGATTTCAAGGGCGAGTATTGATGTTCGTACGAGACATCTCATCAAGGGATTGGAGCCAGGATTAAGCAGTGGTGTTACTCTGCGTAGAATAGAAGACTTGTGCATTCATTTGAAAGAGTACCCTGATACTAGAGGTGTTGCTGTCAAGGTTAGTTTTCAGATTGTGTCATGGTTCACTTACAAAATATTAATATTATAATACCAAATTTTATCCATGGACCACCTACAGTACACTGCATTTAATTTTATATCTCCTTGACACCTGGTATATCATAGTTTGGTTAAAGGTTGTTCCTATAAACATTAGCTAACTTAAAATTCCCTTTTAAAGAGTTCAGGGGTGTCCTGCCTATTAAGGGTTCTTCATGAAACAAAGGATACTGCCACTATGGAAAGTGCAAGACAAGCATTGGCCCTCATTGGATACACTGATCCTGTCAAAGGACATGGTATTAGAATACTCTCTCTTGACGGGGGTGGGACAAGGTAGGGTTGCAGTGAGATTATTTAATTTTCATATAAAGTAAAATTCAAGATGCTTTTACTTGTTTAACCCTTTCGCTGTGGTGGATTTTGTAATGGTACAAATTTTGGAATTGTATACGAGCCACCTGCAGTGAAAGTGTTAAGGTTACAAGTACAATATAATCTGAAATTTCTCAGAGTCAGAATTGATGATTTAGATAGGTTTCAAATGGAATTTATGATGGTATTAATAATAATTCTGTTATAAATTAATGTTGCCTACTTTTAATTTAAAAAATTTACATGAAACTGATGAACTATTAATAGATTGTTATTCCAACTTGTTGTATTGTAAGGTCTTCCTTGCGATACTATATTTTGTTGTTTGTACATTGAATTTATAATGCGTGTTAAAAACTATAATAATTTTTTTTAATATAGCCCATATATCACTTAGCATTCAAACTTTAATTCTCGGATATAATTTGGTACAATTACTTTCTTTCTAAGGTTATATTTATTTTTTTTCAGGGGTCTTGTAGCCCTCAATTTACTACATCACCTAGAATCTAAAACGGGTCAAGCTGTTCATGAACTTTTTGATTTTGTATGCGGTGTTTCAACGGGAGCAGTTATAGCAGTTTTAATAGGTTAGTTTAGAATTAACAGTTTTGAGGTTAGTTTTATTGGGGATAGTTTCATTGGGGATAATCCATAAGTATTTGGTATATCAATTTTTTTTTTAATGAAGGAAGGAAGGGCCAAGGGCAATGCCCGCAAAAATGTCCCTCCCATAGAGAAAGAAGAGAGAAAATCAAGGTCCAAAATTTCCGAGATGCCTGGACACTGCATTTGAAAGATTGAAGGTCATAGGGGGAAAGATGGATTGAGAATGATTGCTCCAGAGTTCACTGGTTGAGTGATGTGTCGAAAGTAGGGTACTGCGTGCTCTCCTTAAGCGAGGAAGCTCGCAGTTAGAGAGTTCAGAAGAACAGTGTCCGCAGTGGCGTACTAAGGGGGTGCGAGGGGGGCTGTCCGCCCCGGGTGACAGCCAGGAGGTGGGGTGCCATCGGGAGAGTTGAAATACCAGTTCAAGTTCTCAAACCAAATGAAAAATTTGCCAAAGTAAGAAATTTTAAATGTTCAAACTGTTGGAACAACTTAATGTTAATTTCCACTATAAAATAAATTTATATTTTTATTGGCAATACAAAATTTACAAACGAAAAATTAAATATTTGATAAAAATGACATCGAAAGGCGAATGTTTGTTGACGTTTTAGTCATCAGTTTGTTGAGCATAGCCAGCTGGCTGCAACTGACATTCCAAATCTTGTTCACTTGACACTGCTTCCACGTACATGAGGTATGTTTCATTAAATAATTATGATAAGCATAAAGTGCTGGTGTTTATAACAATATCATGGTACTTATACCAGCATCCAGTAATTTTTGACAGTGTGGTATCATAGTGATGTTTAAGTGTTTATAAATGCATCGTCGTGATGTTATATAAACTCATGTTTATGAATGGTGGTCCCTGTGACTACTGGTTATCAGTAAAAAGACGCAGGAAAGTCGCACTTTGCACTAAACTTTAGACTTGACTTTTTCCTACAACCATGACTACTGAAGTAAAGATGATGTGTATGACTGAGTGAGTTTTTTATGATGACTATGTGGTGATCTTACGATGGTGGTGGTGATATGACTTCTTGATTTTTTTTAATGCAACTACATGGTGATGTTAAGACAGAGAGGGTGATGATGTGACTGCATGGAGATGTGTTAATGCTTACATGCTTAATATAGTAAACAGTGACTGTTTACTGCAGTACCCCTAAATTTTGTATTTACAATTTTTTATTTTGGAAATTAAGGATTTATGTCAGACTATCAAAAGCTTTTGATATGTCTAAAGCAATCACAAAAGTTTTACCGAAATTCCGAAAGGAGGAGGACCAAGAGTCGGAGAGATGCAAGAAGATCGTCAACACAGCGTCCCTTGCGGAACCCATACTGACGATCTGAAAGAGACTGTGAGGAGAGATGTGTTTAAGAATCTTCCTATTAAGGATAGATTCCAAAACTTTGGAAAGGCAAGAAATTAAAGCAATTCGACGATAGTTGGAGGGTTGAGAGCAGTCACCATTCTTTGGGACTGGATGAATGAACGAATTTCCAGCAGGAAGGAAACATACCAGATGAAAGACAAAGACTAAAGAGTTTGCCTAGACAGGGTGTCAACACAGAAACACAGTTCTTGAGAGCAACAGTACAGCTTCAGGACCGTACGCCTTTCTGATGTTGAGACCAGATGAGGCAGAAAAAACATTTTTGGAAGTGATTCTAATTTCTGACATAATTGGGCCCTAAGTCAGAGGAAGGAGATGGAGGAACAGTCTAATATAGTTGTAATTAAAGTATTGAGGCCTATAACTGTTAGAAAATCTAGAAGAGGAAGAACCATTGTTGTCCCAAGGCGATATGATGACTAAGCTGATTGATGCAGCATTGCTTGTATATATTAAGTTAAGGTGTATATATATATCCATCTCATAATTGTAAGGTTAGTGAAAAATTAACTTAATTTAGAGCTAGCATTTTGAGCTCTTGTGGCATCATTGTTTGGTCACACTGTTGGCATCATTTTGGGGTGCTGCGCGTTCTTTCTACTCGTTTGTGGGATGTCGTACGTACAGGGTGTGGTCTTGTAGAGAGCTCTCTTGCAATTCAGTTTGGTTGTTTAGATACAAGATTGTTGCACCGTGCAATAGTCCAGGTTGCGTTGTTGTTGCAAGGTTGAGAAAGAAGACCATAAATAGTACCCTTTTTGTTTACATTAAAATTCATGTAACAAAGGTCTAAAGTAGGCCCGCATCGAGTCAGCAACCCTGAGGTTACCCTGAGGTAGGACCTAATAGGATCTCAAATCCGTAAGTTTTAATTTAGCTTAACTTGGGCTTCAGATAGAACTGGCCCTTTAGAATTTGGCCGTTCACGGCTCAGCTGGGATTTTGAACTCGACAAATAAATAAAATAACATGGTCCTTCGAACCGGATTCTACCCCAAGACTGAGTCAGTGACTATTTTTCGGCAAAGTTCTGATTGTGCAAATTGTAGCCCAAGTTAGGCCTAGACAGGTTGAGTATTATTGAATTAAGGTCCCAGGGTAGAAAGTTTGGTAGCCCAATTGCGAAACTTGGCCAGTCGTCTGTCATTGTTTTGGCCTACATTTTACCGGTTTGGTTAATTTGGTTATTATGAATTAAGGTCCCAGGGTAGAAAGTTTGGTTGCCCAATTGCGAAACTTGGCCAGTCATCTGTCGTTGTTTTGGCCTACATTTTACCGTTTGGTTAATTTGGTTATTATTGAATTAAGGTCCCAGGGTAGAAAGTTTGGTTGCCCAATTGCGAAACTTGGCCACTTGTCTGTCGTTGTTTGGCCTACATTTACCAGTTTGGTTAATTTGGTTTATTATTCGTAGGCGAAGGTTGCAGACCAGTGCGCCAGTTACTTGGGTGTAAAAATTGGTATTCCATACTGGTGTTGGTTAGTACCCACCTAGCAATTCAGTTTATTTGAAAAAAAATTTACGTTTGATCAATTTGGTTAAGTTTCTGCCAATTCAGCTTATTTGGCATTGAGCCCAATTGTTGTTTGCATTGAAGATGAGTGCATCTGAATTGAACAAGTTAAAAAGGAGAAGCCTACAAAGGTCTAATTACAAAGGTCATTGCCACATAGATTCTGCCATAGAGCAAGAGGATTTACGATTAGTGACTGCGCAGCTTTCCATATTAGAAACTAAAAAGGTTGCTCTAAGTGAGTAAATGTTAAAATTGAGGCTCTTATAGAAGAGGATGAAATAGAAAATAACATAATTTACTTTGAAGAGATTATTGATGATATAATTAAAGTAGGCCACCGAGCAAAAGAGTTTAGTAGCTCATTACAGTTAGAGACCAGGTCTATAATGAAACACAACACTCAAAAATGATGTTTGTGAAGTTAAGGTTAACAGATCTGTAGTTCAATTACCGAGGCTTGTACTCAAAACATTTTCTGGGAGTATTCAGGAATGGCAAGGATGGGCAGACAGTTTTCAATCAGCAGTTCATTCTAGTCAAGTGTTAAGTGCGTGGAGAAGTTTAATTATTTGCGTCCCTCTTGGAAGGGGAGGCAGCAAAGACATAGCAGGATTAGCATTAACAGAGGCTAATTATAATGTGGCTTGGATATATTAAAGAAACGGTTTGGTAAGCCAGAGATCTTAATTAAAAGCCACCTCCGTGCTTTTAGCTATACCTCCTGTTAATAATCCTAATAGTGTCAAGGAGTTACGGCAGTTATGTGATGAATTTGAAGTTAGAACTAGGTCCCTGGACAACTTGGGTGTAGGAATGGAAAGTATGGTATAATGTTGGTTCTACTGGAGTCTAAATTGCCTAGCTCAATTTTGCTTGAATTAAGTAGGGGACACTCTGCAGAACATGTGTACATCCCCCTTCAGCAGATGTTAAGTCTTTTAGGCACAGAATTAGCAAGACGAGAGGGAGTTGAGTTTGCACAGTGGGATGGTAAACAAGGGGACAAAGGCAGGCACAGCACCAAAGTTTCCACAAAAAGGAATAGCCCAGGTACAGTGTCAGCTCTACATGCATCCTCTGAGAATAAATTAAAGGGAATCAAGGAATGCATATTTTGCGAAGGCAACCACAAGTCATATAAATGTGAGGTGGCTGAGGCCTTACCTTTGAGGAGAGAAAGGACAGGGTAACTAAGTCCACAGCATGTTTTAAATGTTTTTGAAAGTCATAGAGCAAGGTTTTGTAAGTTTAAAATTTTGTGCAAAAAATGTCATGGTAGGCATCAGCCATTATTGTGTGAAACACTAGTAGGCCTACCCCAGAGTAGAGACATCAGTGGCACATGCCACTGCTATGCAAGGGAGTAAAAGTAAAGGGGGATTATTGCAAACAACTGCAGCCTTATTAATTGGGAATGAGGAGAAGCTACTGTAAGAGTGTTGTTTGATAGTGGTAGCCAGTGTAGTTTTATTAAGACCAGAATTTCCAGAAAATTGAAGTTTAAAGAACTTAAGAGGGAAAATTTAAGAATTTCTGGGTTTGGGGGTTCCGTTCAAAACCGAACCAAATTTAAGAAGGTAGAAGTTCTGGTTAAGGGGTTGTTACTGCAAAGTCCCACTATCAAGGTCCAAGCTGTAGAGATTGAGGAACTTTGTGCTCCAGTCACTACTTGTTTAGATATGGCATGTGTCCAAGAATTGCAAGTTAAAGGAATTAATTTGGGCAATAATAAGTTTGAGGAACAGAAGATATTAGTCTTTTGATTGGAGCTGACTATTATTGGGACTTCATCACTGGTAATATTGTCCGTACATCTCAAGGCCCGGTAGCTATTGAAAGTAAGCTAGGCTGGATGCTACATGGTAGTTATTGCAATGAAATGGAAGTTAAGGCTCTTTTTGTTAAGATTGAGGAGAACAGCCATGGTGGAAAGGCATTTGAAAGCGTTTTGGGAACTTGAATCTATTGGCATAAAGGACAACAGGCAAGTACAGTGAACAATGATGTTTTAGAGCAATTTGAAAAAGGGATTGGGTTTAGAGATGGTTGCTATGAAGTTGGCCTACCATGGAAGATTCTTGCAAACCCGGTTCAAACCTTCAGCTAGCTAATCGGAGGTTGGAGACTTCATTGTACAGGCTAAGAAAAAATGAGTTGTTAATTGAATACAATGAGCCATCCTAAGTTATGTAAGGGAGGGCTATGCTGAAAGGGTGCAAGGTGAGCTGGTGAGCCAGGAGGCACATTATCTGCCACACCATGCAGTGGTACGGCGAGACAAAACTACCACCAAACTGAGGGTAGTTTTTGATGGCTCAGCCAAGGACAAAGGTGGTGTGTCCTTGAATGACTATTTGGATGCTGGGCCAAATTTAAATGCAGATTTATTTTCCTTGTTACTGAGATTCAGGTTTGGTAGAGTAGCATTGACTGCAGATGTGAAGCAAGCCTTTTTGCGGATAAAGTTAAAACCAGAGGACAGAGATGCAGTAAGGTATCTGTGGGTGGATACGAAAGACTTGTTGGAAAATGAACCTAAGGTTCAGCATATACAGGGTGGGCCGTAAGTTTCCATACATAGGAAAATTTAAACGTTTGTTTTTATGTTTCAGATACCCTAAGAATATGCGTTTGAAGATCTTGTTTACTGATGAAGCAAATTTTTACGTCAATGGAGAGGTTAATCGGCAAAACATACGTTATTGGAGTAATGCTAACCCTAACTGGCTGAGTCCGACGAAGATGCAAGGTGCCGGTAAAGTGATGGTGTGGGCCGGGATATGGGGTGACAGAATTATTGGACCAATTTTTGTCAGTGGAAATCTTAATGCCGAAAGGTATCTTAACATGTTGCAAGAAGAGATTTTCCCATCCCTGCTAAATGAGGAAGGTAACTTCCCAGTTTACTTCCAGCAAGATGGAGCTCCACCTCATTATGGTCTTCATGTGCGTCGGTATTTGGATCAGCAGTTTCCGGATGCTTGATTGGTCGCATGGTCCTGTGGAGTGGCCTCCCAGATCCACAGATCTCACCCCCCTTGATTTCCATCTTTGGGGGCACTTGAAGGCCATGGTGTATCAGGAAAAGATACGAGACATAAATCATCTAAAGGAACGTATCACCAACGCCATTACAAGCATAACGTCAACTGTGCTAATGCGTGTTCATCAACAGTGGGGAACACGTATTGAAATGTGTTTTCAAGACAATGGCAACCATGTAGAGCATATTATATAAATAAAAATGGTTGTCCATAAAAAAATGTTTATTTTTCCTATGTATGGAAACTTACGGCCCACCCTGTAGAATGAAGTCAGTGTTGTTCGGCCTCAGCTCTAGTCCATTTCTGTTGGCAGCTATTATGCAGTACCATTTTAAGAAATATTCTGAAGTCTATCCTAACACTATTGAACACACAAGGAAAAATTTTTATGTTGATGATTTGCTATGTTCCGTGGATAATACAGAAATGGCTAAACAGATATTCATGGAGGCTAGAGCTATAATGAGGGAGGCTGGCATGGAGCTCAGAAAATGGCAGACCAATCATTCGCAATTACAAGAGTTTGAGTCATTCCTCTGTAGTACCTGATGCAGCAGAAAGTATTGAGGATTCTGGTATTAAGGAGTTGTGGGCAATAGATGCAAAGGTGCTAGGCATTGTTTGGCAGCAAGATGATGATTTGTTTACCTTCAATGGGAATCTTTAGTAGAGCTGGCTGAGAATGAGACAAGGTGGACAAAACGTACAGCTCTTAGTTTGGCTTCAAAGGTCTTTGATCCTCTTGGATTCCTGGCTCCATTTGTGATAGTCAAAATTTGGTTTCAGAGCCTCTGGGAAATTGGACTTCGTTGGGACCAAGAGTTACCTGATCATATGGTGGTAAGGTGGAAATATTGGTTCAAAGAATTGGCACATCTTGGAGACATTGAAATCCCAAGATGGTACTTTGGAGAGTTGAACAATAGTCCAGACAATTTGGAGCTGCACATCTTTTGTGATGCAAGTGAGGAAGCCTATGCAACTTGTATTTATATAAGAGGTGCATTGCAAGAGGAAGTAAGTTGCAGGTTGGTTGCTGCAAAGAGTAGAGTAGCACCTTTGAAAAGGCTTTCTGTTCCAAGGTTGGAATTGATGGGTGCCGTTATTGCTAGTCGGCTTGCAATTACAGTGCGAAAGTCTTTGGCCCTCTATGAAATTCCAAGCTATTATTGGACAGGCTCCACTATAGTTTGGCACTGGTTAAGAAGTCAGGCAAGGAAATGGAAACCATTTGTTGCCAATAGGGTGGAGGAAATTCAAGCGCACACAGATCCCAAGCATGGAAGCATTGTCCAGGCATCCAAACCCCGCTGATTTACCAACACGAGGAATTTCAGTGAAAGATCTTTCACAGTCAAGTTTGTGGTGGAATGGGCCAGAGTGGCTAAAACTTGGAAGTGAAAACTGGCCTTCTAATCAGCCTATTGTAGGAGAATGCCAGGCTGAAGAAGCATGGGTGAGTGAGGTGAGAAAATGCGCTGTGAACAGTTGTCAAGTTATGCAGCGGGACCCCATATTGAGGCTTGAGGACATTAGCAGTATGAAAAGATTGTTAAGAGTGACAGCATGGGTATATAGATTTACCAACAACATTAAGGGAGAAACAAGAAGTGAAGGAATTCTGAACAGTAATGAGATTCAGCAAGCCAGGAAATACTGGGTGGTATATATGCAGAAGGAAAAATTTGGTGAAGAGAGAATTGCTCACCAGCCATCCATTACAGGTTCTACCAACACATTCTGCACTCAAGGGTTTGGATGTGTTTTTGGATCAGGATTTATTGAGAGTAGGAGGTAGACTACAGTTTTCTGGGCTTCCAGAGGAGAAAAGACATCCAATTTTGCTACCTTCTGGGGGCACTTTGTGGGCCTTTTGATCTGGATACTCATCATAAGCTGTTACATGCGGGAGTTAGAGAAGTGATAATAGAGATTAGACAACAATTTTGGATTCCCAAAATTAGACAAGTAGTAAAAAAGGTCTTGCATAAATGTGTGGTTTGCAAGCGTTGGAGTGCAAAGCCTTATGAAAAGGTGGCTCCACTTCCAAGAGAATGGTGTGTCTATACTGCCCCATTTGATGTAGTGGGAGTAGACTTTGCAGGGCCAGTCTATGTGTATGAGTGAGGGGAGTCTAACAAAGGTTATATATGTCTTTTCACCTGTGCTACCACCAGAGCAATCCATTTGGAGTTGGTAAGCAACTTAAGTAGTGATGTATTTCTTTTGGCCTTTAAAAGGTTTGTGAACAGAAGGGTTTCCCAAATAAAATCATATCGGATAATGCAAAAACCTTCAAAAAGGCTGCAAAGGAACTCCAAGAAATTTGGTCCTTGCTAAAAGAGGAAGGATTCCAATCCTACTTTTCACACCAAGGGGTACAGTGGGAGTTTATTGTTGAGAGAGCACCATGGTGGGGAGGATTTTGGGAAAGGCTAGTGAGAAGTGTAAAGTGTCCATTAAAGAAACTTTTAGCTAATGCTCATTTGAGCAAAGAAGAATTCTGCACTGTTTTATGTGAAGTAGAAGCAATGGTGAACAGTAGGCCTATCACTTTTGTTTACAACAGTATGCAGGATGCAGAGCCATTGACACCAAATCATTTTCTTTGTGGTAAACGATTAACATCAAGCCCCAGTGTGCCAGAAGACTTGCAGCCTATCCAGAGCACTCAAGGAGAGTTAACCAGACGGTTCAGGTACCTTGAAGAGCTACAAGATCAGTTATGGAAGAGGTGGCAGATGGAATACTTGCCAGAACTCAATTATTACCCATCAGGCAAGGTAAAGGGCTCCAATGCAAATTGTATCAAGGTGGGAGACGTGGTAATGATTGGGGATGAAAGACCAAGGCAATGCTGGAAGCTTGGCATAATTGAAGAGGAGTTTGTTGGCAAAGACAATTTAGTTAGGTCTGCACTGGTAAAGACTTCAGGAGGAAAGTTAGAGACCTATACAAAAACTCTATGCTTTAGAAATCGGCAAAAACACAGATAGTCAAGATGAAACATTTGAGTTCCAGCCTCATGGAGAAGGCTTGGCTAACCTTGCAGAAGGTAATGACAACAATGCCTCTTCGGTGGGGAGTGTTAGAAAATCTAGAAGAGGAAGAACCATTGTTGTTCCAAGGCGATATGATGACTAAGCTGATTGATGCAGCATTGCTTGTATATATTAAGTTAAGGTGTATATATATCCATCTCATAATTGTAAGGTTAGTGAAAAATTAACTTAATTTAGAGCTAGCATTTTGAGCTCTTGTGGCATCATTGTTTGGTCACACTGTTGGCATCATTTTGGGGCACTTCGTTCTTTCTACTCGTTTGTGGGATGTCATACGTACAGGGTGTGGTCTTGTAGAGAGCTCTCTTGCAATTCAGTTTGGTTGTTTAGATAAAAGATTGTTGCACCATGCAATAGTCCAGGTTGCGTTGTTGTTGCAAGGTTGAGAAAGAAGACCATAAATAGTACCCTTTTTGTTTAAAGTAAAATTCATGTAACAAAGGTCTAAAGTAGGCCCGCATCGAGTCAGCAACCCTGAGGTAGGACCTAATAGGATCTCAAATCCGTAAGTTTTAATTTAGCTTAACTTGGGCTTCAGATAGAACTGGCCCTTTAGAATTTGGCCGTTCACGGCTCAGCTGGGATTTTGAACCCGACAAATAAATAAAATAACAATAACTTAATATTCATTGTTAGCTACATTGAAAGTTTTAAGTACAGTAATTTTGATAATTTCATGTAAATTATTTTTGTAAAATTGGTAGTAATTTAGTGATTCTAAACTGTTTTGTATTCAGATAGATCCTGGGGCAGTTATCGTAAATCAATCGTCATGTATTAAATTTTGTGGGGAAACTTGGTAATTGTTAAAAAAAGCAGTAATGTTTAACTTAATCTACACTCAATACAGTTTTGAAGTCGTCTTTACACTTGGCACCAAAACTGGAAGCATATTCACTCGTTACAACCACATTTTTCGAAAATGAAAGTAATTTTCCTTATTTGGAAAATCGTTGTCTGCGTTTTTCTACCTTCCTTCCGTTACTAATGGAACAATTTTAAGAAAAATTTGAACTTTCATAATTGAGAGCGAGTTTTTAAATTATGTGAATTGAATAACCTTTATTATTAATAATAATAAAATAAAATAAATAAATACAGTATTTTTACAATGACATAAATAATTGTGAAACTGGACTATTAATATTTATTTTATTTAATTTGGCCTTTAGGCTTTACCGGGCTCGTCATTAAAAATAAAGCAGTTATTATTATTAATAATACATAAATTATTAATTAGGGTATGTATTAATCTTAAATTACACTGGACAACAAATTATAACTTTTTTCTTGTTCCCTGAGTAAAATAGGGTGATTCTGGTAGATTTTTGTGCACGCAATACGAATATGGATGCAAAATGTTTCCATCACCCACAGTTTTTGAACAAATTGAAAATGAAAATGGGTAATTTTTGAGATGAAGAAAATCTAAATTTAGGTATAACATGCTTTGATCTACAGTATTTCTGGTCTGATACGAGTGGATTTGCTGATGAGTTACAAAATATCTATTTGCCCATTGCAAATTAATAATTTTGTTCTTACACGTAAATAAAAATAAAATGTGCCAGTTTGATTACATCATTGAGCCTCAGTAGCTTTAGCTCTTTAAATAATGCACTAGAATGATCAAAGAAATCAGCCTTATTGCTCGTTTTTGGATAACAAATATACTGTAAGTAGTTTAAGGAAAATATATAATTAGCTGACTTAAAACTGATGTTTTTTCCAAAATCTGACCATAAAATATAGCTTTAGGTCATTTATGACTTGGATAACCTCAGTAGGCCCGAGTCGCTTCGTGATTTCCAAATTTAATGTAAACTCGTTAATTGTGCCGAATTTGATTTCGCGGATGGCATAAATTTCTGAACACTTCTTGAACATCAGTGTTTCCGTTAACTCAGCCATTGAAAGAGGTTAAATAATTAACAGGAATAAAACCGGGCTAACGCGTTTTATAGATAAAATTTTTAGGATTACCTAAATCATGTTACATTAAGGTCTTACAGTGTCCATGAAAATCCCCGTCGATGAATTGTCTGCAATTCTAATAAAAAGTAAAAATTCCTTGACACCTCTACAGGAACTCAGCCATTCTCATCAAGAGGTGGTAAGATTCCTTCACTAACTCTTTGATAAGTGCTGTTGTATTTCTCTCAGTGTTATAATAATAAATAATGCTGAAATTATGATTTTATTTTATCACACTCTTCAATGCTGAGTTGACAATATTTTCAGAAGTGTGTTTTGTCTCAAATAACTGAAAAGTAGAAAATGGTTTTATCGGTGAGTCGAACACTATGAGGGTAGGTCAGGTCCAGATTAAGTTTACAAATAAATGAGTGGTTAAAAAACGTTTTTTTTACCTGTAAATTAGAAAACGAACTTAACAATTGGCACTTCGTGCCGGCTGCATTGTTCTTTTATGTAAAAATTTATTTTCCATTCTATTAGGAGCCCATCGTCTTTCTTTGAATGACTGCGAGAAGTTATACCGAGAGATCAGTACGCAAATCTTTTCTCAAACCACTTTCAAAGGGACCGCCAGCCTCGTCTGGAAGAACTCTTTTTATGATAGCGACGCTTGGACAGAAATTCTGCAAAAGCGCTTAGGAGAAACTCCTATGATTGAAACTGCAAGAAAGCACGAGATGAACAAGGTCTGTGGTTTAGTTGTTTTTCTTGCTTAACTTGGTAACCATAACTAAATCTTTGAGCATTATGATCTAAGCCACCCCCTCGATTAGGTACTCCGGCTTGCCGGGCCGAAGGGGCTCGCACACTTCGTCGGTCATTGGATTTCCTCAACTCCTCGCAGGGTGTGGGCGAAGAGACCTAGTTGCGTTTTTTTCTTTTTGCTTCCCTTTTTTTTGGTATCTCCCGGAATTTCTTTTGTCTTGACTCGGTCTTGGGCCTCTGTCAATTGTAGTATCCCCCCCCTCTGTTTGTATTTTGCAGTCTTGGGGGCATCGCTCCGTGGCTGAGCCGTGCTCTGGGGACGGTACGGGCGCCCGGACCGCTGCTGCATCTGGATTGGGTCTTTGCTAGGCCCTTAATGGACAAATCTCCGTAGAGCCAATCTGCTGTTTTTAAAACGACAGTCAGGTTGGGGGGGCGGGCTACCCGGGACGTTGGGCCTGCGCCTTGAAGGATGCAGCGGCGGATGGTGCATTGCCTTGGATCCGAGGCTGTGTTTCTTGTAAATGCTATTGTTTATGGGTTCAATTTCAAAACTTCAATCCCCTCCTGTTGACGACTCTGTCCCGTCCTTAGATTTGGATAAGACTTCTACTTCTGGTCATTCAGCGGCCTCTGCCTCCGCTGATTGACCTTAAAACCGTATGGCCCCCTCTCGTCCTCTGCGGCGTCTGGCTCTCGTGGCCCACTCTCGGTTACCGTCACACATGGACCTGTCTCTGCTGTCAATTTCTGTCCGGTGGACAGGTTCCTTGTTCTCCGCCCTTCCGCTGGCTCCCTTCCGGGCAACTCGGAACGGGTGTTTCAGCGTCTTAAGACAGTGGGGGTTCCCTGTCGTTATGATATCCGCCCTCTGAAGGATGGGTCTCTTCTTTTGAAGTCCCGTTCTTCGGGGGGTGACTGAGTCCCTTCTACAGTTGCAGGATGTTCTGGGTTGCAGAGTTTGTGACTCCCCATCCGCAACTGAATAGCTGTCAGGGCACCATTTTTCGCTTCCCATCTGCTGTCAATCCCGATTGGCGAGTTGCAGGAGGATTATGCCCTCCAGGGGGTAACGAAGGTCTTCCGTCCGCTCGTCTGCTCCTGACCTTTGACTCCCTTGTGCCTCCGGCCCAGGTGTTCTGGGGTGTGGGTGCGCCGGTCGTGAGAGTTTTCGGTGCGACCGTATGTAACTGACCCGGTTCGCTGCTTTGGCTGCAACCGGTTCGGCCATGTTAGCTCTGCGTGCCGCCGTGAGAGTAAGCTATGTGTCCGCTGCGGTGGGCCTGCGCACCCTCCCCCATGCACGAAGCCCCCGCGGTGCTCGAACTGCTCGGGGGCCCATCCTTCCTCCTCTCGGAACTGCCCCGTTTTCAAGTTTGAATTCGAGGTGCGGTCCTTAAGGACTACCGAATTCCTTAGTGCGCGGGAGGCGCGTGATAGGGTCCGTGACCGGGAGCCGCGGCGGGGGTTGTCCTATGCTGCGGCTCTTGGCTCCGGCAGGTCCTCGGGCCCCTCCCGTGCTACCCCGGCGCCTACCGGAGTGGTGCACCCCCCCTGGAAGTTCCGGGGGTTGGTGGTGGTCCTAGCGCCGCCGGACCTTCTTGTCCCTCTGCCTCACTTTGTCATCCCGTCTGATTCCCTGCCTACAAGTGCCCCTTCTCCCTCTCCGGCCTTGGGGTCTGGATCCTTGCCTACCCGTCTCTCGGGTGGGGAAGGTGATGCCCCGAAGGGAGGGAGGAAGTGTCGCCGTGGTCAGAGTCCTCCATACCCGATCATGACCACTGCTCGCCCTGCTTCCCCTTCTTCACCGGAGGGGAAGCGGCGCGCTCCTCCGAGGGCTGGTGGGGCGTCAGCTCACGGTGCCCCAACTACTGTCCGGGTGTCGGTTGAGGTACACCGCCCCATGACACCCTCGATTACTGACTCGCTTCCCACGGTGGACCCGGTCGAGAGGGGCCTGGCCCTTCTTCATGGAGTCTTTCTCCCTTCGGCTCCTGCTGAGAGTGGTGGTCGGGTCTCTCCTGGATCTACCTTTCCCACCTGTGGTGGATTCCCCCCCCCCCCCCCCCCCCCCCGTCAGCACTTGTCTGGTGTGACGAGCCCTCGAACATCTGGTTCTCCCTGCACCCCTCTGGTGGGGAGTCTGGGGTTTCGGCTGGGCCCGTCTCGTCGTCGTCTCTCCTCCCCTCAGGGGAGCCCCCCTCTGAACTCCCTGTTCCACTTTCCCACTTTCCCACTTTCCCACTTTCGTTCTACTACGGGTGAAGCAGCTGCGGAGTCTGTGGCCCCTACCCTCCCCGTTCGGGGTGAGTCGGGGAAGCCGATTCCGTCCCTGGTTACGGACCATTGAGTTTGCTGCTCAGCTTGGTCCGTGGCTATTTCTCTGTTTTCTCTGCCTTTTATTCTGCCCCTTCCCCTTACAGTTCCATTTTGCATTGGAACTGTAGGGGGCTTTTAGCTAACTGGGAGAACCTAGCCTCCATGCTGGAGAGCGAGCGGCCTTCCTGCGTTTGTCTCCAGGAGACTATCCTGGCTGCGCGGGGGCTCCCTCGCCTCTCTGGCTACGTTGGTTTCCCTTGCACCCCGGATGAGCACACACACCGGCGGGGTGCGGCGATTTATGTTCACCATTCGTTAACCTCGCGCGGTGTGCCTCTTCGTACTTTGCAGGCTGTGGCTGTGCGGCTCTTCTTAGATCGCCAGTACACTGCCTGCTCGATCTACAGGGTGGGCCGTAAGTTTCCATACATAGGAAAAATAAACATTTTTTTATGGACAACCATTTTTATTTATATAATATGCTCTACATGGTTGCCATTGTTTTGAAAACACATTTCAATACGTGTTCCCCACTGTTGATGAACACGCATTAGCACAGTTGACGTTATGCTTGTAATGGCGTTGGTGATACGTTCCTTTAGATGATTTATGTCTCGTATCTTTTCCTGATACACCATGGCCTTCAAGTGCCCCCAAAGATAGAAATCAAGGGGGGTGAGATCTGGGGATCTGGGAGGCCACTCCACAGGACCACGCCGACCAATCCAAGCATCCGGAAACTGCTGATCCAAATACCGACGCACTTGAAGACCATAATTTAAATTTTCTTATGTATGGAAACTTACGGCCCACCCTGTATATTCCTCCTCATGACCCTCCTTCTCGCGACGCGGTTCGCGAGTTGGTGGTGCAACTGCCTCGGCCGTTTCTTCTTCTCGGGGACTTTAATAGTCGCGACCCGGCTTGGGGAGATGTCCGGTCGACAAATGTGGCTGGTATGTTGCTCCCCTTAATGGAGGAACTTTTCTTTACTTACCTCAATTCTGGCGGACCTACCTATTTTCAATCCACGGGTTCATTTACCTGTATTGATCTCTCCTTGGTGCCCCTCGATGCCCTGCTCGATTTTTCGTGGAGGGTGTTGGGGGACTCTTATGGCAGTGATCATTACCCAGTCTGTCTTGAGCCGGTCGGACCGCAACCAGGTGTCTCGTCTCGACCGAGGTGGTGCCTGGCGCGGGCTGACTGGCCATCCTTCAGAGCTCGTTCCGTCATTGACCGTTCGGTTTTGGACTTTGGCTCTGTGGATGAGAGCTTGGAGTTCTTCGAGCGGGTGGTGATGGGCGTAGGGAGGACTGTATTCCTCGATCTTCCGGTAACCCGCGGACGCGTAGCGTCCCGTGGTGGACTCCAGCATGTCACCAGGCGGTGTGAGAGAGGAAGAGGGCAACGCGCCGCTTCCACCGCACCCGGCGCACGGACCACTTGATTGAGATGCGGCGGGCGAAGGCTTTCGCCCGCCGGACTCTCAAGTTGGCCCGTCGAGCCTCTTGGCGTGCTTTTGTATCTGGCATTTCCTCGTCTACCCCTCCTGCTGCTGTGTGGCGGAAGGTACGTAGTATCGAGGGGAAGCTGGTCCCTGCTCGTCCCCTGTCCTTCGGGACGGGGACGGCTTCCTTTCGGATCCTACTGCTGTGGCCGATCGGCTGGCCGGGGCTTTTGCTGCGGTTTCCCGTTCGCCTTCAGCTGCGGATCGTCTTTTATTGGATGTTACGTTCCCGCCACCTGGGAACGAGCCCTATAACCGTCTCTTTACGATGCGGGAACTTCGGGCTGCCTTGGCAACCCGTCGTTCTTCCGCCCCTGGTCCTGATGACATTCCGTATGACTTTATTCAAAATCTGCACCCGATGGCCCTACACTTCTTGCTGGATCTTTTCAACCGGATGTGGGTTGAAGGGTCGTTCCCTTCCCGTTGGAGGGAGACGATTGTGGTCCCGATACCTAAACCGGGGAAGGATCCGGCGGAGGTGGCGGGCTATCGGCCTATTGCCTTGACGAGCTGCTTATCCAAGCTCTTGAAAAAAATGGTGGCCCTCCGACTTTCATTTACACTGGAGTCTCTTGGGTTATACCCCCCGACCCAGTATAGCTTTCGTCGGTTTCGGGTACTCTGGACCCCTTTCTCCTCCTTGGTCATGATATACAGGAGGCCTTTTCCCGCCGGAATCTTGTTCTGGCCGTCTTTTTCGATGTCCAAAAGGCCTATGACACGACCCGTCGGGAGTTGTCATGGACCGTTTGAAGTCTCTTGGTTTCGTGGGCCTTTTACCCACGTTTATTCGTAACTTCCTCTGCCGTCGCACTTTCCGTGTCCGTAATGGGGCAGCCCTATCTGACCTGTATGTTCAGGAGGAGGGAGTGCCTCAGGGGTATGTACTGAGCGACTCCTGCTTCAATGTGGTCATGTCTGCGCAGGTTGAGTGCGACATCCCTCCCTTGGAGGATCGGAGGTCGTTCCTCATTGCCAAGTACTATCTCCGGATCCTCCGTCTTCCCAACTCTCCTCTGTTCCAGGTGGTGGAGAGAGCATTCTGCCGGGATGGGGGTTGGTATTTCACCGACACGGTGACCTCCCTCCTTGATGGTATGGGCACTCCTCCTCCATCCGTACCGGTCTCTCTCAAGGTTGTTGCACCTTGGGAGAGTACCCCTGTTACATGCTGTAGGGTTTGCGCCCCGTTCGCAGGGCCGATTCTGACTCTGCCTTGCTTCGGTCCCTGTTCCTTCAGCATACAGCGTGTCACTCTGCATGTGTTGCGGTCTTCACAGATGGCTCGAGGTCGTCGGGGGGCGTTGGGGCTGCGGCTGTTCTCCAGTCGTCTGCCCTTGCTCGCCGATGTACCCGCCTTCCTGATGAGGCTTCGTTTTCACGGCGGAGCTCTATGCCATTCTGAGCGCTCTGGAGGTGGTGCGGGAGCATCCGGATGGGTCGTTTGTTATCTATTCGGATTCCCCGCAGTGCCCTGGATGGCTTGGAGTGTTTCGACCCCGTCCACCCACTGGTCCGACGTATCCAGTTACTTTGCCATATCCTTGTCACTTCTGGTGGCAAGGAGGTGGTATTTTGCTGGGTCATTAAATTGTCATTTATTTGCTATCCTTAATCATTTTACCATTAGTTATTATTTTATTATCTATTACGAGTGAACTGTTTGAAGCCATGGGTCGCCGAGTTAGCGCCGCGACCAGAACTTGGGTCGCAGCCTAAAAAGGTTAAGAACCATTAATCTAAGCTAACAAACCCCACTAATTTTGATATACAGAACCCAAAAGTTAAGGAAAGGATTAAATTAAATTAAAAACTTAGAACTGTAATTTCAACTTTTAAAATATTTACTCCCAATTTTTGCTGGCATTAAATTTTTTTGGATTTGAGCAATGTGCCCACACCATACTTTATTTAATATTGGGTAATGAATATTCCATCTTTTCAGATTTGTCTTGTTTCTACACAGACAAACAGCAATTGGGTAAAGGCTTTCCTTTTCCGTAACTACAATTTTCCCTACAGGGTAGCTAGTCACTTCAATGGGTGCTCATCAGCTCGCTTGTGGGAAGGTGGAAGGGCGTCTGCAGCTGCCCCGGGGTACTTCTCGGAATTCAGAATAAATGACCTTGTTCTTTTGGTACGGAGTTGTTTTATGGTATAAAATTCTTAATTTCATAACTTAACTTTCCATTAACGCCGACCGTTGCCTTATGGTAACATGAGCTTGACAATCGATTTTGAACCTTAAGATCTTAATATTAGAGGTTATTTTGGCTTAAACAATTTTTCTGTTCAAGTAAAAATTTCACAATTCAGGCACAAAAGGGTTAATTTCGATTCGCACCTTCGGAAGCAGTCATGAACTTAAGTTGCAATTCGACTGTTAACAAGTCCATCGACAACGCTCAACAGTTCTTGGAGCGTAATTTCTAAAAGGGCTTGACATATGCCCTAGACCCACGTAATAAGGCTGGGTCCATTAATATATCGGAAATTGTGTCCTGCCCTAAAAATTGACAATTGTTTACGATGAAGTTTGAGCACATTCAAATTTTCAACCGATACTGGAGTAAAATTTGCCAAATTTGCTACGGTGGAAAGTTGGCAATTATTGACGATAGTGTAAATAGGCTTTCAAGACTCGTTATTATTATTGAAATATAATACTGAATAGAATACCAATATTTAACAATGTCTATTGTGCATTTTGTGTTTTTCTTAGGACGGGGGTGTGATGGTAAATAACCCTACCGCCATCGCTATTCACGAGGCTCGTCAATTATGGCCCGATACTCCTCTTCAGAGTGTGGTTTCTATAGGAACGGGCCGCCACGAGCCTCTCCCTGCGAAGGGAGACAGATCTATTAATTGGGCGTCCAGGATCAAGACCATCATCAATAGTGCCACTGACACTGAAGGTAGAGTTTTCAAGTTTTCCAATCTTCTGTACATAGTACGTACTTCAATTTGTCTCGATATAAAAGGTCTCTTAATACGGCAGATGATCAGTTTTTCTGCGTTTTGAATTTTGTTTTTAATCCTACTTAAAAATGTAATCATAATTTATAGTGATGTATATGATATTGAAGTATCATATACGCAAACTATCAAAAGATTCGGCCTCATTATCGTGACCACAAAATTAAAAGCGTAAATATTTGCTTCGTGTAAACGAACTTTTTAGGGGTGGTTCTACATGGCATGAACAGTAGGGACGACGACTGAAACCACGCGACGCGGATTCGAGTACCACCAGTTCCTAGGTTCCCACTTTGCCTTTTGCTTTTTCCAGCAGACTACATACTTTTTAAATTTCTTTGAGAAATTAAGTTTTTTCTTTTTTATTGTAGGAGTGCACACTACCCTACACGATCTGCTTCCAGGAAACGTTTACTTTCGGTTGAATCCATATCTCTCGGAAGAAATTAACCTGGATGAAATCAGAGAGGAGAAGTTGTCCTGTATGATAGAGGACACCAACCTCTACGTGAGAAAAAATGAAGCCAAACTCAATGGTGCTGTGAAGAGTTTGAAGGGTTCAAAAAGTTTAGTAGATAAAACTTTTGATTTTATCTCATTGAAAAGGCAAATTTGGGATCTTTAAAAAAATTTAATAATTATTCATACGTACTTAAACGAATGTTTCATTAAAAAGCGATGATTCTATTCATTCTCCGAATGATGACGGGTGTCCCAGCCCCACGTTCATTGATAATCAGGCCTTAATCCAGTATTCATTAGTAAATTGTTTTTATATCCTGCTACGAAATGCTTAAAGATTTTTTGATTTTGGAACTTTACTCTAGCAATTCAAATTCTCAATTCCGAGTATATATATTTAGTAGGGAAAATGGTTTAAAGTTTTATGGAAGTCATTATTATATTAAAAACTTCTGTTAATCGTCGTTCTTAGAGATTAGAATGAAAAAAAATGGCAATTCTTTAAGCTGTCTCATTCCTAGAGATGGATTTAAGGATTCAGCGTAGACGCAGATGTGATACTCCTTTATTTTTTATCTTAATGTTAAGTTGCTCATTAACTTATTTATTTAATAAAAACTTTTTTGTGAGTAACGAAAGTTTGGAAGTTTATTTTCACCTTAAATGTTAAATCGTAATGTTTCAATAAACTTTTTTTCCGAACTTGGTTTGACCAATTTATAAACCAGTACAGAATCTTTTAGTTCGAGGTTGTATTGCATAAGGTGAATTAAGTTCCTAGTTTTGGTAATAATGTAAAAGCTGTTTTTTTTTTTAAATAGCAGGAAAAATCAGTGTACTATATAGAAAATGAATTGTTTAATTAGTGTACCTGCTTTTCAAATTTGTATGACTGACGATTATTAGTCTAATTTTGCTCTTTACTGTTGTACTTCATACTACAAGTTAGAAATACCAGTTTGTCCTGAAGGAAATGCAAAGATGCAACTATCGGTTACCAGAGGCGGTGAATACATGGGACCACACCTACCTCATGGCCCAGTATATCCCAGTTGTGCTAAAGATTTCCGCTATTTAGGAATACCATTTTTTCCCAACTAGTCACCATTCTATTGAAAAATTTGTAAAAAATTTATTTTGTTGTAATTTATATATCGAAGGATAATGAAAAATAAAATTTAAAAATCATTTATTTTACTAAACACTATATATATACTGAATAAATTACCAAACTAGGTCCTTAGCTTAAGTGGAAAAAGTAAATACTTTAAAAGTTTATATTAAGTTTAAATACAATAAAAATAAGGGATGGCGTACGTAATCTTAATTAAGAATTAAAGTCATATGAAAAATTATATAAAAACTACTTTGGTTTATATGTTCAGTTTTACATGTATATAGATACATACATATTTTTTATATATATAAAGAAAAAATTGTGCCAGCTACAAGTAGATACGAATTCTTACTTAATCCGACTTCATGAATAACTCTACTTTCTACATTTTTATAAAGAAGTTTACGTTATTGTCCTTAATGAATGAATGATTCATTCTCAAATTCTCCCAAGCAACTTCGACTCACTTTTGCGAGTAATTCTTCATACATCTCTTCAGTAGAAATAATAATAAGTTCTTATAATCTAATTCACTAAACTTTTAACATCGATGACAATTCTATCTCTAATATTACAACACCCATTCTCTTTTCAAGGTTAAAAATAATTAAATATTTCAATTTTCAAATCATCATTCTTGATTTATATAAAACTCCTACGAATATGATCCAACTTACCCTGTTTAAATTCCACGATCATATACGAGTAAACTTCCAAAACTTCAGAATAAGCGGCAAATTCTTAAATTAATCCCTATTTAAATTAATTATTCCTAATTCCCACTTGACAGAACCCTTCTTAATGCTTATTCACTTAACTGAGGGCAGTAGTAAACTAGTTCCTGCATCCAATATTACGTGATCTTTACCGATTTCTTAAAAAAAAATCGCACATTATTTGTACAAACCCTACAGGTAGAAGTGTATACCAAATTACTATTATTAATAATGAACTACATAAATGCAAAGATAGATTACCTACCTTCGTCATCGAATGAAACGTGAAGCATGTTTGAAAAATAATAACCTTAATGAAAGTAACTTATAGAAGAAAGAAATGCAGCCTATCTTAAGAGTACTGGCAAAAATATTCTTACTTTTAACAGCTTCATAATGAAATATGATTCAGCTAATGACTAAAAATATAATGGTGAAATAACAAAAACAAGAAAGTGAATGAAAAGCATTTTACTTAACTTTCATGAAATAATCCTACTCGTAATAAACTAAATACTTCGCATTACCGGTACTACATCATATAAAAAATAGATACCATTCGAGAAAAACTATAAATTATATACAAAGTAACTATAATTTAAAGGAACATTAGAAAAATAAACTGTAAATAAAGCTGCCCCTGGTATAAAAGGGGGTGGGGGCATATTATTTATCCTGAACTGTTCTATCATCATCAATTCAATTTCTACTTTCAATATATATATATATTATATTATTATATATATATATTTTCGCATCAATGGGAACGATTTCATCTGATTTTAATCTAACTTTGAATTATATAAAAAAAAAGTTCGTAAATCTTAGAGATCTGTATCGTACCAGGCCGCCATTTGATTATTGTCCCTTGGGGGTTGAGGGGAACTTGCTGATCATATGTCAGGTCAGGGTGGTGCCCAGGCGGCAACTCCATTTGGTCGATTGGTCCGTAATTGGACCCGGGCCCGCCGTGTTGAGATCCGATGTCCAGTCCTTGCATGGAGTCCACAGGTACATGATCATAGCCACCTAATAACACAATGAAAATATTAAATTAAAATTTAATGAAAATATCAAATGTTAAATTAAATATGTTGGAATATCGATATCCCGGCCTATTTTTTTCTTACATTTACCTTTGTGTGAAGACCTGATTCTTGCTCTTGACACACCGTCTTATGATGATACAAGAGCATATGAAATTTTATCATCAATGTTGAGTACCGCAAATGAGAGAAGTGGTGATAGGTGTGTTCAAGGGCGGAAGATTTGATGTCATGGGGTTGTGTGAAACAAGATGAGAGGAGGTGGAGAGATTGAGAGGTAAAGAAGGTGAGCCTGTTGATGAAGGATGTATGGTATGAAGCAATAAGAAACTTTTCGTGTGTCAGTTCCAGGATATGTTGTGTGTGTGTGGGGGTTGGAAGGAGAATGAATAGAAAGTTGTTCTGGCGCAAAGTGCAGAAATTAAACAGTGAGAGTAAAGTATGGAAGTGAAAGAATGCTCACAGATGTGAATCTACGGAATAGATGAAAAGAATATTTCTAGGGTTTGATGGGTCGAAGAGATGAAGGCGAGTGTAAATATAAATATGATGGGATTTGGTGGTGTGAGAAGAACAAAGCTGGGCACAAACCGTTAATCCGTTAATTAACGAAGTTAACTTTTTCGTTAACGATTTAACTTTTAAGTTAACTTTGAAAATCATTATCGAACTTTGAAAATCATTATCGGACTAATTAACTTCCGTTAACTCAAGTCCGTTAACCCAAAAAATTCATAAATAAACGTTTAAAAGTTTCTATTATTTTCAGTGCTGAGCAGGTGCGCAATTAATCCGCCACTGTTAATAGTGATAAACGAATTTCCATTTCCGCAGTGCAAAATCAGGCGATATATTTGTTTCCGTCGCCACAATTTGTGTCTTACCAAATATGATAGTTATTTATGGCATTGGTTTGAGCAAAACATGGTCGACTGTAAAATCAGGCGGAAAGATTTGCCCATTTGAGTTGAATGTTCAACTTCTTTCAAGAAATATCACGAGCATTTTAAGGCACTTTCAATAATATATATGTAACAATTACAACAAATAACTACATTCGTTTCATTTGCAGTCTGTCTCTTGCGCAACATGTTTGTGCTAGTGAATCTTTAAAAATAATCGTTGTCAAGTAAGTCATGTATATTTATAATATGTCTGTGAGTACCTTTATTAGTAGTCTCCTTGATACATTTCAAGAACCATAAAACTGATATGCTAATTTTCATGAAGGGCAACATGCATCTCATGGACAAAATGGAGAACGAGAAGAGGGAAAATTAAATTATATATATATTGTGTTTTTCATTTTTTTTATAATAAAAGTTAACGTTAACGGTTTATCGGTAACTTCCGTTACATGTTTAACGGATTAACGGTTAACGAAGTTAACTTTTTGGTTAACGGTGCCCACCACTGGAGAAGAACATGTAACAATACATGCGAAGTGAAAGCAGCGGTTTGCAAGTTGAAAATTGAAGGAATATATGGAGAAATGATTAAGTATGAGAGTTTGAAAGGGTTGGATTGTAGTGGTGCAAATGTCAGAGTGCATGGACAAATGGGACTGTACCTGAAGACTTGAAGAAAGCAATAATTGTTCCATTGTACAAAATGAAGAGTGAATGTAAGAACAACTACAGAGGTACAAGTGTTTAGTGGGAAAGGTGTGTGGTAGGGTAGTGATAGGAGTTCGTGGTATTTAAGAATGCTTGGTGAGCAATGAGCATGGAGGGTTCCGAAGTGGAAGGGGCTGTGTAGATAGTGTTCGCAGCGAGACAAGTGACTGAAAAAGCATGCAAAAGGGATTGCAAGGTATACATGGCTTTTATGAATCTTCAGAAAGCGTATGACAGTGGCAGGTCTTGGGTATGTATGAATGGTTTGACACAAGTGGTGATGTACGTCAAGGATGCGTGGTCTCCGTACCTGGATGGAATGATGGGAGGTGAAAGTGCGAATGTTTGAGAGAGGAATGAATATAGTGTGATAGGAATAGGTGGGGCTTGTCGACTCTGTAGTATGCAGATAATCCTGTGCTATTTGCTCAGTGTGCGCGATAAGCAAGAGACTGTTAAGAGTTTTGTGGTAGTGAGAGAGAAAACACTGTTGAAAGTGAATTTGGATAAAAGCAAGTTACTAATTGTGGAGTGTGAGAGAAATTCGGACGGACTGTCGTCATGTAATGGTGAAATACTGAGGTGGTAGGGTATTTTTAGTACTTGGGATGTTTTGAACGAAAGAGGTATGAGTACGGATGAACTTAATAGTAGAGTAAATCAACAGAGAAGGGTGGCAGATGCGCCGAAAGCGGTTGTGAGGAAGCAGAGATGGTGCGAGATGAACGTGCGTTAGTACACACACTTTTGTCTGGGTGTGAAAGCCTTGACATGGCATGAAAGGGAGAAGTCAAGTCTAAGAGCAGTTGAGATGGATAACTTGGAAAAGTATGTGTGGCGTGCACAGGATTGCTAAAGTAAGAAATCGTGTGGTTCTGGACAGATATGGTGTGCGGTAGTCAGTGGAAGTGAAAACTGAGGAAAACACGTTAAGGTGGCTTGGACAGGTTGAAAGAATGGAAGATAACATTTGTGAAAAAGTGTATAAGTGTGTTTACGAGAGTGGAAGGAGAGGAAGACAGAAGAGATGGACGGACATGGTGAATGACTGCGTGACTAAGTGTGGACTTGAGTTGGGTGATGCACGAGAAGTGGTTGCAAGTAGATTGCAATGGAGATGTGGTTCGTTAGATGTATACAAGTTCGGGACTAGTATTTTTGACAAAACCTGGAAATGCCACCACACAGCGTAAGAAGCGCAGCATGTGTGGATTTAGCAATGTACTGGGGTGTTGGGTTCACCAGAATGGCGGTGAATGAATGAATAGTAAATGAAAGTATATGCTTTCGTTTCTATCTTTTCTCTGCTTCCTTACCTTCTATATTTCATACCTGAACAGGTCTACCTTCTCACCAACTCATTTGAAAAATGAGATTATTTATGATGCAAAATGAAAGTGTTAAGTGAGAAAAGGATTAACGCGCGGTTTACTCGTTAATATACATTCCCAATCTAAACTCCGGATTACCTCCCTAGAACCAACTTTTAATCTAACAACCTATCCTGACGAAGTTAACCTTATTCATCCTATGAAAATAAAAACCCACTCTAATAGACAGAGTTTATTTCCACGACAGTTTCGACGCCCACTGGCATCCTCCTCGGGTGGATACAGAAACACGTGTTTCTGTATCCACCCGAGGAGGATGCCAGTGGGCGTCGAAACTGTCGTGGAAATAAACTCTGTCTATTAGAGTGGGTTTTTATTTTCATATTTTGACCTTCACGTAGAAAAAAAAAAGTTTTTTGTATTTCTTATTCATCCTGATTAAACTTAATCCACTTTTTACGTGCGGATAGAGCGTCATGCGGGTTTTGTTGGTAGATAACATCCTTACCTTGATAATTAGGGCCAGCATGGCCGCTGTGGACACTGGGCGGTCCCTGACCATACATGGCGTCATAACCATCAGGTGCGATGAAATCTTGAAGGTCGGGTGGCATTTGAGCCACGTCGCTTTGCCACATGGAGCCGTCTTCCCTAAACAGGGAATTGGTGAGCTCCATGCTCAGCCGCTTCTTGTATTCCTGCGGCTTATCCTCCGACATTCGGAAGAGAACGGCTGCTGCGTAAGTAGCTGCAAATAGAAGAAAAAATTATGACCGTTCATCGAAGAAAATAAAGGTACAAAACTCACTCATTCCTCAACTTTTAACACGCTAGACACGATAACAATAATGTAGTTGTTATTTATGCCGGTTTTTATTAACTAAGGTTTTTCTTTGTACAGTATATAAGTAAGGTTGCTAACATTAATAAAACTTAAGAAATATATAACATGAAAAAATTAGCTTTTTACTTATTGTGTTATCATCACTGCAAAGAATATAAAAAAATACTTAAACCAAATCTTTCCCGCAAGTTATCTAAATTTAAGGTACTTATCCCGTTCACTGAATGGTTTTTAAAGTTATTCTACTGTCAGCTTTAATTAAAACAAGGTCTAAATCTTAAAAATCGAAATTTTTATAATTACTCACCCACTCCTTCATTACGAGAATGAAGTAACTCCGTAAGCGGAGCTGTAGCTCCCTCTTGTTCAATCATTTCAGCCCCTTCTTTATCGGCAGCCAACTCGCAAAGAACACCAGCAGCAACGCGTTGAATGTTCTCGATATCGTTGTACAGAAGCTGTGATTAAAACAAAAACAATTTAAATTTTAACAATCTAGGCACCATCCTAATCTCGAGAAACTGATGTTACCTATATGGAAAGATTGATATAGCATCCGTAGTGATACTCGGGTAAGTCCAATTACTTTCTCGTTCTCTATCACATTCAAAACGCGTGAATATATCAAGGGAGCAAGATGTTTGTGCGAATACTCGCGCGAGACCCCGTAAATAAAATTTAAGGATACGATGTTTATTCACGCATTCACTAATTACATACCTTCATTTTTTTAAGGAGTCGTAGTAGCGTTCTTAGACCAATTAAAGTTACTATCGTACAACACAATCTAAAAACAAGGATTGACCACGAGGAAAAGATCACCACAAGAACGAGGTACCACCTCAACCTCAGGAATTAAATGTTATCTTTTAAGAAAAGGTTGGGGTATACCTCTAGTGATACGTCAGCCGAAGCCAACGTCTCCATTTACACACCACAAACCGTTTCCATTCCATATAATAATGAAAAGCAAAAAGGGAAAATCTACTACGGGTAATGTCCCTGAAACGGCATGCAACAGACTTTCCCTTTCATTTTTATTATTTTATCATAAGAATAAAAGAAAAGTAACATCCACACCCCTTATTAACCCACCCACACGGAAGCGGGGGGAATAGATGTGAACGCCAAGAATCACCCGAGCCCCAAGCAGTCACGGAGTAGGTGGTCGGACCAACCCCAACCAGTTCGAATCCGGGACCTTTACAGTCCAAGTCCAATAACAATAATTTGTTTTCATTATTTTCCACCCCCAAAGCCAGGAAAATAGAGAATAAGCATATTAATTATGCACCCTAAACTACGAGCTTAGAAAACGGACTTAAAACTAAAATGCTTATTTTAATTTTACAGTTTTTATCACCAGTGAAATTGTAAAATTAAACTAGGCTCTGGAGAGACCTTTTTTATTTAATTCTTGAAATTGCAACGTTTCGTAACGCTACACGTTACCTCCTTCAAATTCATCCTCAGGTTCTCTCAAAAGCAACCCATCATCAGCATATTAACGAGCGAGACAGTTGCCACTTACTCTAATTATGAAGCCACAGTCACACCCACCTCCGCTCCATTTCACCCGCATACATATCATTTATGCAGTAGCCAGCCATGGCCGTAACGCCTTCCAAATGTTCCACAAACAATACTGAACCAGTCACGTATTACTACTTTTCTTTAAGCCAACATAAATGACTAACCAGGTTCAACAATTTCCTAGTTTTGCTACCAACGCTCCGTTTTTCTCGCGCTTCCCCCACATCTATGAATTCTTAAATAAATAAATGGATCATATCATTACAAGGACGGTCCGAACATTTTGGCATTTTGCCACATTCCCACTGTCGGCATTCTAACGTATCAAAGTCAGAATGGCCTCCTCATCTCTCCTTTTAGCAATTCCCACTCTTTCATTAAATTTATAATTAATTTAATTTATACAGTGAGTGAATAAAGCTCAACTTGGTACTGACACAATCAGTTATCACCACATTTTTGCACACAATTTTTCATTGTCACATTATTATTATTATTATTTCCCCATCCAATTTGTCACAATGTCACATCGGACTATCCCCGCATTAATAATGAAATTTCTCTAACCTGAACGAAGATGGGAATAACGCTGAGGCCTCTGATAATAGATCTGTTATGCGACTCCCTCGCCAGTATATGGAGAGCTCCTACAGTGCCTTCCACAATCTCTTCCATGCGTACTCCGTCAGCGTAAGCTCCAATGCTTCCTGATCCTCCACTGGCCACGGAAGAACGTTGCTGGAATAGAGATAGAAATTATATATATATATATTAGTGATGGATCGAATAACCGCAACCGCACTACAACAGCACAAAAATTCACAACCGCAACCGCCGTTCCATAAGTGCGGTTGCGGTTGTAAGGTGAAAATGCAGCAAAAATATTATTCTTGAAATTCACACTGCCTGTCATTAAGTTTGACATCAGTTTTTCAAATGAATAATAATCCATAACTTTCCAATGGGTGGAGGCTGGGGAAAGTGGTAGGTGGGATGAACAGTGCGATGGGTCCTCGTCCCTCATCCTGGTAACACACTTAGTGCAAAATATGGTTTTAATTAATTTGACCTATTCTTTCATAATAGCTATATAAGTTTAGAATATACAGTAATCCCTTGATTAGTGCGGTTTTGATTACTGCGCAAAAATTTATTGTGACCATCCCTTGATATTTACGGTATAAAATTTGAATAGTGCGGTTCAAAAATGTTTGAAAATGGTGGGCAAATAACCAGCTGGGCCGAAACTGTCTCCTGCCTTCCCTACTGCGCTTCAGTTTATCGGCAGACACAAGTGTGCACAGACGTCTTACACGTAGATGCAATCACTCTACATGAATTTTGGAAACAATTTAACATTAAACAAGCAGTTGCAAACATTCACGAGTCGTGGGAAGAATTGACAGCCAGCTGCATGAGAGCGGTCTGGCAGAATCTTTTGCCTGAATGCGCAAATGATTTTGGTGGTTTTATTAATCCTGTCAACGAAGTCATTAATGATATTGCTACGATTGGAAGAGACCTTGGCTTCGAGGATGTCGATTTGGGAAATGTTCGGGAATTATTGGCTTCACATTCAAAAGACTTAAGTGACGAAGATCTTCTTGGAATCGAGCATCAACAGGCATATGAAGAAGAAGAAAAGGAAACTGAAGAAACGGAAAATATTTCTAAGGAAATCACGGTGAAAGAACTTGAAGAATTGTTTCGGACAATTGAGAAGGCCAAACATCTTTTACTCGAGATGGATCCAAATGTAGACAGAAGCATGAATGTTCGCCGTGGTTTAGATAAGCAAATTGATTGTTATCGCAAAATGTTGTCAGAAAAGAAAAAAGCTAACACTGTTCAATTGACTTTAGATAAGTTTTTCTGTAAAATATAAATGTTCAATCGACTTTAGATTAGTTTTTCTTTATAAAATAAATGCTTTAAAGTTAAAATAAATGTTATTCTAAGTTGTTTTTTTATTTTCCAGGATTCATTATAATTATTTCCATTGGTTCTTAACTTTGATTAATGCGGTTTTGATATATGCGGTGACATCGGAGGATTAATTAACCGCACTAATCAAGGGATTACTGTACTTCATTTAAATAGTATTTATTTAGTAAATACCTTATGTTGAACACAAGTTTTGCAACACACAAATAGCGGTAGCGGTGTATTGCAAAACTTGTGTTCAACATAAGGTATTTACTAAATAAATACTATTTAGTATATATTATGTACCAAGTGTGGCTAAATCGCACTATAGTGGCTAAATCCAGTTAATAATTACGCATTTTTCCTAGTATATGATAACCGCAACCGCGGTTGGAAAAAATTCGACAACCGCAAACACAACCGCAACCGCGGTTGTGAAAAACCGACCACTCGATCCATCACTAATATATAATATATATATATATATATATTAGTCATCCCATAGGTAATTTTTTTTAGATCGGAATTTGAAGGACAAAAAAAAACTTTACAAACTTTTTAATCTAGTATATATTTGCCATCGGAATCAATGACACTGCCAACGTCCTACAAGCTTTTCAATGCCATGTTTATAAAATTCAGGCGGTTTTGAGAAAAAATGTACAAAGACTGGTGTACAGGTCATCTAAAGTAGTATACTGTTTCTCGTCAAGATAGTTTTGCAGACTCATGAAGAGATGATAATCTGAAGGCGCAAGGTCTGGAGAATATGGAGGATGTGGAAGTTTTTCCCACCCAAGCTCCTCAATTTTTCCAGAAGTGATCCGAGCGGTATGAGGACGTGCGTTGTCGTGGTGGAACACGATTCCTTTTCGATTAATCAAAGAAGGTGTGTCTTCTTTTAGTGCAGTGTTCAATCGATCCAGTTGTTGACAGTAGACTTGAGCGGTGATTGTTTGGTTGTGTGGTAAGGTTTC
This sequence comes from Bathynomus jamesi, assembly GCA_023014485.1. Taxonomy (NCBI): domain Eukaryota; kingdom Metazoa; phylum Arthropoda; class Malacostraca; order Isopoda; family Cirolanidae; genus Bathynomus; species Bathynomus jamesi. Next base: position 141,846 of record JAJOZX010003181.1, on the reverse strand, counting down.
AAAGTGTATTACACTACCTTTATCCCACAAACACTAAGCAACACCTTCCGAGGGTGAAGATTTGGTTTTGGCTGTGGTGTCGCTGGTTCTCCGGCACAAACCCACTGTCGACGGCGCTTAACATTCTGGTACAGTACCCACTTTTCATCACCAGTCACTAAACGGTGCAAAAACGGATCTTGGAGTTCACGGGAATGAAGAGCTGGGCTAATGTTTACCCGCACCCTCAGATTGTCACCCGACAATTCATGTGGCACCCATTTTCCTAACTTAGGCACTTTCCCGAGTTGTTGCGAATGTCGATGGATGGTGGACGGGGATGAATAGAGTTTCTGGGTGTGTGTATATATACATATATATATATTATATATATGAATAGAGTTTCTGGGTGTGTGTATATACATATATATATTATATATTACATATATATATATTATATATATATATTATATACAGGGTGGGCGGAAAGTAGCTCCCTATTTTGGATTGGTAAAAAAATACGTATATTATCCATTTATTTCAGAAGAAATAATATGAAAAGGTAGGCATACATGGTAGGTTTTCTCTAAAATTCAATGTGGGCTCCAACTCTTTCCACCAGCTTCTGGAGCCGCCCAGGAATGGCGTCCACTGACTTTAGCAGGAACTCCGGCGGGATGGAGGACATGACTTCCCGAATTCGGTCCTCCAGTTCTTCCAATGTCCTCGGTTTGGTGCGGTAGACTTCTTCCTTTACCCACCCCCAAAGAAAGAAGTCGCACGGTGTCAAGTCGGGGCTCCTGGCTGGCCATTGATGTGGACCACGACGACCCATCCAACGCCCAGGGAAGTGGGCATCCAGCCACTCACGGACAACAAGAGCGAAGTGCGGAGGGGCGCCATCTTGCATAAATATCAGATCGTCGATGTTCTCCCATGTGCTGACAACCGGCCAGACCTCGTTTCGCAACATAGCAAGGTACCGCTCAGCAGTCATGGTGTTGCGCAGAAGGAACGGGCCCACAACCTGATCTGAGGTCATACCACACCACACCGTTACACTGAACCGATTCTGCCATTTTTCAGCGGTAACCGTGCGACTTCTTTCTTTGGGGGTGGGTAAAGGAAGAAGTCTACCGCACCAAACCGAGGACATTGGAGGAACTGGAGGACCGAATTCGGGAAGTCATGTCCTTCATCCCGCCGGAGTTCCTGCTAAAGTCAGTGGACGCCATTCCTGGGCGGCTCCAAAAGCTGCTGGAAAGAGTTGGAGCCCACATTGAATTTTAGAGAAAACCTACCATGTATGCCTACCTTTTCATATTATTTCTTCTGAAATAAATGGATAATATACGTATTTTTTTACCAATCCAAAATAGGGAGCTACTTTCCCCCACCCTGTATATATATATATATTTATATATATATATATATACATACATATACATACATACATATACATATATATATATATATATATATATATATATATATATATATACAGGGGTTAGACAAAATAATATGAACACCTTGATAAATGGCGGTTTTTATTCTTAATATGGAGTTGGTCCTCCTTTAGCAGCAATAACAGCTGCAATGCGTCGGGGAATTGATTCATACAGCTTTTGGACAGTGGCTAGAGGAATCCTGAGCCATTCTTCGAGCAAACCCTGCTCCAGTTCCTCCAAAGACGCCGGCGGTGGGAATCGGCTTCTGACCTGCTGCTCCAACTGACACCACAGATGCTCGATAATGTTAAGATCCGGGGATTGTGGAGGCCAATCCAAGCGTTCTACTTCACTAACATGCTCTTCAAACCAGTTTTAACGACCCCAGCGGTGTGGATTGGTGCATTATCATCCTGGAAGACGGCGCCGCCATTGGGAAACAGCGTTTGGACCATGGGATGGACCTGGTCAGCCAATATTGACAGATAGACCTGGGCGTTAACCCTACCATGCAGTACTACAGCTGGGCCAAGAGTATTCCACGATATTGCTGCCCAAACCATCACAGATCCGCCTCCATGCTTAACGGTTGGGGTCAGGCAGTCGGGGTCATAAGCATCTTTAGGCTGTCTCCAGACGTAAACTCGACCGGAACATGGAAATAGCGTAGAGGAGGATTCGTCAGAGTAGACTACATTCTTCCACTGGTCCATTGACCAATTCTTATGGTCATTACACCATTTTCTGCGCCGCTCAATGTTGATGTGCGAAAGGAAGGGTTTGGCAATTGCAGCCCTCCCATGGTATCCAGCTCCATGGAGCTCGCGACGTACAGTTCTGGTCGATACCGGGCTTGCAATAGATGCTGGTTAAGCTCTGCAGTCACTTTTGGAACTGTGGTCTTATGGTTCTTTGTCACAATGCGCTTTAGCACCATGCGGTCTCGATCACACAGCTTCTTCTTGCGTCCACTATTGCATTTGTCGGTGCTTGTCTTTCCATGGTTTTGGTATGCAGACATGACCATAGAGACAATTCCTCTGGATACATTGAACATCTGAGCGGTTTTCGTCACCGATGCACCACCATCCGCGCTCCGACAATTTGCCCTCTTTGGAAGTCTGACAGGTCTTTCATAACTGCTAATTCATAATTCACTCAGATCTGTAAAAACAACGTGAGGGTTATAACATGACGTATACACTCTCTGTTACGCATTTAAATAGGTTTGCCAGTCATTTGACCGTTTACTTTGTGTCTGAGCAGTCCGTAAAGATAACCGGTGAAATCGGCGGGTGTTCATATTATTTTGTCTAACCCATATATATATATATATATATATATATATATATATATATATATATATACACAGGGTGGGCCAAAAGTCTGGATCCATAGGAAAATATTTATTTTAATACATAAATTACAACAAATGGTAAGTACTTAAAATGAATATCAACTTTAACTCGTAAATGCGTATCCGTGATACTGTACAGTAGTTCGTACTCCAGTATAAATACTCAATACTTTTTTTTTTTTCAGCCCAGAAATGGCTTCGAATCTAACAGAAGACCGGGTAGAACTTGTGCTCATGTACGCAAGACAGGGCGCTACACACAGTTTAGTTGCTACCGAATTCAATAGAAATCATCCTGATAAGCATCCAGTAACACATGCGACTGTTGGCAAGTTGTTTAAACGTTTCAAAGAAACAGGAAGTGTACATGATCGACGGCGTTCTGGTCGTCCAAAAACTGCAACTGATGAAAATACCTCTGCAATGGTATGTGAAACTTTAACGAATAGTCCAGTAAAGTCAACAAGAAGATTATCAAATGAAACACGCATCTCGAGAACGTCAATTCGAAGAATTATTAAAAATCATAAATTCCATCCCTAAGTGTCTCGATGTCAGAGGCCGCCAATTTGAGCATTTGTTATAATTTGTTGTTTATACTGGAGTACGAACCACTGTACAGTATCACGGATACGCATTTACGAGTTAAAGTTGATATTCATTTTAAGTATTGTAATTTATGTATTAAAATAAATATTTTCCTATGGATCCAGACTTTCGGCCCACCCTGTATAATATATATATATTATATATATATATATATATTATATAATATATATATATATACACACACACAGGGCGTCCCAAAAATATGTACACACACACACACACTTTAAATAATTATAAAGGCAGTGTTTATTAAAATACATTTCATTTTCAAAATGTAATAGAATCTACAGACATTATTTAATTGTTTTGTCAACGCCTGTTTTCAAACTGACGTCCGTTCTGGTCCAGGCACTGCTGATAACGCGAAGCAATGGAATCGCAAACATCACGAAACATTTCGTTTGGTATTTGTGTGCATTCTCGTTCAATGGCTGCTCTCAATTCAGCGACTGTTGCAGGTTTTATGGCGTAGACTTTGTCTTTTAAGTATCCCCATAAAAAAAAGTCTAGTGGTGTGAGGTCTGGTGAACGCGGAGGGTATTCTACGAAACCCCTTCGTCCAATCCACATCCACATCGTGCAAGTACCACTCGCAATACTCCACTCTTCGTCCGGATCATCTTCATTAATAGCATGGACTAATCTTGGAATGTAACTTTTCCATTGACAGCGCTTCAAAATGCGTTGGACAGACGATTCTGAAATTCCTACCTCACGACTCGCTTGCCGCACAGATTTTCTTGGACTTTGGTGATACGTTTCCAGTACTCTTTCTTGCTTTGTGGGGCTTGTCGATGTCCGTGGTCTTCCGGAACGCTTCTTGTGGACATTCTGAACAGTTCCATCGGCTTCAAACTTATCTCTAATTCGAGTGATGGTAAGTCGCGTTGGTGGATCTGTTTGAAACTCCCTCCTAAACTGTCTTTGCACTTCAACTGCGTTTTCACACTTCCAGTAGCATTTTAGAATGAATTTCCTTTGTTCAAAGCTTAGTCTGACTGCCATTATTAATTCTAATGGGTTTAACTTGGAAAGAAAGAAACATCAATTGAGCAATCAGCTGTTAAAGTGTGTATACATTTTTTTGGGACGCCCTGTATATATATATATATATATATATATATACAGGGTGGGCGGAAAGTAGCTCCCTATTTTGGATTGGTAAAAAATACGTATATTATTCATTTATTTCAGAAAAAATAATATGAAAAGGTAGACATACATGGTAGGTTTTCTCTAAAATTCAATGTGGGCTCCAACTCTTTCCGCCAGCTTCTGGAGCCGCCCAGGAATGGCGTCCACTGACTTTAGCAGGAACTCCGGCGGGATGGAGGACATGACTTCCCGAATTCGGTCCTCCAGTTCTTCCAATGTCCTCGGTTTGGTGCGGTAGACTTCTTCTTTTACCCACCCCCAAAGAAAGAAGTCGCACGGTTACCGCTGAAAAACGGCAGAATCGGTTCAGTGTAACGGTGTGGTGTGGTATGACCTCAGATCAGGTTGTGGGCCCGTTCCTTCTGCGCAACACCATGAATGCTGAGCGGTACCTTGCTATGTTGCGAAACGAGGTCTGGCCGGTTGTCAGCACATGGGAGAACATCGACGATCTGATATTTATGCAAGATGGCGCCCCTCCGCACTTCGCTCTTGTTGTCCGTGAGTGGCTGGATGCCCACTTCCCTGGGCGTTGGATGGGTCGTCGTGGTCCACATCAGTGGCCAGCCAGGAGCCCCGACTTGACACCGTGCGACTTCTTTCTTTGGGGGTGGGTAAAGGAAGAAGTCTACCGCACCAAACCGAGGACATTGGAAGAACTGGAGGACCGAATTCGGGAAGTCATGTCCTCCATCCCGCCGGAGTTCCTGCTAAAGTCAGTGGACGCTATTCCTGGGCGGCTCCAGAAGCTGGTGGAAAGAGTTGGAGCCCACATTGAATTTTAGAGAAAACCTACCATGTATGCCTACCTTTTCATATTATTTCTTCTGAAATAAATGGATAATATACGTATTTTTTTACCAATCCAAAATAGGGAGCTACTTTCCGCCCACCCTGTATATAGTGTTTCAGGAGGAAAGGTCAATACTTCGGGAGGTGATAGTATCGGTCATTGTGAGAAAAAAGTTCATATGAATGTGTGTCAAATTCTGATTGGTTACGGAGATAGAGCTGTTTGAATCTACAAATAAAAAAGCATTGTTAATGGTAATCAAGAAAGAGAAACCAATTACTGTTTCTAACATTTAATGTTTAAACATTGGCATTTTGAATGGTATCAGATACAGAAATGACAAATTTGTTACAGTTTACAATACGTTTTCGAAAATCCCACCATCAACCTCAATGCACTTTGCAACTCGTGTGCAAAGATCGCGTGGTGTTCGTCTGAGTTGATCTTGACGTTCCTTTATGCGAGCAGCAGCATCCAAAATGCGCGCGAGCAATTCGTCTCATGTATCCACCTTTCTTTTGTAAACTTGACTTTTCATCCAGCCCCACAAACAATAATCTAACGGAGAGGTCTGGAGACCTTGGTGGCCATTGAATGGGACCACTGCGGCCGATCCATCGACCAGGGAGTTTGATTTAGGTATTGCATCACCAGACGGGTAGAATGGAGGAGCAGCTCCGTCATGCTGAAAGTACATACCAGCGCGTGTAGCCAAAGGAACATCCTCCAATTCATTTAGCAGAAATTCTAGGTAACTTTGTCCTGTAAGACGATTCTCTAAAGTAACATGGCCAATCAGCTGATCATCGATGATACCGCACCACACATTGGCAGAAAAGCGATGTTGAAAATTTATTTCCACAGTGGCATTTGGATTTTCGTCTGACCACCGATGAGAGTTACGAGTGCTGTTGATACCGTCACGGGTGAAAGTAGCTTCATCGGTGAACAGTAATCGAAGCAATCGGCGATTAGCATTTACCCAATGACAAAATTCCAGTCGCATGGCCGCGTCTCCTGATTGAAGGTGTTGTACACGCTGTACATGATATGGATGCAAGCCTTCCTCACGTAATGTTCGCCATACTCTTGTGTAGTACACCGAGACGTGTAGAAATTCTTCGTGAGCTAGTAGTAGGACTACGCTCTACCAACTAAAGAATGTTTTCCCCTTCATCCACATCTTGTTGACCTTCACGTTCAGATGAAACAGGAGCGCTGGGAAGTGTACCAATCTCACGCAATGTGTTGAAAACCCTGGTAAACACACTTCGATCCGGAATTCTGAGGTTCGGAAACAGTCGACGGTATTCTGCAACAGCAGCTGTTGCACTTCCATCGCAAAAACAGTAGACATACACCATATCTGCAAATTCGGCATGTGTGAAGGTGTGTGGCATTCTTAACACTGCTTCAAACACGAAACAATGTCACTCACAACAGTCAGCTGTCGATTGGCTTATGTTACATGCTTACAGTACAGCTTACATGGTTCAAGGTTATAGGGGAGGGAAGGGGGAGGAAGAGCTGCGCGCGCATCAGATTCAAACAGCTCTACCTCCGTAACCATTCAGAATTAGACATGTTCATATGAACTTTTTTCCTCACAATGACCGATACTATCACCTCCCGAAGTATTGACCTTTCCTCCTGAAACACCCTCTATATATATATATATATATATATATATATATATATATATATATATATATATATATATATATATATATATATATATAGTGTACATAGTCACGATCTATTTTTGTGAAAATTATTTTTTTCTATTTTTCTTTTCAATGAATACAGAAGAGCGTGTGGCAATAGTAATTTGGCGAATCGAGGGAAAGAAATACAGGGTGTACATAAAGTCAGGATCTATTTTTGTGAAGCACTTGGAAATTATATGGAATTCAATCATAAAATGATAAAGTGGTAACATTTATTAAATAATTAAGAGTAGGATTCGACGTGACGCCCATCAGTATCCCTGCACATCTCAAATCGCTCCGCAGCATTTCTAAACACATTCTGGAGCATTTGCGGGGTTATGTTATCTGCAGAAGTTCGTATACGTAAGTTTTCAAGACTCGTAATCTTCGTCTGATAGACGTGCGATTTGATAAAGCCCCATACAAAGAAATCTAAAGGGGTTAAATCTGGTGATCTCGCTGACCAAGGTCTTAAGTTGCTTCCGCGTCCGATCCAGCGATTTGGAAAACGTCCATTTAGATAATCCTGAACAATTTTGGCATAGTGACAAGGAGCACCATCATGTTGATAGATGACGGTACTAACAATCCTATCCCCAATCAGCTGAGGTTCAAGGAATTGCCGCAACATGTCCAGATAAATAAGCCCCGTAACTGTAGCTTCAGCAAAGAAAAAGGACCATAAACCTTAGATTTTGTTAAACCCATCCAGACATTAACTTTAGGTGTCTCTCTCCCAATTTTGGACGAAATCATTCGGTCTTTCATCTGCCCAAATTCGACAGTTATGGCGATTTACTTTTCCACACGTATGGAAAGTGGCTTCATCACTAAAGAGAATGTTGTCCATTAAATTATCACTCCAGATTTGTTCTACGAGATCAGCACACACACCACTTCGTCGAGGGAAATCTTCCTCATGTAAATCATGTAAAACCTGCAAATGATAGCTTTTCTTCTGCAAATTAACTTTCAGGATTTTGTGCACAGATGACGTCGGGAGGCCGAGTCTGTGTGTTGCAGCACGAACGGACGTACGTGGCTCCTCAGTGATAATTCCGCGTACTGCATTCACGGTAAGATCTGACATACACGGTCGTCCTGATCTTGCTTCATCATTTACAGATCCCGTTCGTTTAAATTTGTTCACCAATTTTCGTATTGTCTTGTCTATTGGCCCGGCTTATGAAATCTCCTTCTAAACTTCTCTCTGATGTCATTGTACAGGGTGTACATAAAGTCAGGATCTATTTTTGTGAAGCACTTGGAAATTATATGGAATTCAATCATAAAATGATAAAGTAGTAACATTTATTAAATAATTAAGAGTAGGATTCGACGTGACGCCCATCAGTATCCCTGCACAGCTCAAATCGTTCCGCAGCAGTTCGTATACGTAAGTTTTCAAGACTCGTAATCTTCGTCTGATAGACGTGCGATTTGATAAAGCCCCATGCAAAGAAATCTAAAGGGGTTAAATCTGGTGATCTCGCTGGCCAAGGTCTGTTGCTTCCGCGTCCGATCCAGCGATTTGGAAAACGTCCATTTAGATAATCCTGAACAATTTTGGCATAGTGACAAGGAGCACCATCATGTTGATAGACGACGGGGATAGGATTGTTAGTACCGTCGTCTATCAACATGATGGTGCTCCTTGTCACTATGCCAAAATTGTTCAGGATTATCTAAATGGACGTTTTCCAAATCGCTGGATCGGACGCGGAAGCAACAGACCTTGGCCAGCGATATCACCAGATTTAGCCCTTTAGATTTCTTTGCATGGGGCTTTATCAAATCGCACGTCTATCAGACGAAGATTACGAGTCTTGAAAACTTACGTACACGTATACGAACTGCTGCAGATAACATAACCCGCAAATGCTCCAGAATGTGTTTAGAAATGCTGCGGAAGATTTGAGCTGTGCAGGGATACTGATCGGCGTCACGTCGAATCCTACTCTTAATTATTTAATAAATGTTACCACTATCATTTTATGATTGAATTCCATATATTTCCAAGTGCTTCACAAAAATAGATCCTGACTTTATGTACACCCTGTATATATATATATATATAGATATATATATATATATATATATATATATTATATATATATATTATATATATTAGTGATGGACGATTAATCGGAATCGAGAATCGGAAGAATCGAGCATTTTTCAGGAATCGGAATCGAGAGAATTGTACCATGATTTCCGATTCTTAAAACGATTCTTTAACTTTTAATTGAACCAGTTTTGCAATGTAAACTTTAAAATTTAAATGAAAGAGGATAACAAATTTTATTTTTATTGTATTGTAGCTATACATTAAAACATGTATATCCATGATGTGTAATCAAGAAGATTAAAATGAATTGTTACAACTTACAGTTGATTTTTATTTTTAAACCAATCTATTATAATTTATAATTTATATTACCATACTCATAATGTAAATAGTTAATCTTACCACAGTAAAATATGACAATTTCCAGAAAAACAGAATTATATTTAAAAATATTGAGAATCGGAATCGAGAATCGTATCGGAATCGTTAAAAATTTTGGTATCGTCCCATCACTAATATATATATATCCCCGCAAGGGGGTTCTAAGCTCGTGCTCTTGAGTGCTCTTTGTGCTCGTTTGTACGTGCTTGTTCCTGGAGGTTTCACGTGCGCCCTCCCGGCCCTAGCACCCAAGGATGATGGGGCTCGACCCTGCAGTCCTTGGTCTTTTTCCACTTCGACTGTCCCATCCACCCTTTTTTTTCCTGTTTTCCTCTCACTTTTCTTTGTTTTTCCGCTGAGATATGCCCTTTAAATAGAGGCGAATCGGTTCTTCCTAAAAAAAAAAAAAAAAAAAAAAAAAAAAAAAATATATATATATATATACACACACACACACACACACACACACACACACACACACAGAAACTCAATTCATCCCCGTCCACCATCCATCGACATTCGCAACTCGGGAAAGTGCCTAAGTTAGAAAAATGGGTGCCACATGAATTGTCGGTCGACAATCTGAGGATGCGGGTAAACATTAGCACAGCTCTTCATTCCCGTGAACTCCAAGATCCGTTTTTGCACCGTTTAGTGACTGGTGATGAAAAGTGGATACTGTACCAGAATGTTAAGCGCCGTCGACAGTGGGTTTGTGCCAGAGAACCAACGACACCACAGCCAAAACCAAATCTTCACCCTCGGAAGGTGTTGCTTAGTGTTTGTGGGATAAAGGTGGTGTAACACTTTGAAACCTTACCACACAACCAAACAATCACCGCTCAAGTCTACTGTCAACAACTGGAACGATTGAACATTGCACTAAAAGAACACACACCTTCTTTGATTAATCGAAAAGGAATCGTGTTCCACCACGACAACGCACGTCCTCATACCGCTCGGATCACTTCTGCAAAAATTGAGGAGCTTGGGTGGGAAAAACTTCCACATCCTCCAGACCTTGCGCCTTCAGATTATCATCTCTTCAGGAGTCTGCAAAACTATCTTGACGAGAAACAGTATACTTCTTTAGATGACCTGCACACCAGTCTCTGTACATTTTTTGCCTCAAAACCGCCTGAATTTTATAAACATGGCATTGAAAAGCTTGTAGGACGTTGGCAGAGTGTCATTGATTCCGATGGAAAATATATACTAGATTAAAAAGTTTGTCGATTTTTTTTTGTCCTTCAAATTCCGATCTAGAAAACGACATTACTTATGGGATGAGTGATATATATATAAGGATAAAAACGAAGACGTAGAGCAAAAAAGTCATTATATTTGGCTGCAGCCGACGCGACGTTTCGGGCAACTCTACCCATTTTCAAGGCCTAATAAATAAAAGCTAAAATTAATACATGACAAAAATATACGAATGTCGAGAACTAAAACTAATTTAAAGTACAAAATTAAAACTGTTCAAGAATAAAAATTAAAATTACAAAGCAGAAAACAGGCATAAGCCAAAATCAAATACAAAAAAAATTATATAAATGACAAAAATATACGAGTGATAAAAATAAAACTTATCACTAGTATATTTTTGTCATTTATATAATTTTTTTTATTTGATTTTGGCTTATGCCTGTTTTCTGCTTTGTAATTTTAATTTTTATTCTTGAACAGTTTTAATTTTGTACTTTAAATTAGTTTTAGTTCTCATTCATTCATATATTTTTGTCATGTATTAATTTTAGCTTTTATTTATTAGGCCTTGAAAATGGGTAGAGTTGCCCGAAACATCGGCTGCAGCCAAATATAATGACTTTTTTTGCTCTACGTCTTCGTTTTTATCCTAAATGCAAAACTACGTCTCCTTAGGAGGGATCCTATTTCATATATATATATATATATATATATATATATATATAATATATATATATATATATATGATGAATAAAACCACGAAGGAAAAAAGAAACACAAAGGGGTGCTCAAGCGCTTTCGTGGTTTTATTCATCATAAATACTTTTCACGTGTCACTTTCGTGAAATAATTTTTCATATATATATATATATATATATAATTTATATATATATATATATATATATTATATATACACAGGGCGTCCCAAAAAAATGTATACACACTTTAAATACTTATAAAGGCAGTGTTTATTAAAATACATTTCATTTTCAAAATGTAATAGAATCTACAGACATTATTTAATTGTTTTGTCAACGCCTGTTTTCAAACTGACGTCCGTTCTGGTCCAGGCACTGCTGATAACGCGAAGCAATGGAATCGCAAACATCACGAAACATTTCGTTTGGTATTTGTGTGCATTCTCGTTCAATGGCTGCTCTCAATTCAGCGACTGTTGCAGGTTTTATAGCGTAGACTGTCTCTTTTAAGTATCCCCATTAAAAAAAGTCTAGTGGTGTGAGGTCTGGTGAACGCGGAGGGTATTCTACGAAACCCCTTCGTCCAATCCACATCCACATCCACATCCACATCGTGCCAAGTACCACTCGCAATACTCCACTCTTCGGTCCGGATCATCTTCATTAATAGCATGGACTAATGTTGGAATGTAACTTTTCCATTGACAGCGCTTCAAAATGCGTTGGACAGACGATTCTGAAATTCCTACCTCACGACTCGCTTGCCGCACAGATTTTCTTGGACTTTGGTGATACGTTTCCAGTACTCTTTCTTGCTTTGTGGGGCTTGTCGATGTCCGTGGTCTTCCGGAACGCTTCTTGTGGACATTCTGAACAGTTCCATCGGCTTCAAACTTATCTCTAATTCGAGTGATGGTAAGTCGCGTTGGGGATCTGTTTGAAACTCCCTCCTAAACTGTCTTTGCACTTCAACTGCGTTTTCACACTTCCAGTAGCATTTTAGAATGAATTTCCTTTGTTCAAAGCTTAGTCTGACTGCCATTATTAATTCTAATGGGTTTAACTTGGAAAGAAACATCAATTGAGCTATCAGCTGTTAAAGTGTGTATACATTTTTTGGGACGCCCTGTACTGTATATATATATATTAAAGTGGTAAAATAAAGTTGTGCAACACTAAAATGTTGTTTACTTCCTTCAATAAAAGAACGATTAATCAAAATTAAATACAGCCTAAAACAATTCTGTATAAAGTCAAAAGGCGAACACATTGATTGTATCCCACCGGTATTGATGAGGTCAGTGATCAGCACTCAATGAAGACCTTTTTTTTTTTTTTTTTAAACAGACTAGAAAATCAACTTTTTCAATTAGTCATGCATACCTCCAGGGCGGCGCAAAAGTCGGGAGTCAAAGAGACCAGAGAGAATGGATCTTCTCCGTTCTATGGCCGCCACTATTTTTAAGCCATTATTTTTAAATAAAAATTACTTTAGTTAAAAAATTTATAATTTATGCAGTGATGACCCTTCGACTTCTGACTTTCGGGCTAATTCGAGTGGGTGGCGCGGGGTCATTGCAAAAATTAAAAAATTTTTTTTAAACATTTTCATTTAAAAATAGTGGCGGCCATAGCACGAAAAAGATCCATTCTCTCTGGCTCTTTTGACTCCACTTTTGCGCCACTCTGTATATAAAATAATTCCACGGGTTCTGTGTAACTCGTAATTATACGTATTTGAAATAAAGAATTAATATACTATGCGATTATTTTAGTCAGAGGCTACTGTAACTCCACTTCAACTTCTATATATGATTAACCTAAAACAGAATACAACACATGCTACTTCTGTAACCAAATAACTTGGAAGTACACGTCACCCACTTACCCTTTGAGTGTCCTGGAAGGCTCTAATTAAGAGCTGAACTAGTCGTGGAATGGCGCCAGAATCCCTGAGAGGAAGGTGATTAGCAGGACAGAGCGCCAGGTTGCGAATGAGGCCGATGACCGCCTTGACGAGTGGCCAACGGGACGGGGGATGGAGGAGGTTAACGATGATCGGAATGCCGCTCTTGAGGCGGACCGTGTTCTGGGCCACTTCAGCCTCGGGGTGACGTGCCGTCAAGTGACGCAGGGCGCAAACCTAATAATTAGTTTAAAAAATGACGTTAAAACTAACTTTTTTATGAAGAGATTAAATAACATTTTAAAAGGTACAGAACTTAAAATTTTCAAAATATGACGATTTAAAAATAGCTCATACAGGCAAATGCCCTTTATATTATCACAAATAGAGAAATAGTTTTCTGGATAATGTCAAGTATAATAAGTAACTCAATAACCTTCGTCATATTAATGGGAAAATTTGAGCACGTCTTTATAAAAACGAGTTGTATACACTCTCCTCTCACTGCACTCTATGTACAAGACAGCTGGTTTTGTACTTATTTGAAAGAAGAGAAACAACTTACAGCTGGCTCGGTAATTTCCTCCCTTTCTCCAGCATTGTAAATGGTTGTAACGAGCCCATCAATACCTCCCACTTGGCAAACAGTCATTTTGTTGCGTTGATTGTTGCAAGTCAGATTGGAGAGAATACCAGCTGCACATGTCACAATGTTCAAGTCTGGTGCATGAAGAAGGTGAACCAAATTTTGGAGCAATTGGTCGAGATTATCCTTTAATTAGAAGAAACCTTGCGTTAAATTTCAGTGGTCACAAACAGTGAAGCTCCCTTTAGTTTTAAAAGGTTACTACATAATCAGTTTTGAAAGGATAATTTTTAGCAACTAGCTATACATCACATTTATATTAAGAGGGAAAAGTTTTCCCTAATTTAAATTTCTGATTTTTTTTCTTCCGCATCATTAGAGTCACCCTACCTTAATTTTTTTTTATGTAATGACGTATATAAGAAGCTCACGCTATAATCCTGAGGAT